>CM021110.1:357215834-357671755 GCA_007115665.2 Sequoiadendron giganteum | reverse complement strand
ATCCCTCAACCCCTATGCCCTCTTAATCCTTGAACCCTCAGCCATTAAAGCCTAATCCCTCAACCCCTATACCCTATTAATTCCTCAACCCTCAACCCTCAACCCCTATACCCTTTGAATCCCTCAACCCTCAACCCTTAAACCCTAATCCCTCAACTCCTATAACCTCTACTCTATAACCTATTAATCCCTCATCCCTAAACCCTAAACCCTTAAACCCTAACCCATAAACCCTCTACCCTCTACCACCAATCCTATACCCTCTACCCTCAACCCTAATCCCCCAACCCTTAAACCCACTTAGTAAGCTCTCTACCCTAATCCCTCAACCCTCTTGACCCTTACATCCTCAAATCTTAAACCCTTAAACACTCAACCCTAAACACTTGACCCTCAACCCTAACCCCTTAAACCCTAAACTGTTAAACCCTTTACCCTCTACCCTCTAACCTCTACCATCAACCCAATACTCTCTACCCTAAACCCTAATCCCTCAACCCTTAATCTCTCAACCCCTATAACCTCTACCCTATATATTGGACCCTCAACCCTAATCCCTCGACCTTATACCTTAAACCCTCAATCTTCAACCCTCAACCCTTAAACCCTCTACCCTTTACCCTATACATTAAACACTCAACCCTCAATTCTCAACCCTCAACCCTTAATCCCTCAACCCTCAATCCTTAAACCCTAAACCCTCTACCCCTTACATTGGACCCTGAACCTAATCCTTCAACCATATACCCTCAAAACTATACCCTAAACCCTCTACCCTCAACCAAGTAAACCCTTAACCCTAAACCCTTAACCCCAAACCCTTCAACCCTAAACGCTTAAACCTTAAACCTTCTACCCTATACCCTCAACCAAATACCCTCTACCATCAAACCTATTCCATCAACCCTCAAACCTTAAACCCTAATACCCTAGAAACCATCAACCCTATAGGTCCTCCACCCTAATCCCTCAACCCTATACCTTCAACCCCTATCACTTTCTCTCTATCTATACATCTCACCTCTCCCTCCTTCCCTCCCTCCCACCCTCTCTAATTGTCTCTATCTACTGTATCCCTCTTTCTGCATACCTCTCATTCAATCAATCCCTACCACCCTCTCTCAATCCCTCTATCCATCTCTCTTTGTGTCCCTCCCACTCCATCCCACTCTCTCACACTACCTCTCTCCCCCTCTCTCTCATGTCTCTTCCTCCCACCCCCTCTCTCTCTAAGGTCTCTCCCTCTGGCAACCTACCTAGGTAACTATCTCTTTGTCTCTCTCCCCTCTCTCTATCTATCCCTCACACCCTACCTAGATAAGTCCCTCTCACTCCACCCCCCTCTTTCTCTACCTCTATCAGGTCACTCCCTCTAACACCCTCTCCCTCTCTTAGGTCTCTCACTCACACTCCCTCTCTCTCCCACTCCATCTCTCTCACACTCCCTCTCACTACCTATCTCTCAAGTCTCTCCCTCTCACACTCTCAAGTCTCTCCCTTTTGCACCCTACCTACATAAACCTCTCTCTCTTTGTCTCTCTCTCTCCCTCTCCCTCAATTCTCTCTCTCTGACCCCCCCTCTCTCTCTCTCCCTCCCTCTATCCCTCCCACCCTACCTAGCTAAGTCCCCCTCAATCCAACCCCTTCTCTCCCACTCCCTCTCTCTTAAACTCTCACTTCGACCCCCTCTCCATCTCTCTAGACTCTCTCTAAATTCTCCCTTCGTCTAAAGACATACATAAATGCATACATACAAGCATAATACATATGTACATATAATCTTACATCCATACAAGCATACATACATACATGTACATAAAAATATATCAGCATACATTAATATATTAGCATTTAACATAAAGTAAGACATAATGTGCTCGCGTTATAACGCGCTCGTGTTATGTGCTAGTAGACATGTTCCCCGCAAAAGCAAAAACCATGTCAAAAGTGAGATATAATGCGAGCGCGTTATAACGTGCTCACGTTATATCTTACTTTGGGAATTACCGAACTTTAAGCTTGGTATTTGCCTTGGAATACCAACCCAAAGGTTTGGAGGGCATTCCCAACGACCATAGATGTGTTTTTAAAAAATCCACCATATTTCTCATAATCGAGTTCGTGCTCACCATCAGGATTGCACGTGGTTCAATATTGAAAAAATCGAGCACATGGGTAATGTTGGGTTATCTCTTGGCTATCCAATGATGTAATTTTCTTCACTTTCTGAAAATGTTAAGTCTTTCATCCATAATTTATTTTATCTGTATGTCTTTTTTTTGCCAAAAAGTAGTGTTTGGTATTTTTTTTGTTATAAATTAACCATTCATCAATTTTTCAAATAAATTACATTTTTAGAAACTAGACTCCATTCTACAAAATTATAAAAAAAAAAAAACAAATCAATTAGTTTCCAAAATTTGTAGGGTTAGCACGGCCAAAATTCTATTTTCAGGATATGTCCACTTCGCAAACTAGTAAAAAATCAAATATTCATTAAAAAATTATCAGAAAAATCGTGCATCAACTACATACTGTTAGCTAGCTTCTGACTATTGCGATTTTAAAAATACTAAAAAAAATTTCACCGTACGAGGGTCGTACAAGAGTTGTTATGTTATGTTTTTCTGAAAAAAACAACACCAATTTGTGTACGTGCCTCATTTGAACCCCTTAATCTCAATCATTTTCAAAATAAATTAGTAGTTTAGAAAGTAGACTTGGAGCACTTGAATCCTTATTTTTGTTCCATCTCAAAATTTTGAGACTAAGTATCCTCAATTTCATGTCCAAGGTCAATATTTCCTGATTTCAAAAAAAAGCTGTCCACTTAAGTCCCCTTTTTGGGAACCATCTTGGTGCACTTACCCATTTCTCCTTATGACATTCACCAAGAATGTACCTCTACAAAACTCCCTCAAAAAATTTAATAGGAGACAACCTTGAAGCCATGTCATGTTGATTGAGCTACTTTGAGTAGTGTTAATTTAATTGGCCAAACCATTGATGCTACAAACATGACTCATATCATCTAAGTGAGTGAGAAATATTGAAGGGAGTCAATAAAAAATGAGAAAATTGATATATTTTATGCAAATGATCTACTTTTACTATGAAAAATGAGGATCCACTATGCATTACATTGCTTACCATTAAGTCTAGTGTGAAATCAACATGCTTTCTAGAGATAGTGTAGGAAATTTGATAAATATATATGAGATTAATGTATAAATATATGGTATAGAAATAATATCTTAAAATTTTCCTTCATCCATTTTCAATAGAACCTCTCCCATGCATGTCAATAAGAGTGTCATCACTCATTAATATGGTTGGCATAGAATATGGCTCTAATGAGGTAAAAGCATTTTTTGATGAAACCATGTGGTGTAAAGAACCTAAGTCAATAATCTAGGTTTTAGGATGTAAATAAATTATAACTAGGGATTTTTCCTTTCATTTACCCTTATTATGATTTGTGTCCTTAGAATATCCCTTTTATGAACCCTACTTGACTAAGTTAGGAACCTTTATATTATTCTTTTCTAGAAGAATAGCTAGGCGATCAATCTTCTTCTTTAAATATTTGTATTCATCATATCCAAGAATTTGATGAAAATAACACTTGATCTTATCCTTATTAGTATTTTAATCTTTCAAATAAGAGGTATCATTAACTACATTAGAGGCAACAAGTTATTTATCTTTATTCTTCTCTACTCGATTCTTTTATCTCTTATCATGTTTTTTTGACCCTCTTTTTATCTTCTATGCCTTAATTTTCAATCAAGAAATATGAATTTGACCTTGCTTGATTATAATCATATGAACCAAATTTTCTTGGTCCTTAGTGATTTCTACAACAAAATCATCAAGAGGACATTTGTAGGTGGAACCTAACATAAAATGTAGAAACAAATACAAAATAGTTCAAAATAAGCTTAGAGATAATGCTCAAGTTAAGTTGCGTGTCTTTATTTTCTATCTCATACTAATTTAGCAATAATATGATGGCTTGAGCCTTGTGAAGAAGTATTGAATAGTGTTAAAATTACTTAGAATTCCTATGATATTGTTCTCCAATTAATGAACCCTCAATTCATTGTGTTCACCAAAGATGCTTTCAATGTAGTCTTGACCTTGTTTGGAGTACTTATAAATTCAACATGACAAAGTAAGTCAAGAGATATATACATACACAAAGTAATAAATTATTCACCATACTTATTAAACCATTTTGGATTTTCTAGGATCAATGAAGGTTCTATCTCAAGTCACATTGTAATCATATGTAGAACTTATTTTTTTAAATAAATTATAATTTTGGACTTACATTCAAAATAGTTTTATGGTGTGAGTATATTAATTGTTAATTGACCCATTGGTCTAGAAATGTAGATTATTCTACAGTGTTGTAGAAGTGCGGAAAAAATACATGGGATGCCCCACCTTTTACTAGTTTATGAAATGACATTTGCCCTTAATTTTGAAGCTTTATTCTTGGTGTGTTTATAATCAAAAAGGAAAAAAATGAAATCATAATTTCCTAAATCACAAGATCTAAAATCCAGAACTACACCATTGTGTAATGATAAAAAATCAACTTAAAAAATTAACACCTCAAAAATTCCTATTTGTGAAAATTACAACTATTCGAAGCTTGAAAAAGTGAAAATATAGTATTTATTCTTAGAGAAACCCAACTTTTAGAATACTAGAGTGTCAAATCAAAGAAATAAACTCACCCATATGTAGAGCATAAAATCCTATCCCAAATAAAAATGTTTTGAAAAAGGTCATTTTATGACTACGACCAATCCTTCTAAAATTGGCCTATTAAACTAAAATTAATAATGAAGATGGGATCTTATAGCTTGGGGTGGCTTTGTAGTGGACTAGGAATGGATAAGTAGAATTGTTGGTGGTGGTAGCATTGTGGTAGTAGGACCTAAGCTATTAGGTGGTGTTGGCTTGGAAAGCCACTAGTGACTTGTAAGTTGCTAGTCCAATTACTATTGCTAACCACTAGTGGTTTCACTAATGATCATGGCTTAAAACTAATCAAAATTATTAAATATTTTTGCATAGTATGGTTTGACCATACAATTGAAGTAATTTTTTCCATATATTCTCTCAACACACAAACTAGGCATATTTATATGGAAATAGGGGTGTTTGGGCCTCCTAGATGTAAATGTGAGGTTCATTTGGCCTAAAAATGATCCAAAAAAATTGTTCACCCAATCCAAGAACAAAACCATGATTTGTAAGTTGAGCTTCTAAAATTGATTTTGATGAACTAAAATTAAATCAAAATTGATTTTGATTTAGAGATGTTATGTGTTAGTTAAAAATGCTACCAATATCACCATAATTCTATAGGTTAAGTGCATGAAAATTAGGGACAAAAGGATGGTCAAAAGTGGTTGCTTTTTTTTTTCTTCTAATATCAGCTAAATTTGAACTTGGATGACATTTTTTGAGATTCACGTGAACCAATATGGGGAACAAAAAAGTGGCCAAATGACCAAAAATGAGAAAAAAACGCTCATGTTATGAAGAAATTCAAATAACACACTTGTGTTATGGCTCATATTTTCCAAGCCATAACACAAGCATGTTATTTGAATAAAAAAATCTCATGTTTTTAGCATTCAAAATACACTCATTTTGTTAGCATTTAAAACACGTACATATTTTTAGCATTCAAAACACGCACATGTTTTTAGCATTCAAAACGCACACGTTATTTTAGCATTCAAAACACGAGCGTGTTTTGACTTTTACAAAACATGATGTTTTTAGTGTAGGCCAAAACACGAGCATGTTTTGGTTGCACAAAATGCATATGTGTTTTGGATTATACTAAACACATACACATTTTGGCTTGTACTTAGGCTTGGATGGTTCATTTGCCTCATTTTGACGTGATTTTTCCTCTATTCTTGTTTCTCAACTTGCTCGTCATCAGTTTTGCACATTATAAATTGAATCTTAGTAAAATTACCACCATAATTTCACCCGTTTTCTAAGCTTTCTAACGATATAATTTTTTTTAGATTTGAACTACATTAACATATTTATTTGTAATTTCTTTTATTAATGTTTCCATAGTTATCAAAGACATATGTATTGACTTTTTTTATTAACTTTTGACCTACTTGTCCAAATTTGAAAACATATATATAATATTGATCTACACTTCATTCTTTGTACACATTGAAAAAAATATATTTTTGAATATTTTGGTGCAAGTTATGTGATGTGCATGCTCAGTGATGTGATTTTCAGGATGCACCCACTTTGAAAAAAAAAATACTCAATAAAAAGTTATAAAAACTTATATACAACTTCTAGTACTCACTCTTAACTATATTTCTACCAATGGGTTTTTAAAAATACTAAATGCAACTAAAAAATTTGAGGGGCGCACACCAAACACTATGTTATGTTTTGCTGAAAAAAACAGGAACACTTTTGTGTGCACAAAGAATTTGATCCTCTTAATCTTATCTATTTTTGAAAAACTTTAGTAGTTTAGAAGCTAGATTTAGAGTACTATGTAATTAAATTGTTCTTTTAGTATCTTGAAATTTTCAAGTTCAGGTTTAGCTGATTTTAGAAAAAAAATTAAAATATTCTATGAATAGACTTTGTAATGAAAGTAAGAATAAAAGTAATCCGAAGTTCATTATCAAGAATCATAAGATGGAGAGGATAAATTTTTCCTATACAAAAAGTGGTAACGATCAAACTCACTTCATAGTTGATGGGTGATAGGGTGCATGAAGTGCACAAATGTCATGTACTAAAGATGAGTCTTTATAGGTACTTGTAAGTGTCTATAAAAAAAATTCATGTGTTATTGATAGAATATGTCCCTCGCCCCCCAACAATGAAGGGAAGTAGAGGTGTGAAGTATGCTTCCTACTCTAATCAATGAGATGAGGTATGTGCAAAAAAATAAATTAATCATATAGTTCTAAGAAAATAAATACAAAAAAATATATCATGTAACATAGTGATATATGTGGGGAAAGCCTTTTTGGGAGAAAAAATTGACACTCCAAAACATCTCAATGTATAATTTAGTAATAGACGATTGCAATACAATTGTAGAGTCTAAATCTTTATATGAGTATCACCAATAAGAGGTCTTTGAAGCAATTTTTGTAGCATAATAGTACATACAAAACTTGCTACAAAACCTCCATCTCAAACACTCACTAAATAGAAGGAATACATTAAACTGTAAAATGTTATTAAGAAATTGTAATAACAAAATATGCATATACTAGAAACAATGTTCAATAGAGTAACAACACACTACATTATTTCATATTAATTGTAATCTATAGATTGCGCACATCACATTATTTTAAAATCGTACAAATTTATGTTAGAATAGTAATAATATATTATGGACCATTACCATTGACAAATAGAATGCATTTTTTGTAGTGTGTAAAATTAGGGGAGAGGACCCGGTAGTTGAGCACCCTAACTTCGTGCTTTTCAAAATCTTACGTGGAAATTTCAAACCACTCCCAATTTTTTACAGCAACTTGTTTGGCAAGTCCCCTGCTTATAACTAAGGTTTCAGGGCCACATCAACATGCTTTTTGTTGAGGTGTCCAAAAAGGCCTAAAAAAAAGTGAGACTGGTACTTGTGTAGTAAATCATGTTTTATTAGTGCGCTAATGTGGCAACACATGATTTGTTGCTTTTTAGATCTAAGGAATACATTTCATTCAATTATGGATAGTCATCAACAACATTAACAACTTTAAAGTCACAATTATTGATCCAATATTGTTAAAAATATTGGGCATTAAATCAACAAATGCGATAACAACTATTGGAACATGGGGTCTTCTCCCCTATGCCGTTTTATTAGGATTCAACTATTTAGTATTGACCCATATTTCATGAGTGTTGGTTCATGTGAACCCATCTCTTATGAACACCCATGATCCACTTGACACTCATTGCTCATAAGAATAAAAACTTTCCAAAAAATCGTCCATCCAATTTTACTCCAACTCAAATACATTTAATCATAAAATTTCCCTGTAAACCAGACCTACTTTAACTTAATACCCACGTACAAAACTTTCAAACTTAGTATGCTGTCATAATTAAACCAGATCTGTCCTTAAAACAAACAAATACATTCCTATAGTTATCAGTTCGTTCTGAAGTTGTTAAGAGAAATTCAAGATCGTCTGGTCTCGTTAAATAACTCGTGATTAACTTTTTTCTTATCCAGTGTGCGCAAACAACAGGTCATATTTTTATTATGGACGGATGTAGTCGTTTCCTTTTAAATCGTACAATTGCCTGGTACCCAAAAAATGTTTACAGGACAGAAATAATGGCAGTTCCAGTAACGCAGGACGACAGAGGGTGGCACGAGGGCCACAGAATAAGCTGTTAATTAATAGGTTGAAATCAACATTCATGAATAAAAAGATCAGGCATTTATATAATCATTAGATTCATATGGAAAGTACCGATGTTTACTTTTTTCACATTCTATGTTTCCGTTAGAAATTCAAATTCAAATTCTCTGTTTTAACATGTTATACCATATTGCTAATCTATTCAACAACTCCCAGAATAACAAACCAACCGCTTACAAACTCAGCTTCGGGCCTCGGAAGGCAAGCAAGAAGATATGAACTTAAGGTCACATAGCTTCACAGATATTCTAACCAACTTTCAATTATTTCTTACAGAAACTGGTCATAACTGTTTTTGAATTTGATTGTGTTAGTTTTCTGTATCGATATTTCAGATCAAAAATATGATTTCAAACATTGATACAAAAAACTAACACATAATTTAATAGATTATGAAATGTGATTCAAAATATTGATGAAAAACTAACACACAATCTAATGACAAAACAATGATTGAAAACAAACTAAACAGTGTCCAAACTACTGTCAATCGAATATCACCAGTGCTAAACAAGAGGTCGAATGGTCCATTGTTGATGAATTTGAGATCTCATGTTGCAATGCTCACTGCTACCGTTTGGTCACTCTACTTTTTATTTGATCCTCAGTATTTGTGATGCACACTTTGTAACAGCTGCCGTTTATCTCAGCATTCGCTGCAGGTGGTATGATTGTTTTTGGAGCGTTTTATTATTATGTTTTGACTTGTCCAGTAATGCCTTTGAGGGCTGTTGTGCATCTGTGGTTGTGAGAAGATGTACTATTGTTTGGTCCTCTGTGTAATCTGTAGCTTTAATGAGGAAAGTAAATTTTAATAATTGTATTTAGTTTTGTGATTGAAGAATGAATATAATTTGATATCCTATAAAAATTTGAATGTAGTAAAATTAGAAAGGAATTATGACATTTTATTATTTGTTTCAAGATTAGAATATCTATTTATTCTATGTAGAATTGAACTGGCGGAAGCTAACTCGTAGACAAAATTCACCTATGGATGTAGCATTATAACATGATGTCCCATCCCCATCCCCACGCACTGGACAAAATGCACGACGGAAAAACTAAGGATGTTGACGGAGACGTCAACGACAACGGTGGACGGATGGATGTGATGGAGATGGATGGCGGTTCTAAACGCTTAAAAAAGAGCGGCAATTTTATAAGCGAGAGATTTGAAATTTGAAATTGTCCTGTATATTCGGTGGACACATTTCAGAAACTCATTTTTCTCGCACGCAGGGAGGAATCAAACCACAATGCCAACCCCTCCATTCTCGTAAGCAGCACTGTACGCGGGTGTTTCTATTTTAATTTTTGATTAATATATGTCGATATTTATTTGAAGGTTATGTAAAAATTGTTTCTGTGTTATGCAGTAGAGAAAGTTAGATTTCACTGGAGCCATGCGAGCTTCAAACATGATTTTTATTGCAATGGATGATTTTATGTTGTGGATACTGTTCTGCACGCCTGAAAGAAGCCAGCACCGGATCCTACTTTGGGTCTTGTGTTTGATTTGGTCATGATTGTGCACAGCTTTGGTGGGAAAGAAAGAAGTGAAGAGTGGAAAAGTCTGTTAGAGGAAGGAAGATTTTCTCGTTTCAATGTTATTGCAGTTTGCAATTGAAGCTTTTCCTTATTAGTTGCTTTGTTTATCTATGTACGGTGAAATTTCTTATTAGCTTTTCCTTTTGAAGTTACTATGTTTCAATGTTATTGAGGATTTCCAACATTACAGTCTATAATTGAAGCGCTTTGTTTATGTATGTACGGTAAAATAGCTTGCCTCACTTATTAATGGTGCACTTGCAGCTTTCCAGCCTTGCAACCCCACCATTGTCTTGTGATATTAGATTACAAGAGATGCTAATAATGGAGTATGCGATTCATGTGGGGCAGGTGGATGAAGCACAAAAAGAGGTCAATGTAATTATGCAAATAGAAAAATGGCCATTGTATGGCTCAAACGTGGCCAGAGATGAGTTTGATGAAGCTCATATGTAAAAATGGTGATCAAACAGAGGACGCCAATGTAGCTTCCATGTAGGTTTGGAGAATCCATGTCTCTCCACGATTTCCTTGCAACAGATAAGCTGGCCTCTTTATCATCTGATTTCAGTTCAAATCTATCCACATTGCTGTAGAAGAGCAGAGGGGAAGACATTTCTATTTTGGCTTCACATAGGACATTTGGATAGTACGGTTTGATTGCTCTTGGCCTCACCTTTTCACTGAAGCCATTTGACTGATCTTAGATCTTTTTGATGTTTTTTATTCTTTTGATGTAGTGTTCTCATCACGCCATTGGAGATGGCTATCGATTTTTTCATGTAGCTTTAAAATTGCAGGTTTAATCACTAGAGCATATAGATATAGTTTTTGTAGAGCTTACCATTGAAGAAAAGGCATTTTTTTTGGTTTGTTTTGTACGAAGACAATTTAAACTCCTATCATAAGTTATATGATAAATTATAATGTATTTGGGCTTTCTTAGCAATTTAATCAAAGTGTTGATGGTTATATTTATGTAATCTCTGGATGATCAATTCTAATGTCAACTATTCATTGATTCCTTGGTTCACATTGGTTCCATGGTTTAGATAATTTATTGACTTAATATATTATTCCCACTCTTAAGACGTTGAGGAAGGAGCATGTGCACTATCTGTAATGGGCAAATGGAAATGCAAAACTGGAGGCATCAGGTACTAGAATGTATGAAATGAAAAAGGAATCTACTCTAAAAAAGTGAATAGGATCATTGGTTATGTTTGGATGAAATGGAAAGGTAGCCAATGGTGTAGAGGAGAGGGCATTTGATTTTGAGAGCCAATAGGATTGTTGTGCAATATTATGTGTGAGAGTGGCTTGGTGTCCCAAATCACAAATGAGCGTGTTTATTAACTAATACCAAAACTAACCATATCTCATAATAATGAAACATCTATTTAGTGTAATGATCCTCTCCCTATGATGTAATTATACAATCAATATGGTAGGTAGGGGCAAGAAAGTTTGTATGTTAGCTTGTTGTTGATGGTATCCTTGCATCCACCAGTATCATATGAAAATAATTAAAATGCATATAGATCATCATATTTTGACTCTACATTAATGCGATTTGATTCCTCAATCTAGCCATTGGTTGTTATGATAGTTCATCCAATATTTGATGTAATATCTTGGTGTCTTTACGTATTTTTTCTATCTTTAACATTGTTAAAGTTCTTGAATTGATGAATTCATATTAAGAATATTTTCATTTCATTTTCTACATACAGATGCTTGTTGCACATTATGTTATAATTCAAAATAATTTCTTGCACTCTCTATACCTACCTCACCTACCCTACCTCTCTCTATCTCCCTCCCTTTATCCCTCCCACCCTACCACTCACTATCTCCCTCCTTTCCTCTATCTCTCCCCCTCCCTCTCTCCCTCACATATGCACTATAACCTTGTACCTATTCTTTATTTTTTAGGGGAGATTCAATAATTTCATGAAAGTACTGGTTGCATCAATGAGATGATTCCATATAAAAATCCCCTTCTTTTTTATGCTTTACAAATTATTTACTAAGAGTTACAAAAAGAATATTCCAATATAGTTTGAAAGAACTTATTTCTCTAAAGTAATGTGTAACTAGAGGATCCTATATCCAATAAAACAGGTGTAATACTTGTCACAAAACATGTACACATTAAGAGAGAGAGAGAGATCTATTTAAGGTGGGAGAGGTAGAGAGAGGTGGTGTGTGTGTCATTGATCATGAAAAGAGTTTTGTTAAACAATAATGGTATAAATAAAGAACTAGTACAAAGAAGTATCTTTAGAAATATATATAAGACTAAATTATATAAGCATCTTTAGAATATCCAAATAAATAAATCCATACATTTGTATAAAGAGAATACTTACACTATGGTCAAGGAGAGGTAGTATAAAAATAAATTTTAGAATTGTTAAAAAACTTTAGTGACATAATTTTAAACATGCCAAATGGATTGCCATGTATAAGAAGTATAAGGACAAATATATATTTGATACAAGGAGAAATTTTACCAAATAAATTTGTACACGTAATGATGTTAGTGTCTAATAAGCAGTTGAAAAAGAAATAGTGTATGAAACTCTTATGTAAATCCTTTTTATTAGTAATCTATAATCAATATGATTTTCTTTTGAAAAACCAAGAATATAAACTATTGAAGATAAAATTAATTAGATAACATTTAATTCCATGTGTAATATGTGTAGTACTAACACCAAAGAAAAGAGGTGAATGGAGAATGTTTATATACTAAAAATAATAGAGGGAAGGTACGAGGGAAGGAGAGAGGGAAGGAGAGGGGGAAGGAGGGAGATAGGAAGTGGTAGGGTGAGAGGGAGGGAGGGAGGGAGAGAAAGAGGGAAGGAGGGAGATAGGGAGTGGTAGGGTGGGAGGGATGGAGGGAGGGGTAGGTGGAAATAGGTTGTGTGTGTGTGAGGGATAAAGGGAGGGAGAGAGAGGGATGGATGGAGATAGGGAGTGGTAGGGTGGGAGAAATAGAGGGAGGGGGAGAAAGAGGGAAGGAGGGAGATAGAGAGAGGTAAGGTAGGAGAAGTAGGTATAGAGAGTTAAGAAGAGAGGGAGGGATAGGTGGAGAGAGGTTGTGTGTGTGAGGGAGAGAGAGGAGGGAGAGAGAGGGAAGGAGGGAGATAGGGTGGGAGGGATAGAAGGACTCAAAATGGACTTAGTAGGAGGCAAAGATGTGATGGAAGATTGTGGGAAATAGGCACCCAAAATGGATTTATAGGATGGATGAGGGATAACAAGAATTTTTTTGGGTTGGTATGATGGAGGGGGATGGTGAGAAATAGTTTAGAAGAATGATGATAGATAATTTATTGACTTAAGAAATTATTTCTATCAGCCCAATAACTTACTTTATTTGAGTTTATTTTCTTTGTATTACATTCATCTTCACCATGAGCTCCTTATGTACCTTCTCTTGCACTATATGGTAAAATGGATTGTGGGACATAACCAAAAACACTTGAAAAGAAGTATACCAAATTGAATGAAATAGATAATGTATTGATTGAAGAGATTCTTCATGCTCTCAAGAAGTTGAGAGATAAATAATTGCATGTTGGAAAACACAGTGGGTTGTGAGTGATTGTATTCTTCTTGTTCTAAGCTTAAATGTGGAGATCTTGGGGAGGATTTCTAGGTGGGGGATACATAAAGCTAATCAAATTGAATTGAGGGGTGACTAACAAATTGGGTTATTATGAGTAGATGGTTTTGTGAAACAATATGTGGGTTGCAGGTTTCATAACACCTAGTGTTTTCCAACTTAAATTTATTTTAATGAAAACCTTTTCTTATTTAGAGAGTACAAATTTAATGAAAGGAACTTTCAAAAATTACCACAATTATTACTTAAAGTAAAAATTGTGTTTCAATTTCCTCATATGATGGAAAAAGAAATGCACAAAATAATCATAGGTTGGAAAACATAGTAGATTGTTAGTGATTGTATTTTGCTTGTTCAAAGCTCAAGGGTGGAGTGTTTTTTCAAAGCTCAAGGGTAGAGATCTTGGGGGCAGTTTTAGGTGGGGGATACATAAAACTAATCAAGTTAACTTGAACAATGTCTCAAATAAAAAAAATCATAAACAATGTTTCTATCTACACTACTTTAACATAGATATCTAGAGGAAAAAATGAGCATCTATCTCGCATAAATAAAATCAATCCTACATGATATATCAAGGAAATGATGGTAAAAATTGACCCAAAAGGTTTTTAAGATACTTTAGACTCCAAGGCACTCACTAGCTCAAAATAGATAAATTCATAATAATGATAAATTGGTTTAAAGCAACATTACAAACTTCATTTTTCATCATCAATTTTAAAACTAAACACACCTAACCCACTCATTTAATTTTCATAAATTATTACAATTATCAATCTAAATTTAATTATCAAAAGTAATTATATTTATCTCATTAACCTAGTTCAAACTTATATTTGCTTTAACACTATTATTCCTTATAACTTTATTAAAGATTGCATAAGGCTCGATAGTCAAAAGATTGACTAGTTACCCCTCAATTGTCCTTATCTTAAGGTTACTCTTGAGCAAAGAGTTAAATGCAAAATAAAATGAAAGAGCCCATGTGGCATTTCTTTTACTGTAACGAAAGGGTTGTTCTAAAATTTGAAGGTGGACTTCATTACATAACTGGCAAGGGATAGTGTATTTTCCAACACTGAAAATCCATAAGGAATTAATTGACAAGGGACAGTGTGTTTTCCAACACTACAAATAATGTGAGCATTTTTTGTTTCCTATTGGAAAACACACTATCCTGTATTAGTTATTTCCAATGTTGGAAAACACACTGTCCCCTATTGGAAAACACATTGTTCCCTGTTAGTTATTTCTAGACATCTTACATTCTAATGATGTCCCTGTCCACCTTTCCTACATAGGGGACAGTGTGTTTTCCAACACTACAAATAATATGAGCATTTTTTTGTTCCAATCATATCAAGAAAGTGAAAAACACATTGTCCCCTGTTAGTTCTTTCCAATTTTGGAACACACATTATCCTCTGATAGTTATTTCCAATGTTGGAAAGTGGAAAACACACTGTCCCCTATTAGTTATTTCTAGAAATCTTACATTCTAATGATGTCCCCTGCCCACTTTTCCTACACAGGAGATAGTGTGTTTTCCAACATTGCAAATAATGTGAGCATTTTTTTGTTCCAATCATATTTCCAATGTTGGAAAACACACTGTCCCCTATGAGTTATTTCTAAACATCTTACATTCTAATGATGTCCCTTATCCACTTTCCCTACATAGGGGACAATGTGTTTTCCAACACTGCAAACAATGTGAGCATTTTTTTGTTCCAAGCATATCAAGAAAGTGAAAAACACACTATCCTTTATTAGTTATTTCCAATGTTGGAAAACACACTATCCCCTATTAGTTATTTGCATTGTTGGAAAACAAATTGTCCCTTGTTAGTTATTTCTAATGTTGGAAAAAACACTATCCCCTGTTAGTTATTTCTAGACATCTTACATTCTAATGATGTCTATTGTCAACTTTTCCTACATAGGGGACAATGTGTTTTCCAACATTGCAAACAATGTGAACATTTTTCCTACACAAGGGACAGTGTGTTTTCCAACACTGCAAATTCATTAGGAAATAATTGAAAAGGGACAATGTGTTTTCCAACATTGCAAATAATGTAGGCATTTTTTTGTTTCCTGTTGGAAAACACACTGTCCCCTGTTAGTTATTTCCAATGTTCTAAAATTTGAATGTGAACTTCATTACATAACTAAAAAGGGATAGTGTGTTTTCCAACACTACAAATTCATAAAGAAATAATTGACAAGGGATAGTGTGTTTTCCAACACTACAAATTCATAAGGAAATAATTGACAAGGGACAATGTGTTTTCCAACATTGCAAATTCATAAGGAAATAATTGACAAGGGATAGTGTGTTTTCCAACACTGCAAATAATGTGAGGATTTTTTTGTTTTGATCAAATGAAGAAAGTAAAATTCCAGTTTTACTATACTAAATACTTGTTCTAAAATTTTAAGGTGGACTTCATTACATTGTTGGTGTGTAAAAAATAATAAAAAATCATAAGGAAATATCTGAAAAGGGACAATGTGAATTCCAACACTCTAATAATGTGAGCATCTTTCATAAGGAAATAATTGACAAGAGATAGTGTGTTTTCCAACACTGGAAGTAATGTGAGCATTTTTCATAAGGAAATAATTGACAAGGGATAGTGTGTTTTCCAACAATACAGATAATATGAACATTTATTTGTTCCAATCAGTCGAAGAAGTGAAATGCCATTTTTACTGTACCAAATATTTATTATAAATTTGAAGGTGGGTCTTCATTGTGTTCTTCGTGTGTATGCAACAATAAACTGTTTATAAGGATATAACTGACAACAAACAATATGATACACCCTAATATAGTATATTATGATGATTACATGGTCAAATTGAGCCTTCAATTGTTTAATTAATCGACTATAGTGTAAATATGGATAACATTAATCATTTTTAGTTTCATGCAATGGATTAATGCAATGATGATAGATGCTAGGTTTATGGTTTATGGTTTAAGGTTTAACCTAATGGATTAATGCAACAATGATGATGGATTAACCCAAAGAGAGACATAAAGATGGTGTTGAAAGACCTTATAATGAAGAAATTGAAGAAAGAGGAAGTAGTAGTTCATAATGAAATAAAATAATAGATGGATATTAGATAGAGGGAGGATGATATGGTAGATGTGGTGAAACAACCTTCATCATAGAATTAAGGTTGTATAGAGAGAGAGAAGTAATGTTGATTCATCATTAGTGCCTCCTTCTCCTATATTATTTAAGATGCCTTATCCTATAGAATTTGATTCTTTCAACGTATGGTGCTCATTCTACTTAGCTCTATTTTGAAATAGAGAAAGATCTTATGACTTCAACTCTACTTGAGATTTCAAATGTGAAAACTTCTTTTGCAATGGCAACAATGTTGTAATTCCTACTTCAATTCCCTCCCAGCCTACCACTCCCTATCTCCCTCCTTGCCTCTTTCTCTCACTCTATCCCTCCCACACTAAAACTCCCTATCTCACTCCTTACCTCTTTCTCTCCCTCCCTTTATCCCTCCCACCCTACTACTTTTTATCTCCCTGCATCCCCCTCTCTCTCCCTTAAATTAATAAATTTATATTAGCCTAAATTAACCTAATGAATTAATGCAATGATGATATATGTTAGGTTTAGGGTTTAGAGTTTAAGGTTTAACCTAATTGAGAGAGAAATAGAGGAAGGAGAGAGATATGTAGTGTTAAGGTGGGAGGGATAGAGGTACACATATAGAGAGGGGACGAGAGAGGTATGCATAGAGAGAGGTAGAGAGAGGGAGGGAGGGAGGGAGAGATAATGTGAGGGGTAGGCAGAGAGAGGTTGAATATGTGTCAGGGAGAGAGGGAGGGAGAGAGAGGTGAGATAGAAAATGTAGAATTGAGGTGCCTAATATCAATCTTCAACTTCTGAACTACCTCAAATTCTTGCAAACACTCTTTTTCTAATGTCTACATGCACCCTTCTTCATTAGCGAAACCTTGGACATTGTTGTCTTTATTTTGTCAAATTCATGTCTTTTAGATTGAAACTCTCTCTCAACATCATGAACCTCCTTTTGTTTTGATGATAAAATATTCTTCTTATCTTTTACTTCCTTTTCCAAGTGGTCAATTTTAGTCCTCTATTGTTTTGCTACAATTTCAACACTTCCAACTATTTATTTTTTTGTGCTTAGATCTATTTTTTCCTTTTCCTTATCATTTATTTCCAATCGTATTTGCTCCATGAAATTATTATGTTCAAGAATTTTTGACTTCATTTTTTCAACTCCACTTATACATCATCTCTCACTTTATTTTCTTGCACAAATTGATATGCAATACAAAACCTCTTGAATCTATCCACTTTTGTATTGCTATTTTCCCATTGCATATATTGCACACACACCTTCCTCAACTTGTCAAGAATGAGAAGAATATATTTAGTCAATACATTATCTATCTCATTCAGTTTGGTCTACTTCTTTTCATGTGTTTTTAGAGCATATCCCTTTTTTATTTTATACATTCTAGTACATGTTGCCTCCAGTTCTTCATTTCCATTTTCCCATTGCACATAGTGCACATGATCCTTCCTCAACTTGTCAAGAGAAAGAAGAATATCTTGATTCAATACATTATGGATTATCATTCTTCCAAATAGTTTTTCACCATCCCCCTCCATCATACCAACCCAAAAAAATTATCCCTATCCCTCCCCCATGCTATAAATCCAATTTTGGTGCCTATGTGCCACAATCCACCATTACATCTCCCCCTCCTAGTAAGTCTATTTTGGGTCCTTCTATCCCTCCCACCCTATCACTCCCTATCTCCCTCCTTCCCTCTCTCCCTCGCACACACCCTTACCTCTCTACATACACCTCCCTCTTTCCCTCTCTCTATCCCTCCCTCACTCTCTATCTCCACTCTCCCTCTCCCTCTCTACCTACCTTTCCCTTAATCCATCCTTCCCACCTCTCTTTCTACCTACATCTCCCTCCTTCCCTCCTTCCCACTCTATCTACTTCTTTCTCCCCTTCCTTCTCTACTTTTCCTATCTCCCCTCACTCTCTCTACCTATGTCTCACTTTATTCCTTCAACCTTAACTGTCTCTACCTACCTCTCCATGTCTCCCTTATTTCATCTCTCCCTTGATCACTCCCATGCTACCTCACTAGACTTCTCCCTCCCCCATTCTTCTATACTTCTCTCTATCACTCCTCTCTCAATATCCCTCCTATCCTTCTTCTCCCTCCCTTTGTCCATATTTCCCCCCTCTCTCTCTTTCCATATACCCCCCTTTATCAATCACTCTCTCCTTCCCTCCCTCTCCCTCCCTCCATCCCTCCCACCCACAAATCCCTAACTCTACCTACCCCTCTCTACCTCTCCACCCTACCTATATCCCTCTCTCTACCTACCTCTCTCTATTTTTTCACCTTAAATCTCTCTAACTACGTCTCCCTATCTCCCTCCTTCCCACACAACCTCTCTCCACCTATCTCTATCTCTCTCCCTCCCTCTCTCCACCTAGCTCTACCTCTCTCCCTAACTCTCTCTATGCCTACATATCCTACCCCTCCATGAAGCTATAAATCCAATTTGGGTGCCTATGTACAATAATCCACCATCACATCTCCCCCTCCTACTAAGAGAGTAGAGAGGGAAGGGGGGAGAGAGAGAAGTGAGAGAGGTGATAGATATATGAGATAGAGAGAGAAGTAGAGAGGTGAGGAGGAAGGTGGAGAGATTGAGAGAGGGAAGGAAGGAGGGAGAGAGAAAGAGGTATACAGTGATATGTTAGATAGCGAGAAGTAGAGAGAGAATATGGGTGAAAGGAGAGAGAGAGAGGGTGGAGGGAGAGAGAGGTGAGATAAAGAGAAGAAGAAAGGGAAGGAGAGAGAGAGGGGAGATAGAGAAAATTCTAGAGGGAGGGAGGTGGAGATAGATATAAATTCCCTATTTGAGACTTATATAATCTATTGATTATTATATAACCTTAGAGATGATTACCTAGAGGACTTTTCCCTACTGCCCCATATTATAATTCTATTTAGGAGGTAATTGAGGCTTAGAAAACTAGAGTGAGAGAGGGAATTAGGAAGGGATGGAGAGAGGTTGTGTCTAAAGGAGGGAGATAGGGAGAGGTATTTAGAGAGAGGTAGGTAGAGAGGGGGATCTAGATAGGGTGGGAGAGGTAAAGAGAGGTGGTGAGAGAGAGGGGAGGGAGAGGTTATCGTGCAATGGTTATGAATATTTGAAAGTAGTTATCAGTAGATCATAATAGAGGGAGGGAGAGATAGAGGGAAGGAGGGAGATACCTAGGAAGTGGTAGGGTGCTAGGGATAGGATGGCGAGAAAGAGGGAAGGAGAGATATAGGGATAGGTATAGAGAGAGATAGTGGAGAGAAGTTGTGTGTGTGTGAGGGAGAGAGAGGGGGAAGGAGGGAGATAAGTAAAGTAGAGAGGAAGGGGAGAGATAAGTAGATATAAGGTTTTGTATTGTGCATGAATTTCTGCAAGCAAAGAAAGTGAGAGATGATTGTATAAGTGAAGTTGAACAAATGAATTCAAAGATTCTTGAACTTAAGAATTCCATGGAACAAATGCAATTGGAAATAAATGACAAGGAAAAGGAAAAAAATAGAGGGAGGGAGAGTAAGAGGGAAGGATGGAGATATGAATTGGTAGGATGGGAGGGATAGAAGGACCCAAAATGGACTTAGTTGGAGGGAGAGATGTGATGGCGTATTTTCCAAAGGAATTCCCTCCTAAACTTCTAGTTTCCACTCAATCACTTTCTTAAATATTTCATAGCTTCTATAAGGCATTTGAATATTTCAAAATCTCATCCACATGCCTTATAAACACATTTGAGGAAAATTATGAATGATTAGTTACGATGATTGCGTCAATTACATGGTAAAAGTGAGCCTTCTTCAATTTTTTAATTAATCAATTATAGTGAAAATATGGATAAAATTAATCATTTATAGTTTCATTAGTTCATTTATAGTTTAATCAATTATAGAGTAAATATGGATTAAATTAATCATTTATAAAGAGGTAAGGTGCAATGAATAAAGAGAGATGTAGGTAAAGATAGATACAAAGGTAGGGTGGGAGAGGTACAAAGAGAGAGATCTATTATGTGAGAGAGAGAGAGAGATGAGGAAGGGAGAGGTAGAGATACTTAGGTAGGTAGAGAGGGATTCTTATTGAATACAACCCATGCATATATCATAATTGTTACTATATATTTTTTCATCATGTTTATATCAAATTTTCTTAATATTTTTTTAAATAGGATTAAAATTCTAATTCTACCCTATTTTTTCTAACATATTTGTGGTTATTTATCAAATCTAAAATATCTAATTATATCTTGGATGGTGGATTATACGACATAGGCACCCAAATTGGATTTATAGTTTCAAGGAGAGATAGGGATAATGTTTTTGGATAGGGATATCATTAGAATGTAAGATGCCTAGAAATAACTAATAGGGGACAATGTGTTTTCCAACAGGGGAAATAACTAACAGGGGATAGTGTGTTTTCCAACATTGGAAAAACTAATAGGGAACAATGTGTTTTCCAATAGTGGAAATAAGTAACAAGGGATAGTGTGTTTTTCGATATTGGAAAAAACTAATAGGGGACAGTGTGTTTTCCAATAGGGGACAATGTGTTTTCCAATAGGGTATAGTGTGTTTTCCAATAGGGGATAGTGTGTTTTCCAACAAGGAACAAAAAAATGCTCACATTATTTGCAATGTTGGAAAACACACTGTCCCTTGTCAATTATTTCCTACATAGGGGACAGTGTGTTTTTCAACACTGCAAATTCATAAGGAAATAATTGACAAGGGATAATGCATTTTCCAACACTATAAATAATGTGAGCATTTTTTTGTTCCCTGTTGGAAAACACACTGTCCCCTATTGGAAAACACATTGTCCCCTTTTGGAAAACACACTGCCCCCTGTTAGAAAACACACTATCCAAGGGAGAGAGAGGACATGAGGGAGATATGGAGAGGTAGGTAGAGAGAGGTAAGGCTTGACTAGTAAAATTGACCTAAGGGGTGACTAACCAACTGGTTTGTTACATGTAGAGGGTTTTACAATAGTATATGGGTAGAGAGAGTGATGGGAGATAAGGAAAGTATGCTGGTTTCTATCCCTCCCACCCTACCACTCCCTATCTCCCTCACACACACCCTTACCTCTCTACCTACACCTCCCTCTTTCCCTCTCTCTCTCCCTCCCTCCCTCCCTCTCTATCTCCACTCACCCTCTCCCTCTCTACCTACATTTCCTTTAATCCATCCTTCCCACTTCTCTTTCTACCTACATCTCCCTCCTTCCCAACTTCCCCCCTTTATCTACTTCCCTCTCCCCTTCCTTCTCTACTTTCCCTATCTCCCCTCACTCTACCTACGTCTCCCTCTATTCCTTCAACCTTACCTCTCTCTACCCACCTCTCCATGTCTCCCTTATTTCCTCTCTCCCTTTATCACTCCCATGCTACCTCACTAGACCTCTCCCTCCCCCCTTCCTCTATAATTTTCTCTATTGCTCCTCTCTTACCATCCCTCCTAACGTTCCTTCATAGTACACACTTCACATTGTACATGTTGCTTCATATAAGAAATTTTTCAATGTTGACAACCAACATTTTCTCATTATGCAAAAGAAGACCAAAGTGTGTGTTGTTTAATATAAGAAATTGCTTCATATAATTAGTAAGGATTTCATAGGGTATCCTTCATAGTAGGTAGTAGAATATGAAAGTAGAGAGAGTGAGGGGAGATAGGGAAAGGATAGAGGGAAGGGGAGAGATAAGTAGATAGAGAGGGGAAGTTGGGGAGGAGAGATAGGTAGAAAGAGAAGTGGGGTGGGATGTATTAAGGGGAAGGTAGGTAGAGAGGGAGAGGGTGAGTAAAGATAGAGAGAGGAAGGGAGGTAGATAGAGCTTGATGTGTTTCTTATTTGAGTGATTATACATTTAAAATAACGCAAATCATGGACACATCAAGGGATTTCAATGTTATTGGGTAAAATTTTTATTTAGTTTTGAATTATTTTGATTTTATTAATATGGCTAGTAATTAAATTAATTTGAATATCAATTTTGTTCAATAATATTTGAGTTCATTTTTGTTCAACCTTACCTCTCTTTACCTACCTCTCCATGTCTCTCCCTCCCCTATCCCCCTATCCCTCTATACTGAGCTCTCCACCTATGGGAAGAGGAAGGTTAGGAGGGATGGTGAGAGAGGAGCGATAGAAATAAGTATAAAGGAATGTATTTATTCCATGGAATTCTTAAGTTCAACATGGATTTTTAGTTAATACATTTTTTCTACCAATGTTGTCCATATTTGCATTATAAATGATTAATTGAATAAATTGAATAATGAATTGATGAAACTATAAATTATTAATGTTATCCATATTTACACTATAATTGATTAATTAAAAAATTGAAGGCTCTTTTTTACCATGTAATTGATGCAATCATCATAATTAATCATTCATAATTTTCCTCAAATGTGTTTATAAGGCATGTGGATGAGAGTTTGAAATATTAGAATTTTGTGTAGAAGCTATGAATTATTAAAGATGAAAGTGATAGACCAACTAGAGTTTTTTAAAACAATGATGGTATTGATAAAGATCTAGTACAAAGGAGAATTCATTTAGAAATATATACAAGAATAAATATAAGTTCTATAAATTCATCATAAACAATGGTAGAAAAGAGAAGTAGATGAAGATTGGGAAAGTAGAGAGGGAAAGGGAGAGAGAAGTAGATAGAGGGGGGAAGTTTGGAAGGAGGGATATGTAGGTAGAAAGAGAGGTGGGATGGGATGGATTAAGGGAAAGGTAGGTAGAGAGGGAGAGGGTGAGTGGAGATATAGATAGGGAGGGATAGGAATAGGGTGGATTATGGGACATAGGCACCCAAATTTGATTAATAGCTTCAAGGAGGGATAGGGATAATGTTTTTGGATAGGGAAATTATTAGAATGTAAGATGTCTACAAATAACTAATAGGGGATAGTGTGTTTTCAATTAGGGGAAATAACTAACAGGGGACAGTGTGTTTTCTAATAAGGGACAATGTGTTTTCCAACATTGGAAAAATCTAATAGGGGACAGTGTGTTTTCCAACAGTGGAAATAACTAACAAGGGATAATGTGTTTTCCAAAAAGGGACAGTGTGTTTTCCAAACAGGGACAGTGTGTTTTCCAATAGGGGATAGTGTGTTTTCCAACAAGGAACAAAAAAATGCTCACATTATTTGCAGTGTTGGAAAACACACTGTCCCTTGTCAATTATTTCCTACATAGGGGACAGTGTGTTTTCCAACACCATAAATAATGTGAGTATTTTTTTGTTCCATGTTGGAAAACACATTGTCCCCTGTTGGAAAACACATTGTCCCCTATTAGTTATTTTCAATGTTCTAAAATTTGAAGGTGAACTTCATTACGTAATTGACAAGGGACGGTATGTTTTCTAACACTACAAATTCATAAGGAAATAACTGGCAAGGGATAGTGTATTTTCTAATACTGCAAATAATGTGAGCATTTTTTTGTTCCAATCAAATGAAGAAAGTGAAATGTCTTTTTTATTGTACCAAAGAGTTGTTCTAAAATTTGAAGGTGGAATTCATTACATTGTTGATGTGTACAAAAACAAACAAAAATCATAAGGAAATAATTTACAAGGGATAGTGTGTTTTCCAACATTGCAAATAATGTGAGCATTTTTTTGTTCCAATCAGACGAAGAAAGGGAAATGTCATTTTAACTGCACCAAATTTTAAGTCCCTTATAATTTTTTGAAATAGTGTTCAATATCTTTGAAAGAATTATATCTTCCCCTTCTTGTTCATCCACAACTTGTTTGATAAAGAGTGCATTCTCTAGATTGCTTATTTTTCTTTTAACTTCTTAATCATAACTTTAATCACAAACACAACCAATGTATAAATTATAATCTTTTGATTTGATAAGTAATACAATGCTCTTCACAATGTGCTACACACAACTTGTCTCCACTTAGCCCTCCCTCTCTCCCTAACTCTCTCTATACCTATCTCTTTTAAATGTGGTGATGATGTTGACTAATGGAATAAAATAGAATTTTCACTTGTATGATGATGTCTAGAGATAAGGTGGATGGTCCTCATATCCTACCTATCTACATGTGCTCTTTACCTCTCTCTCTATCTCTCCCTCACACACACAACCTCTCTCCACCTACCCTTCCCTCTCTCCCCAACTCTCTTTATACCTACCTCACCTACCTTACCTCTCTCTACCTACACCTCCCTCCATCCCTCTTTCCCTCCCTCCCTCTCTCTATCTCCACTCACCCTCTCCATATCTACTACCCTTCCCTCAATACATCCATCTCCACTCTTTTCTCTCTATCTCACCTCTCTCCCTCCCTCTCTCCTTCACACACATTCAACCTCTCTCCACCTACCCCTCACATTATCCCTCCCTCCCCCCTCCTTCCCTCTCAATAGGATTCTTGCGCACAATATTATGTGTGAGACTGGCTTGGTGCCCCAAATCACAAATGAGTGTGTGTTTATTAACTAATACCAAAACTAACCATATCTCATAGTAATGAAACATCTATTTGGTGTAATGATCCTCTCCAGGCTATTAAAAAAGTGGCTAGAAAGCTACACAAAATTATTCAAGACATTGAAATCTCTATCCAAGAAAGGGATTTTTTCCAATATTGGAAATAACTAACAGGGGACAATGTGTTTTCCAATAGGGACAGTGTGTTTTCCAAAAAGGGACAGTGTGTTTTCCAATAGGGGACAGTGTGTTTTCCATAAGGGAAATAACTAATTGGAAATAACTAACAGGGGACAATGTGTTTTCTAACATTATTTGCAGTGTTGGAAAACACACTAGCCCTTGTGGAAATAATTGACAAGGGATAGTGTGTTTTCCAAGACTATAAATAATGTTGGAAAAAATACTATCCCTTGTTAGTTATTTCCTTGTTGGAAAACACACTATCATTTTTTTGTTCCTTGTTGGAAAACACACTGTCTCCTATTGGAAAACACATTGTCCCTTTTGGAAAACACACTGTCCCCTATTGGAAAACACATTGTTTGAATTTATACCATCTCTTTTGGTGCTAAAATATATTTACTACCATTGTTTGAATTTATAACACTTATATTTAGTCTTGTATATATTTCTAAAGAGACTTCTCCTTTGTACTAGTTCTTTATCCATACCATCATTGTTTAAAAAACCTCTAGTTTCTCTATCACTTTCTTCTTTAATAATTCATAGCTCTTATAAGGAATTTGAATATTTCAAAATCTCATCCACATGCCTTATAAACACATTTGGGGGAAATTTTGAATGATTAATTATGATAATTGCATCAATTACATGATAAAAGTGAGCCTTCAATTGTTCAATTAATCAATTATACTGTAAATATGGATAACATTAATCATTTATAGTTTCATGCAATGGATTAATATAATGATAATAAATGTTAGGTTTAGGTTTTATGGTTTAAGGTTTAACGTAGTGGATTAATGCAACAATGATGATGGATTAACCCAAAGAGAGACATAAAGATGGTGTTGAAAGACTTTATAATGAACAAATTGAAGAAAGACGAAGTAGTAGTTCATAATGAAATAAAAGAATAGATGAATACTAGATAGATGGAGGATGATATGGTAGATGTAGTGAAACAACATTCATCATAGAATTAAGGTTGTATAGAGAGAGAGAGAGAAGTAAGGTTGATTCATCATTAGTGCCTCCTTCTCCTATTATTATTTAAGATGCCTTCTCTTATAGAATTTGTTTCTTTCAATGTATGGTGCTCATTCTACTCAGCTCTATTTTGAAATAGAGAAAGATCTTAGGACTTCAACTCTACTTGAGATTTCAAATGTGAAAATTTCTTTTGCAATGGCAACAATGTTGCAATTTCTACTTCAATTCCCTATAGGTAGAGAGAGTTTTAGATAGAAGGAGGTTGAGGTGGAGAGAGGTTGTGTGTGTGAGAGAGGGAGAGAGGGAAGGATGGAGATATGGAGTGGTATGGTGGAAGGGATATAAGGACCCAAAATGGACTTAGGAGGAGGGGGAGATGTGATGGTAGATTATGGGACATAGGAACTAAAAATGAATTTATAGGATGGAGGAGGGCTAGGGATAATGTTTTTTGGTTGTTATGATTGTTTACTTTTTCAACTTACTATGTTGAGGCACATCCACCTTATCTCTAGAAATCATCATAGTCAATTAATTAGTGATAGTTCTCATTAATATAATAATTTTTTTATATCCATACCATTTTCCCTTTATCCCCACTTTGTTGAGAATGTATTAGTGCAACAATATATTGATAAGTGACATATTCTCATCTTTAGTTCATGGCCTAATCCATGCCCATCTTCATGGTACCTTTTTGCACATATCTCCATGTATTTTTTATCTACTTATCCCTATTTCATCCTTTTTAACACTTTTTCCATACATTTATTCCCCACTCCAAGATCACCACCTTATCATTGACAAGGGACAAGGGAAATTGTGTTTTCCAACATTGCAAATAATGTGAGCATTTTAAAATTCTGCAATACACTATCTCTCCAATCAATACACTATCTATCTAATTCACTTTGGTCAGCTTCTTTAGATTCCTTTTCCATTTCAACTTCTCAAGAGAAGGAAGAATCTCGCAGTTATAAATTTTTATTGCCTATCATTTTACCTTTAAAAAAACATATTAAATTGATAAAACCCTTTACGAAGTCATTTTAATTCCACAAAATATTTGAGGCATCGAATTTATGAAGTAAAAGTAGTAGCATAATATCACATCATAAACACAAAACTATATAAAGTTGACTCACTAATGTAATGGCCATTTACTCAGTCATACAAATGCTTGTGTAGAACTGGATTTATTTTAGTATACCAATTGTGATGCAAATAATAGAGGGGGAACTAAGTTTATTCTTGTACACCCACTTGCAAGCAATGGGTAGGTAGAGAGAGGTAAGGTTGAAGGAATAGAAGGAAAGATAGGTAGAGAGAGTGAGGGGAGATCAAGAAAGTAGAGAGGGAAGGGGAGAGAGAAGTAGATAGAGGGGGGAAGTTGGGAAGGAGGAGGATGTAGGTAGAAAGAGAGGTGGGATGGGATGGATTAAGGGAAAGGTAGGTAGAGAGGGTGAGGGTGAGTGGAGATAGAGATAGGGAGGGAGGGAGAGCGAGAGAGGGAACGATATTGTTTTTGGATAGGGATAGGGATAGCGATAATTTTTTTGGGCTGGTATAATGGAGGGGGATGGTGAAAAATGGTTTGGAGGAATGATAACACATATTCTATTGACTTAAGAGATTCTTCCTTCTCTTGAGAAAATTGAAATGGAAAATGAATCTGAAGAAGCTGACCAAAGTGAATTAGATCACCTGCTCCCTCATCAACCCTATCTCCCTCCTTCCCCTCACTCACTGACTAGTACCTTATGTTATTTCTATAATTGTGAAATTTTATATGGACTTGGATATTCTAACCTTTTCTATTTTAACTTATCAACCATCTCTTTTGGCATTAAAATCATCTTTACTACCATTATTTATGATGAATTTATATCACTTATATTTAGTCTTGTATATATTTCTAAAGAGACTTCTGCTTTGTACTAGTTCTTTATCAATACCATCACTATTTAAAAAAATCTAGTTGCTCTATCACTTTATTCTTTAATAATTCATAGCTTCTATAAGGAATTTGAATATTTCAAACTCTCATCCACATGCCTTAGAAACACATTTGAGGAAAATTATGACTGATTAATTATGATGATTGCATCAATTACATACTAAAAAATAGCCTTCTTCAATTATTTCATTAATCAATTATAGTGTAAATATGGATAACATTAATCATTTATAGTTTCAATAGTTAATTATTCAATTTATACAATTAATCATTTATAATGCAAATATGGATAACATTGGTAAAAAAATGTATTAACTAAAAGCCATACAAGCATACATCATTATATGTCCATAAAAGTATAACATATACAAGAAAGCCATAAAATTTTAGGATTGTAGATAAAAAATTATATAGGAATACATGTCAAAATATATGTTCTTTACAATACGTGTCTACCTTTTTAGGTAAGGGTTGATTTTTCCTTTTCCTTATCATATATTTCCAATTGTATTTGTTCAATGGAATTCTTAAGTTCAAGAATCTTTGACTCTACCACTCCCTATATTTCTTCTTCCCTCTTTCTCTCCCTCCCTCTATCCCTCCCACCCTACCACTTCCTATCTCCATAATTCCCCCTCTCTCTGAGCCCTTCCTCTCTCCCTCCCTTTCTCCCTCTCTCTATTATGATATATATTGATAGCTAATTTTCAAATCTATATTGGTAAGATAGTTTATGCCAGTCAAATATTTTATCAAATCATCCTACCCTAGAAATGGTAATATATAATTAATTATGATAATATTTATTTCTTTTTAGTATATACACATTCTCCATTCACATCTTTTCTTTGGTGATACTACTACATATTGTGAGGGTACACCATTATTTAGGGATGATCAATGTAGTCTGATAACATGCATTGAGATATCATCTCCTCCATCATCCCTTGCTTCTAATGATACTTGTGTTGTTGCATCCATGACTCCTTATGATTAGATATAAATGCAACATTGGGTTCATAAAGATATAACATTAAAGCATAAAATTAACAAATAGAAACTAGATCTCGTGCTCCCTCATCAACCCTTAGGGCAAAAACATCCCTTACTTGAAGCTTTTTTGCACTTAGATATGATTTTTCCTTTTCCTTATCATTATCTTTTTCTAATTATATTTATTCCATGGATTTATTAAGTTCAAGAATCTTTGATTTTATTTTTTCAACTCCAGTTATAGCATCATCTCTCACTTTCTTTGCTTTCACAAATTCATATGTATCAATTGGGTTGTTATGTGTAGAGGTTTTTACAATAGTGCATGGGTTGCAGGTTTCATAGTACCCAATGTTTTCCAACCCGGAATTAGTGTAATGAAAACCTTCTATTATTTAGAGAGTAAAAATATAATGAAAAACACCTTCAAAAATTAGCACAACTATTACTTAGAGTAAAAATTGCATTTCAATTTCATCATATTATCAAAAAATAAATGCCCAAATTAATTACAAGTTGGAAAAAATAGTGGGTTGTGAGTGATATGATTGTTCTTGTTCTAAGCTCAAGGTTGGAGAGTTTGGGGAGGAGCCTTAGGTGGGAGATTCATAAAACTAATAAAATTAACCCGAGGGGTGACTAACCAATTGGGTTACATGTAGAGAGTTTTACAATAGTATGTGGGTTGGAGGTTTCATAACACCTAGTGTTTTCCAACCTACGGTTATTGTAATGAATTTTTTTTCTTATTTAGAGAGTATGAATGTAATGAAAGACACCATCAAAATTTACCTGTTACTTAGAGTAAAATTTTTATTTTAATTTCCTCATATGATGGAAAAGTAAATGCAAAAAATAATTCAGGATGGAAAACACAGTGGGTTGTGAGTGATATGATTGTGGTTGTTCTAAGTTCAAGGGTGGAGAGCTTTGGTAGAAGTTGTAGGTGGGGGATACATAAACTAATCAAATTAACCTGAGGGGTGACTAACCAATTGGGTTGTTACATGTAGAGGGTTTTACAATAGTATGTCGATTGCAAGTTTCATAACACCTAGTTTTTCCAACTTGCAATTATTATAGGCAGAGAGAGAGAGAGGGGGAGGGAAGTAGGGACAGTTGAAAGATTTCCGTATTAAAAGATTTTTGTTTGCATGTTCGATTTTAGGCACAAGGCAGTTCAAATTGGTACCACAACAAAATTTGTCAAATACACATCATTTTATGATGGGACAATTGAAAGATTTCAATATTAAAAGATTTTTGTTTGCATGTTCGATTTTAGGCACAGGGCAGTTGAGCAACCAAGTTTTACGGATTGTGTGTTTTCTTTTTAATTAATTAATTCATAGTTAAGAGGAAGTATTGAATCATGTTAAAGGTTATATGTCATTTATTTTTGGGAATCTTGGCCATGGTCTAGTATGAGAATAAATTTATGATCTTATTTATTTATTTTTAGTATATACCCATTCTCCATTCACCTCTTTTCTTTGGTGTTAGTACTAGGCATATTACACATGGAATTAAATGTTCTCTAATTAATATCGTTTTCAGTAGTTTATGTTCTTGGTTTTAAAAAAAAAACTATATTGATTATAGATTAATAATACAAAGGATTTACATAAGAGTTTCATACAATATTGGTTTTTAAACTCTTTATTATCCACTAGCATCATTATATGTACAAATTTATTTGGTAAAATTTCTCCTTGAATCAAATATATATTTTTCCATATACTTCTTATTCATGGCAATCCCTTTGGCATGTTTGAAATTACGTTAATAATTTTTTTTAACAATTCTAAAATTTATTTTTATAGTGCCTCTCCTTCACCTATACTACCATTTTCTCTAGGAATCAATATAAAGCATAGCCTCTCATGTCATATAATTTCTTACCATCTACTAAATAAATTCTAGCATTACCACATACTTGTTAATGCAGTTAGAGTATGTTTCTTTTATGAATTTATTCTCATACTACTATGACCAAGTTTTATAGATTGTGTGTTTTCTTTTTAATTCATTAATTCATAGTTAAGAGAAACCAAATCCAAATTGCAATACAAATTGTCTATGGAAATGTATATTAGAGACTTTTGGACACAATTGGATGGAGCTAGCATTTCTGCTTGGGGATCCAAACAGGAATGATAGTACCTCTGGCAGTAGCTCTACTTGAATTTTGTAATGGCTTTGATATTATAAGATATCTCAACTGATTTGAAGTATATTTTCACGGCTTTAACTATAAATTTTCATTCCCCATAAAATTTTAGAGAGCTTATTCTATTTGCCTTGGCCAGCTTAAGCCCAACTTGAGGAATTTAGATTCAACATTATTGGTAGTGGTAAACCCAATCCCTCCTGCCTATCTATAGGAAGAATTCACCACTTTTTCAAATGAATACCGCCATCTTTAGCTACTTCCAGGTTCCCTTTAGAGGTGCCATGAGAGAAGAGGTTCCATTTACACCTGCCAATCTCATTTTCTTGGAAGATTTTGAATCCTCTTCTGTGCATATCCGACAATCATGGCAGACCACATTTGTTTGAGGCATCCTGTCAAACAGTTCACATGCCTTGTCTGTGCTTCCAAATTTCGCATACCTGTTTACCAAAGCATTTCCAGTAGTTCGCGTGCCTTGTCTATGCTTCATTATGATTTGATGGATGCCCACATCATGTTCCGAAGCTCCAATTGTCTTCCTGTTGTGAATCTCGCATACATTTCTACAAGAGCATTTCCAACTCTGATATCTTAGAGTAATTGTGCTTAATGGATGCCCATACCCTGTGTGAAAGCTCCATACCCTGTTCGAAAGCTCCTAATTTTGGCACAAACCAGAATTACGCGGGAAAATGGTCTAAAACCGCGTCAGTCATTTTCAAAACACAAAAAGCGAAAAAATGCAAAATTTAAACTAACGACATTTGTTACCAGTCGTTTGTTCTACGTCCTCTATTGGCGGGCCCCACACTACGACATCCATTATGTATGCATACTGCTATGTATGTTTTTATGGATTTTTTTATGTACATGTAGGTGAATTTTGTCTAGCAGTTAGCCGGATCCAATCAAACTAGCATAAGATCAAGTTCACGATTGTGAAAATGGACCCTACACCTAGGGACTTGTTCTAGTAAACTGAACAACTCTAATCTCTATTTCTCTTGATGTATATTTACTTTTCTACCTTTTATGGTATATAGCCCTCGGGATTAGAGGAATTTAATAAACCTTGGTAGGATTCTTATTGTGTTGCAAGGAAACATGTACTCCTAGGCCAACCCTAGAAATATGTGTAAGAGATTGAAAATAATACTCTTTAGACATGCATATGCTTCTTGAATATTGCTCATGCAGATCCATATTTGTTTAGTGTTGAAATTAAAAGTGTTATGTAATTTGAATAATAAGAATTGGATTGCTCAAAGATATTAGATGAGTAAATGAATGCTTTGAATGTATTTAAAGACAAGGACATAGCAATACAAAAATAAAAATTTAGTAAGCCCTCAAAGGGAAAAAAAAATGGTGATAATTGGCTAAAATTTAAATTTGAAAGAGTCAACTCTTGGCATCCAAGCTCAATCCTATGACTATAAACTTGACCACTAACCTCAAAAGGGGTAGATCAAGGTGGATAGCATGTACATGGAAGTGTACACATATGTGTAACAAAAATATATGGATAGAAAAAATGTATGAAAATGTGTGAACATAGGGATAGGATAAAAGATAGGTGTATAGAAATGTGTGCAATAGATAGGAAAGTTTCATAAGGCAAGGGACCGAACCTTGCACAAAATTATGTCATTTTTCAAGATGTTAGATTATCAAAGTGCACTCCTCAAAATGGGCACATAAATAAATGGAAAATGACATGAGTATGAAAAATTCTCCATTACATTTTTTCCACTTTGAGGTGTAAGTGAATCTTAGAATGATTAAACACATATAAATGTATAAGGTATGTGCAGGATCATGATGGGCCAAAAAGTGGCGATTTGATGGGTATGTGTAGGGTATGTGGCTGACGACTTTTTTTTTACCCAAAATTGATGAAACGAAAAAAGATTTTTAAAGGAGATTCTAAATTTCCCACCAATATAAATTATGCTTTACTTTGAATTTAATAAATAATTATTATTCATTTTCTATTACAATTACAATGAAAGTCGTGATTGATAGGCTGATTGAAAAACATCTATAGCTTTCAAATAGTATCACATTTTTTGAATCTGAAACATGCATCACATTCTATAGGATTAAAAAAAAATCATGAAATTTTGATCAAGTTAAGGTGGTCAGACATACGAGTTTTTATATTTTTTAAAAGTTATAACAAAAAATTCATAATTAATTATTTACTTGGAAAAAAATTACAAAAAACTATGCATCACATTGGGACATGAGTCCTATACTTATATCTAAAATCTTATAAAAAAATATTATCATTTTATTGTTGTTAGGGTGGTTAGACAGACACCCACTTCTTATTTTTTCCCTAAAATTTAAGTGTTATTGCGTTGAAATTTCAAATTTTCACCAAATAGATTTAAAACAAAAAAAAACCTAGTATTTTAGAAACTACATTCAATTTTCTACAGATTCTACTCTTACATATTTTTGAAATAATATAAATAACTTATTCAAATTTTTACATCAAGTTGCCTAATTCTGATTTTTCTAAACTTTTTGCCACTTAAGGGCCTATTTTTTCCATGATGATCCTGCACATACCCTATGATTCATTCAAAAACATGCATGTAATATAAATATTTAGACATCAAAGGATACAAAAGAGGGTCCATATAAAGTAATAGATCAAGTGGGATGTAATCATGTAGTTTTTTAATGTTGGAGTAGCCAAGATCTCTTTGCAAACTAAAAAAAATACACAAATGAACATATGTGAAATGAGAAAATATCATAATCAGATGTAATGTGTTGTAAAATGTATAAATTCTCATCTTTCTTATAAAGGCAAGAAAGAAGAGGTGAGAAGGTAGGAGCCAAACTCTAACTACCCCTCCAAGTATGAAACAAGTGTAGGAGTCCATGGACAAGTTTTTAAGGCACTTGGTGAGTCTACATGAGATTAGACAAATGTCTAGATAACCTCCAAGTGAGCTTAAGTGTAGTGTGAATAGGAATTTACTAAATAGGCTAAAATCTAACTAGTTTGGTAATACCTCTTTTTACACTAAAATTTACTTCATCAAGCACTCTCTATAGTTGCAAAACAAAGGAGAAATATCCCATTAGTAAATTTATAATGCAAGTAGGAACAAATGTAATATGAAGCTCAAGTTGTCAAAAGAAATAGGAGAGAGAGGATAAAGTATGCTTGTCTAGAAATTGGTAATGGTTCACCTCACTTGGTAGTTGATGGGTGATATGGTGTGTGGAGAACAAGGTGCCATGAAATTTACTAAAGATGGGTCTCTATATAGGTACCAATAACTATCTACAAAACTTAGCATGAGTATCGTATTGATGGGATATAGCCCCAACAATTAATTTCATTTTTAAGGTACAAGAACTTATAGGAGAGGAGTAAATAAGGTAGGTCATTAGTGGTGATCTAAATATTTAGTTTATGGAATAATCCAAAAATTAGGGAAGGCATAATTCACGATGATCCTAATTCAATAAAGTAAATTCATAGGTCATGATAGGTCACATGTGCATAATAGTGTAGAGTGTGATTCTAGAAGCTTATGTTAATGTAATGACCATTGCTTGGGAAAGATAATGCAATAATGTACAAAGGTGTGTACTAGGAGAAATCATGATTCCCTCAATGTAAGACATAACAAGTTTAAGTGCAATATGTAAGGGGGAACCCTTATATGTAAATATGTGGAAATATTATCATAATACATAGGGAGGAAGGCATGATGCTCCCAAATATAAATATGTATTATTAAGATATTAATACATAATGGGGGAGATATGATGACCCCAAATATAAATATATAGCAATGGGAAACACAATACGTAAGGGAGAAGTCATGGTGTTCTCGATTATAAAGGTAACTTGAAAATTACACCAACATAGGATTGTAAAAAGGGTGTGATGATCCATATAAAAAAGTAAGGAATTGCTAATTAGCACATTAAGTATTGTGTGAGGATCAATAATGTATAACTTTGTGACAATAGATATGATTGTGAAAGCATGTTTAAATAAGATTTGATCTTGAAGGAATATGTAAGATCATATGTCTCAATACCCATGAATGATAGTGATAAATGCACATGGCACATGACATGAATTCTTAAAAAAATGAAAATTGGGATGCATGGTCTTAATATGTGTCAATGTGTATGAAAGGAATCACAAATCAATATGATCATTCATATGTTTCTTAAAACAAAAAGTGTTACGAAATAAGAAAAGGGTATTAACAAATCCCTAATAAATGTAATATATGTGAGAATAAGCCCAAAGGCACATGTATAATGCATAATTTTGAATTATTTTCCATCATCAATATGATCATGTTAACTCAAGAAAAAATTCCATATGGCCCATAATTTATAATTTTCAAGGTTTTACCTAATGATATTTAAGCATGGTTGAATTGTGAGATGTCAATTCTATTTTCACTTTTACACTCAAGATCCCTTTACATTTAGAGCTTTGGGTTGTACTTGCATTTCACCATGGTGGTGGTCAAACAAATTAGCATGCCGACTAAATAGATTGGGTGTCAACTTAGGCTAAACAAGGGGATGTCTTAGATATCATCAGTTGTCTCAAAACTCTTATTTTTATATTTTTATCTAATTTTATTAAAAAATCCCAAGTTTTTGTGAAATTTATTTAATTTTATATTTCAATAATACCTTGCATTCATGTCCAATCAAATTTCTAAGTGTTGAAAAACCATAGGGTTATCCTTAGGTTGTGATTTTGACCCATAAGTCTAACCAAACCTACAAACTTGAACCTAACTAAAATATAATGACATAATGTTATTATTTATCACTTTTCATTTGGTAAATTGATATTTGTGTTCTAATGTGGCATGTTTACTTTTTTGTGTATTTGGCTACCACCTAAAGTTCAAATTTATAGGCATTTTAGGAACTTATATGTAGTTAGTTAACATACTTCAAAGAGGTCATTGATGAGTATTAGGCATTTTAGGAACTTATATATAGTTAGTTCACATACATCAAAGACTATTGATGTGTATTAGGTAATATTGAACCTATGGTGGGCCTCAAAGTATGGTTTCCTTGTGCACACTCTAATTTTGACACTCACATGCTACAAATCTCATTTAGATGTGGGATTTTGATACCACTATATTTCGCTTGCCCATGGGTAAGATGTCGATAATTATGGAGGACATATGGATGATTCTACATATTTTTCATTCAAGGGATGTAGGTAGAGGCACACAACAACATATTTTAATAGAATATTGAGCCTTAATAATGGTGCATAAGTCACTTAGGCTACTATTAGTTCAACATCAAATTTACAAATATCATGTTAATAAAATCATCTTGGGGTGTTCAAGTAGGTACTATTAATTTGTGATCTCTTCATTTTACCAGATGGTTAGGAATCCTCAATTACATATGGTCTATAACATAACTATGTAGAGAGGTATAGGATGAAAGGATATTGTTTTCTTGTAGTTTATATCTTCTAGCTAATTTATAATATATATGAACACTTTTGCCAATGAGGGATAAAGGACATTGTAAGAGGCCTCCTAATTATGGTGTTGAGTATATGAACATCCTAAAGAACCATGCCCCCTAATATTATCTTATACTCCAACCACACACATAATATCAGTATTCAATATTGAGATAGCCTAGTTGTGAGAAAGGATGATACTTAGAACATGGAGGTAAGCATTTGATCATCTATGGATAAGAGATGTATTGTGGAGGTGTTATATATAGTTTTTCATGGATGTGGGTGATTATTTTTCATTAGGTCATGATATACACCTTTGATGGATTTTTAAAAATATAATTCATAGTCATCCAGATTTGCTTCATTGTAGTTATGTATGTTATATTAGTTTGGTTTTTGAAAAACTATGTCCCCAAGCTAGTTTTATATAGATGACATTAAATATCTCCATAATAGTAAGGGGAGAGGGTGAGGATGATACCCTTATAATAGATATATTCATGGATGATGATGAGACACATCCCATGTATAAATTTATATATATTATGCAAGGGTCTCTAAAGTATGGGCCATGGTAGTAACAATATGGATTGGCCTAATTATATTCTCTTGTTGTGCCCATGGCTACACCTAGTGTAAAAAGTTTCAATATCAACCACTATAACAATTTCTAATTGATGAAAATGAGTAGGCTAGTTATTTAGGTATGCTAAATTTATGATATTACATTTGAAATTGTCTTATTTTTCCATTGTTATTGGTATGTGGTTATTAAAACTTAAAATATTGTACGGATTATAGTCAAGTGGATTTCATTTATCTCACTCACTATTTATCATTTGACTAGCATGTAACAATCATCCCAATATATTATATGGTCCAATATTACACATATGCTAGTTGATTTATATCATATTTTTATTGTATTAGTTAGGCTACTATCTAGTATAGAGATATACCTTTGTGAATTATACATTAGTATCAAAAAATAAAGATAAGGTAGAGGTATATTAGGATGTTGTGATTTAGAGTAGTGAAAGGTTCAATTGTAATTTTATTCCCTTTATTAGGAGAGAGATAGAAAAAATTAATAGCTCATATAATTTTTGGCTCAAAGGGCCAAACCTATATTATATAACGATTTTCTAGTTATACATAAAATAAACAAGAAGTTTCATTAGTTCATTGAGATTGGATTCAATGTACTTGGTTATTTCTCTTTTCATTTAATCACTTTTTCAAACATTGACCCATGTCCTTGGGTTGGTACTATTTTCACATTGTAATGCACCATTTGGAGGATTGGTGAGCTAATTATCCTTCCAATTCACACAATGGAAACACTCCTACTTGCTATGGGTGAGCTAAAATTTGGAGTGAATCTCCAAAAAAGGTTGGTTCCCCTAGTGTAGCACCTAAAAACTAATTTAATCTACTATTATTGCAAGGAAAATAACATAAAATAATTAAATTAAATTTGAATCATAAAAGAGGTGATACACCAGATGTTTTATGACTTTTACTTATCTGAAGAGTACATAGTATGACCAATAATTTAAGCTAAAACATACACAACTCATATTTTGACATGTTTTTCATAAATATTTCATAGAAATGTTTGTAGTTTATGATAATATTCAAAATGAAATGATATTCACAACTAAATCTTACATGAAACTTGATAGAAAGCATAAACTATGACCTACAAATTACATATATATTTCTACATAAAGGTAATAGAAATGGGTCTAGAAATCTAGGATAAAATAGAATTATCACAAGATTACATTAACTATTTTTAGAATCTCACACAATAAACAAATCTTGAGAAGGTAAAAATATGACTTTTAATTGATTCAAAAGGTACAAAACTGAGTTTAATTTTGAGAATGATATTGTTTCTTAGAAAAACTAAGTTCCAAAATTTTGATAATTGATAATAATAATCAGAACTACAACAAAGTATTTTCATATATATTTCATTTTTCACCCTTTACTAGGAATACCCCTTTTACAAATCTAACCAAAATCAATTAATATAGGACACTTGTCTTGCAATTAATGAAGATGTCTACCCTGGAACCTAATGAAATATCTTGCTTGGGTGCTTAGGAGGTCAAAATCCTTATTTGAATGCTAAAATTACTCCACCTAGGCATTGAGGAATTAAATCTTGATTCTTGTGGCCTTATCTCCTTTGTATGCTCATATATCCACTCCTCAACCTCCTAGATTCTTGCAAAATGCTAATGTTGTTACTATAGGAATCTTAACTACTCTAACTGAATTCCTTTATCCACTCGACTTCCCTTCAATGCCTTAAAAATACCACTTGTATACAAATAGGATATGTTTTTTAAAGAGTTTGAAGGAAGAAAGGACTCCTCATGGAGTAGGGATAAGGCTTCTTCGCATTAGGAGTCTTACAACTCCTTCATGATTTTAAACCAATCACCTTGTTTTAATCCTTCCATGCTAGATATTTTCTCAAGCATTATGATCGTGACCTATGTTATTGTTTGATGGTTGTGAACTATCATATGTATTCTCTCTCTAGAAATAACAGGTTTGTAGGCTATCTTGTTATATTTTCTATACATATTTAGCACAAAAACCTTGTAGATAACTCCCTTTTTTACATGGTTATCCTTTAGGTTATCATTTATATAGGACTATGTCTAATTGAATTCTCTCAACTAGCTTTTAAACACTAATGGATGTGTGACATAGATGTATGACTATCTTGTAGAGTACACCTTATCTTTACTCTACATTGCCTTCTTCCTCTTGAAGTGTCATACTCTCCTTTTCATTATAGTAGACCACCTTAGCATGCTCTTTGGACTATCATTAAAATCATTTCTCTCTCAAACACTCTCTACCTTCCTAAGCTATTCACCATAGGTATGCCCTTCTAGTCATGATTGTTCTAAGTTAATTATTTCTATTGTTAGTAACTGGTGAAAAATAACTAGAACCATGGTTAAAAGGGATACATGGGTATGTGCAGGATCATCATGGAAAAACAGGCCCTTAAGTGGCAATAAAAAGATAGAAAATCAAAGTTAGAAAACTTGATGTAAAAAGTTGAATAAGTTATCTATATTATTTCAAAAAAATGTAAAAATAGAATCTGTAGCAAATTGAATGTAGTTTCTAAACTACTAGACCTTTTTTTTAAAAAAAAATCTATTTGGTGAAAATTTGAAATTTCAATGCAGTAGTATTTAAATTTCAGGGTAAAATTAAGAAGTAGGTGTCTATCTGACCACCCTAACAACAATAAAATGATAATATTTTTTTATAATATTTTAGATATAAGTAGAGGACTCATGTCTCGATGTGATGCATATTTTTTTATAAATTTTTCCAAGTAAATAATTAATCATGATTTTGTTATTACAAATTTTAAAAATGTAAAAGCTCGTTTGTCTAACCACCTTAACTTAGTCAAAAATTCATGAAATTCAATTTTAGTTTTTGTAATCCTATAGTACGCAAAGCATAGAATGTGATGCATGTTTCGGATTCAAAAAATGTGATACCATTTGAAAGTTATAGATGTTTTTCAATCAGCCTATCAATCAGGACTTTATTTGTAATTCTAATAGAAAATTAATAATAATTATTTATTAAATGTAAAGTAAAGCATAATTTATATTGGTGGAAAGCTGAGAATCTCCTCTAAAAACCCTTTTTGTTTCATCAATTTTAGGTTAAAAAAAAGTCGTCAGCCACATGGGTCATCATATGGCTTACATATCGCCACTTTTTGGCCCATCATGATCCTGAACATACCCACATGCATTATTCTCCCCTACCAAATTAGTATTTTATTCAAGCTATTGGAAAGTAATCTCTTCATGAGATACATCTTATTGCATTTCTTTGAGTTCCTCTTTTTCCTCTACCTAGGCTAGCACAAATTCTTCCATAAACTCTAAAACCTTTACTAAATAATTTCCATGTGATTAATTCACATTTCCTTTGATTCAAATTCTCAATAACATATGGGGTTTGCCATCCATGGCCACTATATGGTAATATAGATTTAATACAATTTGGTTAGCCATTTTGGAACCCAAGCTTGGTCATGTTTCTTGGTCATTTTTTTACTAGGGTCTCCCCATTAATTCTTGATTGCTCCATCTAAGTGTGTCTAATCTTTCTTGTCCATTTTATGAATCATCTAATAACAGTCAAATACATCTTCTAGTTCTACCCACATGCTCAAAATCTCTTTAGATTTGAATATATATTTTTTTTAAGATTTTAAATTTGAACATTTTTCTAATATATAATTTTTTCAAATAATTAACTATAAATATTGATTAAATTTATCCAAATTTTACATATTTTTAAAAATATAAATTTTAATTATTATTTTAAAATAGCTTTATTAGATAGACATTTTTTCCTTCTATACTAATTTACGCCGAAGGCGTATCCAATATGAAACTGTCCAAGATAATTTCTATAGCCTACGGTGTAAGAGTGGTCGGGAGATGCCTACTTTGATCGCAGCCATTCATGTCTTTGTCTGTGAAGCATTAATGTTGTATGTGTTGTATCTTTGACTCGTCGAAATCTTATTTCTAAGTTGTAACTCGCCAAATTGGAGAAGTCTAAAGTCAATACCAGTAAGTGTTTGGAGGAGCCGCTACAAATATAAGTAGGGAAAGCAGTGAAAAAACCGTGAATAACAGATGAATAAAGGACGAAAATTTATCAACTTGTCAGATTTCTGAGTTATTTCTCATCTACTCAGCACCGCCGCGTTGATTTGTTTCCTTCCTTAATGCATCTTATCTTGGTACATTGATTGCGTTGATATTTCCTTGTTGATATTTTCGTGTTGTTACAGAAACATTGAAGGATGTGTTCGTAAACTTGTCCACTCAATCACCTCAGCAATGAGAACGTCTAATCTCAGTCCTTTGAAAGGATGGTTGTATTTATTTTTTTGCATACCTGTCCATACTTAGATATTTCTTCGACCGCCCCTTCATAGCCACCTCCAATGTGCATAAATAAGTTGAGTGTTAACATATCAGTCCAACAACAACCTCTGAAGTTGGACGTTTGCATCAGTTGAGAGCTTCTGCATCCATACTACTATTTTACTAACAGGTAAGATTCTTGGTTATATAACAGTTTATAATTACAAATGCTTTAGGGAGGCAGTGTGAAGAGATGTAGTTGTTGTTATATTTGTTCTATGTCTGCCAAAGTTTTGTAATCAGATTTCTTCTATCTATGCTGTTATATTTTGTAAAAAATTTAAGCCTATTTTGCTTGCTTGATAGTAGGTTTTCTATACCAACACAAAATCTAGATAAATATATTTTGCACTTGTATGTTCGTTACTGCTAGAAGTGCATATGCAAAGGTGATCACTGATTGTGGTCTGAGCCCTTCCTATAGTGACCAAGGTTGATAAATCCATTCTTTCGAAAAGATTACTCAAGGAAAGAAGATGGTTCATGCAGCCTACAATGAGCCAATCTCAATGAATTCCAAGTAGAGAGATTACCCAAATCTTTAGGTATGCCTGTTACCTTTAGCTATACTGTGTAAAGTTGAATATCTTAGAACTGTAGGTGGCTTGTCATTGTACGCGTGATATTGATATACATGGAAAAGGTTGATGGGGAGTCTACTTTTAGTCTTGTGAGTGTTAGCTTTCAAAAGGAGCCTGCAAAAGTTCTCTTTGCCAGAGAGAACCACTAATTAGAAACATTCCAAAATGTTAAAGGTCATTTAATAACATGTAGAATGCAATTATTCAAAGCAGAAATACCCCACCACAGATGGTTGGCACTTGAAAAGCCGCAGCATTGTAGGAGAAGCCTCATCAACAGGAACAACAATAGTAACATCATATATGGAAAGAACAAATGATCGCAAGTTACTAACAGCTGAAACAAAACCCTGGAACATAACACATCATCATTTCAGAATCAGAATGGTAACTGTATAAAGACAATTTCTATAGAAATGGATATTACAAAAATTGTAGAATCCAATATATTTGGATATAATAATGATATCCATATTTCCAAATGAATGTATTTGTTGGTAATTGAAAAGAAGTGTGGATATTTAACATAAGAATTTGATTCTTCAAATTATTCTTTTTAGAAACATTTCATGCTCAGTTACACAAAGCATAATTTTTCATGGAAGCAATAAAATATATTACCCGACAGAGATTTGAAACTACTAGATAGAAATAAATTTTAAATACACATTAGAAGATCTTAGTGATCAAGGAAACAAACAAGTCACATTCATATGTCAGATGAAACAATGTAATATTGTGATTCCTGATGCCTGAATTAGAATTTTCTGAGGAAGTGCAAATAAGGGAAAAATATATATGGTTGAAACACAAGCAGGCTCCAGCTAGTGGGAACAAGGCATGTTAGATGCATATCGGCACCAGATAGTGTAGAGCTAATACTAAGGAAGAGCAACAGAAGGGGGTTCCAAATGCTCTGTTAGTAAGCATGCTTTGAAAACCCCTGCAAACCATGACTATGGTCATAGTAAAGAGTAGATTAGAGTTTCAGTTCGATTCTTCCTCCTCCCAGTTGGTCGCCATAAAACTACCCTACAAATTTGCACCAAAAGAGTGAGATTAATCATTTTAGATGCTTTCAAGATGTTAAGGCAAAGATACAAAGAACACAAAATAGGAAATAGAATATTTCCAATTGTAACCCTTGGCACCGCACCCTCCATTCTCTTCTCCCTGTTGAACTCTTTTTAATACAGAAACCTATTTTTCCATTACCACCACAATCCCTTGAAAAATTCAAAGAAATGAAATGATTATAGTTTATGCGATGAAGTGGTAGAATCAAATATGTTTTTTAACGCAATATTCTATGAGCTTTCGATAAACCCTTCATATCCCGAGTCATAAGCTGTGCTTTTAGAGTGCAAAGAAAACTGAACCCTGCCAATATTACGTACAAAATTTTATATACAACCAAAATTTTCTACACATAACATGATGGCATATGAGAAAATAACCCTAAAACATAGAAACTTGAAGTAAATTAAATAAAGTGGCAAGAAATGGCCTTACTGTTCAAGAATGAGATATGCCCAGGCAAGATAAAAGTTATTAGTCAACAATTCAAATTTTTACAAAAGACATGTGAAATTTAAATTTCTCACACTGTTAGTTCTGACAATAACGATATGCTTCCATAAATAAAGATACTACATGAATTTGAGGTTGCTTAATTGAGCAGGTGAGTTGGGATTCACACATTGAAAGCTCTCAGTTGCAGAGGAGGTCAGGTCTAGCTAGTAGGTTACCATGGTTCAGTTTTTGTTTTTGGGGTAAAACTGTAAATATCTGTGAATCTTGTGCTAGATTTATAAAATATTTATTGTATTTACAAAATTATCGTTCAAATCTATATTTAAGATCTGAATTGTATTTCAATTCATGGTTATATTGCTATTAAGCTTTGATTTCCAAATAAAAAATATAGGTTTGAAGTAAAACCTATTTGACATCATGGAGATATGTTTTCTTGGTGCTTAGTTTTGACCCTGGTTTTAGAGTATGTTTATTAAAATGAAAATTATCGTCAAGATCATAATAATTAACACATTTAGGCAATATATTTCGTTTTGAAATTAAATTTTACTATAATATCTATCTTTATACAAAATCTAGATAAATTAATGTGGAAACATATATTCTTACAAATATTAAGTTATGTTAATTAATATTATAAAGTTGTTTTTGTCAAATGTTGTCTATTTGTAAATATTTTTTTGGTACGATTTGCAGCTCTATTTTTTTATCTTTAACTTATTTATTATAATATTTATTTATCTTCAACTTATTTAGTATTTTATATTGTAACAAAATATGTAGAAGCCATAACAATAATATCACATAGACTTCTTAATTTATATTTAATTCTATAGACACCTAAAATAATATCCTCAACCACAACAAAATATGTTAATTACTATCTATAGATTTTCTTGCCTCTTTGAAACTTGTATAATTTGTATAATTTGCACACATTTGTACACAAAATCTAATAAAAAAAAAAACATTTACATTTACTTTATTAATTATTTCATTTGATTGTTGTGTCCAAAATTTTTAAGTAAATTTTTTAGGTATATATATTTAGAAATACAATTTAAGATTTTTAAATATATAGCAAATGATACAAAACATTATTTTTCATCTTTTAGTTACTTCACTTGCATTCAAATGTCTAAACTGTTATTTCATGTTATTTTAGATTTGTAAATAATTTAAATAGCTCTATTTAATAGCATCTTTTATGTTATCGTGTTATTTTATAGCTCTATTACTTTACTATACAAGTACATATTCAAAGTTACAACCACGAAAAGGAAAACAAATGCTTAAAATTGATAATGTTACACATGGTAAGAAATTATGATAGTCTACTTTGCTATAGTGTGGATTTCAATGCTTATCCATATTGATGTTTAAGATAATAAAATCATTTAACATTAGGTGTTATTTTTATAATTGACTACATCCAGGAATGGCACCTCCTCGTCAACCAACTGATATCATTGAAGTATCAGATAGTGATAGCTCCCCCGGTATTCCAATTGTTTCACCTCCTTCAACCAATTTGGATGGATCTTCTGCAAACGTTGTAGACCTATCAAATGAAATCATCACTAATTGCTTTGATAATTTGCAAAAAATAAAGACAATTGTTCAAAATGTACACAGTGTCCAAGGTTTTGAGGTGCAAGAAATGGAAGGCACACTACAAGAATTCCACTCAACTTGTGACAAGCTGGCTGCATTTTGTGCATTTCTACGAGAAATGCATGCTGACGAGGTGTATGGGATGGGTGGTGCTCCATACATTAAATGCGCTTTTGAGAACTATATAAACAATGCTTGAAGACTCTTCTCTTGAAATGTGTATATAGTGCAATTTTGCAATGTGAATACGAGCACTCCCAACTATGACTAGTATCCTACTTTTTTTGTATGAAACTCGTACAATAAATTTTATTTTTGCTACCGCAACAAACAAGGTCGTGTTCCTTGTAGTACAAAAACATTCCTCAAGTATTAATATCTATAGATATGCATTATTTGTACATGGTGTTATACATATGCAATAATATTCATATTTCTCTCTCATTGTTACACGTCTACACTTTATGGCATTATATTACACTTTATGGCATCTGATACCACTTATGTAGCATTTTAAAATTGTGTACACATGAATCTAATTACAAATAAAAACAAGAAATAAATAAACTATTTTTTTATTGAGCTTATATATTTACAACATTTTCACATATAAGTTGCCAATGTTGTATTGAGTATGTAAACCCTTTGTAATTAGTAATATTAGTAAAAAAACAACAAATTTAATACTTTCCTTTTTTTGCAATTCTAAATATTTAACAACCAATGAAATATAAGATTTGAATGCTTTATCAAATGTGTAACCCTATTTTCCATTTTAATTTAAAAAAAAGATACACCCATTCTTAATACCAAACTTCAAACCTTATCGATGTTGTATTGAGTATGTTAACCCTTTGTAATTAGTAATATTAGTAAAAAACAAAAAAATGTAATACTTTCATTTTTTTGCAATTCTAAATATTTAAAAACCAATGAAATATAAGATTTGAATGCTTTATCAAATGTGTAACCCTATTTTCCAATTTAATTTAAAAAAAAGATACACCCATTCTTAACACCAAACTTCAAACCTTATCCATGTTAGTATATCATTATGTTTGCATTAAAAGTGGCACTTTCTTTGTATTGGACATTCAAGTTGTTTGCTATGCCATTGAATTTTTCTCACCATCTTTTGTACTTCTTATATCCACAGGATCAAATTTGTTTCAATTCACGCAATCCTTGTGAGAACTATATATACAAGTGCTATCTATAGGTATGTTTCCAATTCATTATTTCTTCTTTATCATTATTTTGTACCTTAACTATCTTCATTCTTCAAATTGTTATAATTTTTGTATACTCCACTCATTTTAATAGATAAAATACATTGCATGCTCTTTTTTTCCATTGTATTAGAAAAAAATTATGTATAATCTACACAAAACTAACATCAAATTAGGTTGTAATTATTATCTATATGTGACTAGGATCAAATTAGGTTATATTTATTATCTATATGTGTTTTTCCATTTCCTATTATCTTCTTTACCTTTATTACTCACCTTCGACAAAAAACATACATCAATTACATCAAATAGTTCTCACTTTTGCAAGTTTCCTTTTTTCCATACATTTTATATACTAAATTATGATTGTTGGTTAATTTCTTAACAAATATATTGCGATTTTTTGTAATTTTCAACAAATTAGACATTATATCTTTTTATATATATACAATTATTTAAAGAAAGGATTTCTTTGCATTTTTCCCTTTGCATATATTTGCAAAATGCTTACAAAACCTTCTTTCCCTTACCATTTGTTATTTTTCAAAAAAACCACTAACATTTTTAAGAAATGTAAAAAGGTAAACCATCTTTTCCATAAATTTCCCACTTATGGAGCAAATTTATATTAGGAGCATTGCCAAAATAGCATATTTCAATTTGTTCCCAAACCTAATTAGCATATTCCCACATGCTTGCAGGCACACTTAGAACAGTAAATCCACAAAACAATGGCAACATTGACTACAAATGCCATTGCCGATATTCTTGCAGGCATATCTGGTTTGAACCCCATTTTGCAAGTTGCATCCATTGAATCCATTCAACAGGATCGCTCTACAATTATCAAATACCGTGTTCAACTTTCAGATGGTTTACACACACATCATGCTTTACTTCCTAGTCAATTCAACGATCTTGTATTGGAGGAGGCTTTAGTGAAAGGTTCTATTGTCCTACTTAAACAATATACTTCAAAGATGTTCCATAAATTTACGTATGTGCACACTTTCCCAAAAAAAAATTCTTTTTATACTTCACAGATGCTCCATGAATTTACGTACATGCACACTTTCCAAGTAAAAATGTTTTTATTTTTCACTTGCATGCTCTTACTAAATGTATCACTTTTGATAACTGCAGGGCTATCATTATTCAAAACCTTGAATTAATTTCAAACACTGCACCAATTGTTGGAACTCCAACTCCTCTTCTCCAATCTAGAAGCTCCCTCACATCAAGTAGCTCTCTAGCACCATTCAGATCCTCTCAATCTACAAATGATCCATTGGAACAAGATGGAGAGCCTCAGACTCAACAAATTATATCCCCCTATAAAGCAATTCCCATAAAAATGTTAACACCCAACCATAAGCATTGGACCATTGAGGGTAGGGCCTTGATGAAATCATCGCTCCATGAATATAAAAATGCTGGACATGATGGAAAAGTTTTTGGATTTGATTTCGTAGACATGGAAGGCTCTGAAATTCATATTTCTTGCTTCAACAAACAAGTTGAAGAGTTTTACCATGCTATTCACTCTGATAGTCTTTATATCATCTCCAACAGTCGCATGAAAGTTACAAACACAAAATATAGTACCTCCACACATCCCTATGAAATAATTCTCCATAGCTCATCAACTGTAACTCCTTCCACATCCTTGAACTCCACAATACTCACACATACTTTCACATTAAAAGTATCCATTCATTGTCCTTCTTTCCTATGAATTCCCTCGTCGATGTCATTGGAATACTTTTAGCTATCTCCCCTGCATCAACCATTCGTAAAAGAGATGGTATAGAAACAATCAAATGCACTGCTACAATTTTTGACATGTCAGCTTGTACCATAGATGTTACACTTTGGGGTCATCATTGATATATTGATGGGATACAGATCTCTGATATGCTTGTACAGCCAAACCCTTATGCTATTTTGATTAAATCAAGACGTATTACCTCATGGTCTGGGATAGGTCTTAATACTATTTTTCCAACTAAAATTCTAATGAACCCAAATTTACCAGAGATCTTGAGCTTACAAACATGGTATGCCAATAGAGAAACTGCCAAGCCCTTTAGTTCCTTGTCACAAAAACAACTTTCTCCCATAAAGTTTGCAAATCCAATCAATATCTCATCTCTTGCAGATAAAAACATGCATGAAAAGGAAGTTTTTTGCATCAATGCCTCCATTTCAAAATTGCACCTTGACAACTTCTATTACCTTTCATGTCCTCTATTGGTGGACAATAAAAAATGTAAGAAAAAGGTTTTGCAAACTTCCCCTACTACTTTTCGTTGCCCAAAGTGCTCTATAGATCTCCTTGTGTGTGACTTTAACTACATGCTCAAAATGGACTTGAAAGATGCAAGTGGTGAGCTCCTCAAATTTACTGCATTTGAAGGCCCAACGAATTCCTTACTGGGTGTTGCTGCAAAATATTTCCAACTGGGTGTTGCCGCAGAAGATTTCCAACTATTGCTTGTTGAACCTAATGTTGCTAGAGACATTTTGGACCATATTGTTGGTAGCCAATTTTACATTGATCTAAGCATCAAAATGATTCCCTTTGGGGGACAAGAAACACAAAGCATTGTTATTATTGCCATAAAGCCAATTTAAATGTTGAACTTCTCTCTTCTTAGCTATATTGTAAACTTGGCCTACCCATATATGTAAACATTATCACCAAATGTGAATAGTTTTACTATGTTATCAACAACGTTGTATGTCCACATATACAATTACTGGTACATTTTATTTTGAATTCTAATTTTCGTAGAATATGTTCTCCTTCATAGCATACAATTTTTATATCCAATTTAAATGTTTTTACTTCTCTCTTCTTATGAATACTTTAATCTTGGCTTGCCATATATGTAAACATTATCACCAATTGTGCATAGTTTTGTTGTTTTAGATCAAAAAACATTATATGTCCACACTCTAATATTTTGTAGCATATAAATGAACACTATCCGTAGATTTTTTAACAACTTTGTGTACATAAACATTTCATATATCTACATGTTTTTGTTTCCTCTTCTACTCCAAATAATTTTATCGCACCATGTTATCTCCTTTCAATAATATACTTTTCATCTCTCACAAATCTATTTCATTTCTTCTTTCCTCAGCATTCTTTATTATGAAGGCAGAAAATGAAAGTATGCAAGAAAAATGTTCTCATCGAAATGAGATGAAACGTAAACAATACCATGCACGAAAAGATGAAATTAACAAACGAAGACGTGAAACAAAGCAAATTCGTGTTGCTAGAACATCGACCCCCACAATATCTCCTTCTGTTACCATACCCAACTTACAAAGAATTGCACCTCCCCCACAAAATATAGTTCATCCCCACCTAGTTATCGAAATGCCAACTTTGCCATTTTTTCCACAGGAGTTTTTCTCTGCTAGAAATAACTTCCGCTCAAAGATAGATAGTCTATCAAGAATGTCAACTTGTATGGTTTGCATGGAGAGATATCCAGGAATCAAAACCAAATAGTCAAATGGAATCCCTACTTGTTATAGATGCACTTCTAAAAAAAATGACCATCGCTTCTCGAACTGGAACAATATGGACCCTAGTGAGCAACCTGTATGCTTACAAATTCTATCCCAAGTTGAAGAGATGTTAATAGCCAGGGTTATCCCAATACTTCAAGGTTCCTATGCAAGGGGGGGACAACTAAAATACACTAGCCACATTATTTTCTCTCCCCAAGATATATCTGCAATTGCATCCTACTTGCCCAGACATATTCATGATATTGATATACTAAGTTAATAGGGAACAAATCGGCCAACAACCATATAGCTTCCATGTTAGTAGAGGATGTGTCCACAACGCACTTAAATATAAGATCTACAATGACCCATACTACAAGGATGTCCAGATAGATGAGCTTGCTTTATCCACATTGCCAAAGTCTTCTATTGATGTCTCAAATCTTATTTATGCAACATCTTCAAATCCTACTACAACAAATAGAAGCTTCGACGAAATAAGTGACAAAGAAGACGACCCCATTGAACAAATCTTGTTGCCAACTACATCCTTTGTGACAAATCTCCCACATGCACGGATAGAGTTCGAAGAAGTGCGCTCTTTGCTACACCTAGGTGTCGGAAGACCAACACCAATCATTGCATGGCCACCCATTTCTCCATCTCCTATAAATGAATACACTACTAAAGGATTATTTGCAATGGAATTCCCCACCTTTTTCCCAATAGGAAAAGTTGCATTCAAGCAACAACGTATCAAGGAAATTAAACTTCATGAATATGCTCTCCATCTCCTAAGGTACCATGATAATCGATTTGGCCAACACCCCCGATTTAGGTACTTCATACTAAATATTATTATGCGCCATCATAGCCAGGCAACCTCCTCTATATTTGTCAACAAAAATCTCAATGCTTCTCTGCCCTCAACAATTTCAGATCTACGCCAAAGATTGAAGGACATGCCAGATGACAAACTTGCAGATCATCTCATGCGATTTAGTTCATCAATTCATGGAACTCGTCCATTTTGGACCCAGAGTCGAGGGGAACTTTCTAACATGGTCATACAAATTAGTTGCCCAACACTCTTCTTCACCCTTAGTGCAGCAGATACAAAATGGCCAGACTTGCATAACTGCCAACCATGCCTCCTACAAATTCTTCTATGGCTTCTAGATGGAGGATCTAAAACATTGTACAAAATCCACACCTTACTGCAGTCTACATGCACCATAGGTTTACTGCATTTCACGAAGAGGTCTTGGAAAAAATTCTTGGTGCATCTGAATATTGGTATAGGTAAAACCTTTATTTCCCATTTTTGCACAATACATGTGTACTTTTCTTGTTTACTACAAAGCATTGCTTCAAATTTTACAATAGAATCTTACCTTGACAGTTTGCTAAATATCATCTTCTCACAGATATGAATGGCAACACAGGGGATCTGCACACATCCATGGTTTTCTATGGCTCGAAGAAGCACCTGATATTAGTAGATTAGAATGGAATAACATTCAATCTATACATAACAATAGAACAAAGATGGGCGGGAGCGGTCATGAGCGCGGTCACGAGCGGGAGAATTCGAATTCAAAATTTCAAATCAATGGCAGCGGATCTGGGAGTGAAGCAAGGTCGAATCAGGAGCTGGATTCGAGTAAGAAGCAAGGTAAGGATGACCAGGATGATGTGGATTCTGGTGCCAAAATACAGGTGGACCTTGGGGGAAATGATATTTCGTCTGCTATCTCTGTTTCATCTCCCACTGAAAAAATCAAGAAGGTTAGTGGGGGTGTGGGGACCACTGGCGGTTTTGGAGGCAACTGCAAAACCTGGACCTCGCTTTTCGGGGTAAAACCTAATGGAAAGTCATCCTTCCCTCCGGTGCAAAATATCTTGTCCCCTGCTAGAGGTAAGTTTGCAATTTCGATTCTTGATTTGATTATAGATCATAACATAGCCTTAATGGAACGAACTCTGGTGGGAAAGTTTATGGGTCCTAGACCAAATATTGAAGTGGTCAGGGAATTTGTGAAAAACAAATGGAGAACTAGTGGTAAAATCTCTGTTGCTGCTCTCCCTAAGGGTTTTTTCGCCTTTGAATTTACTTGCAAAGAGGATATTACGACTGTGAGAGGCGGAGGTCCCTGGGTGATAGGAAAATCGTCCCTGGCTCTTAAGAAATGGTCCTCCCATTTGGACCTATCAGACTCTATTTTTGAGAATGTTCCATTTTGGGTTAGACTTCCAGGCCTGCCCTTGGAATATTGGAGTGAAGATGTTTTTTTGGGTATTGCTAGTTCCTTTGGTGAGCATTTCTCGATTGACACAATGACAGCTGCTAGAAAGAGACTGGTTTTTGCAAGGATTTGCGTGGGGGTCCCTCAGGATGCTGATCTACCTTCATCGATAGAGATAAAGTCTAAGTTGGGTTCCTGGGAACAGAGTATAGAATTTGAAACTATTATGTTTGCTTGCTTCAAGTGTAGGAAATCTGGACATTGGGAAAAAAAATGCCCTCTTAATGTTGCCCTAGAGAAAGGTAAGCCAGTCGAACAGGGGAAAAAAGAATGGAAAATAAAGAAGAATGATTCTGGTGAAGGAAGAAGGGAGAATAAAGAGCAGGAGTTGGTTGCTGAAGCTGATAACCTGATAGTTACCTCAGAGATTGAAGTGGGTTTGGTAGACAAAGGTGAGATCCCTTTGGAGCCTCTTAATCCAGATCCCTTAGATAGAGGTTTTGTTGAGGGCACCCTTGTTGAGCAAGGAGATTGGATCCTATCTCCCTCCTTCCCCCAAATGGCAGTCCCTTCAGATAGAATTGATGAGTTTTCGGGTTTGGAGGATATTCACAGTGCAGGCTTATCCTTGGTCTTGAACATTCCCCCTCTCCCCTTGTTTACTAGATCGCCCTCCCCTATGGGTGTGGAACATCCTTTGGAGACCAGCTCAGTAGTTGGGGTTTTAGAATCCCTTGATAGTCAGGATCATTTGGTAAACCTATCCAGCAATGCTTTATGTTGTCAGGAGAATGGAAACATGGATACTCTACCTTGGGAACAAAGATTACCAAATGATACGGAGTGGGAATCTAGCAAAGAAACAGACAGTCAAGAAGAGATAGATAAATAAGAGAATATATTAAAAAAGAAGACTGGAAAAAACAAGCAAGGGAAGACCCCAAGTGGCATTTCTACCAGATCAAGAGGCAATGTTGATTGTGGTGCAACAAAAAAATCAAGAGGTAAAAAGTCTTTGAAAAAGAAAAGAGAGCTGAACAGCTTTCAGGAAATAGCGGATGGGTCTCAGAAGACCATCCTGAAGTGTCTTAACTCCCCTGGTATTTAATGAAGATTATGTCTTGGAATATTAGGGGTCTTAATAGCCCCCACAAGCAAGATGTTCTCCGCAACTTTGTTAGAGATCACAAATCGGACATTCTTTTGATTCAGGAAACAAAAATGTCAAAGGAGAAAATTAAAAAATTGAAACTCTTTCAATACTACTGCAACTAGGGTAATAATTCTAATGGTGCCTTGGGTGGCATTGTTACTTACTGGAACTGCCACAACATCAAAGGTGATCCTATTTTGGAAGGTACAAATCACATAGTTACTAGATTCACTCATATAAGAGATAACTACAGTTGGATTCAAATGAACATTTATGCTCCTAATGGTAAAGGTTTGAGGAAGTCGTTCTGGCTGCAATTAGCTTCCATTAGAAGGATTTTTGATAAAGAAGCTTGGATTGTTATGGGGGACTTCAATACTCCATTAATAAATTGCGAGAAATTTAGGGGATCTCATATCAACTTAGAAAGTAAAGAGGATCTTTAGAATTTTATTGATACTCAAGGGCTGATAGATCTGGACCTTCATGGAGCAGCCTTCACTTGGTCTAATTACAAAAAGGGGACGGACATTATTCAGGTTAGACTTGATAGATCTCTGATCTCTAATCATTGGTATTTTGACTACTTTTGTTCCCTGAAAGCTCTTACTAGAATAGGTTCGGATCATTTTCCTATTAGTCTTACTACGGATCCTATAAAAATGAAGAGGAATACCCCCTTCAGATTTGAAAATATATGGGTTTCCCATCCTGCTCTTAAAGAAGAACTAAAGAAATGGTGGAATATTAGCATTCAAGGTACTGCTATGTTTAGAGTTGCCAAAAAACTAAGGGAAGTGAAGTGTAAGCTTAAAGAATGGAAAAAGAATTCTTTTGGGAATATTTTCAAGATCAAGTCCGAACTTCAGATGGATCTAGGAGCCACTCAATTCAAAATTCAGAATGAGGGTTACTTGAATGATACTAAGGAAAAAGAGAATGAGATCCTTAAGAAGCTGCATGACATTATTGGGAAGGAGGAGGAGTTTTGGAAACAAAGATCTAGAGCTCTTTGGTTGTCAACCGGAGATAGAAACACCAGGTTCTTTCATCTTTTGGCTTCTAAACACAGATCCGCTAATAGAATATCCCAAATTGAGATGAATGGAACCAGTTTTGTTGAGGAAGAAGACATAAGGAGGCAGGCGGGTTCCTTCTTTAAACTTCTCCTATTGGCTAGCTCTGAAATAAACCAAATTGAACAAGATCAGCTGGTGGAAGCTATACCAAGAATTATCACTCAGGAGAACAACTCTTTTTTTACTGCTATCCCCACCAATGAGGAAGTCAAGAGGGTTGTCTTTTCCTTTGATGGGAACAAAGCCCTGAGGCCCGATGGCTTTCCTTTGTTCTTCTTCCAACGGTTCTGGGATTTGGTTGAAGAGGATGTGGTTAATGCTGTTAAGGAATTTTTTGGAGCCAAATGTCTTTTAAAAGAACGTAATGCTACTTTCTTGGTCCTCATCCCCAAGAAACTTGGATCTGACAACTTTGAGGCCTTTAGACCTATCAGTCTATGTAATTCCTTATATAAGATCATTTCTAAGGTTTTAACCTCTAGAATCTTAGTTTTTTTGCCTTCCTTGATTTCTCCTCAACAGAATGGTTTCGTCCCTGGTAGACAAATTTTCGACTCTATTGTTTTGGTGCATGAGAACATTCACTCCCTTGTTGAGTCGAAGACTGAAGGTTTTCTCTTAAAGCTCGACATTTCAAAAGCCTATGATAGAGTTGATTGGGTTTTTTTATTTAAAATTTTGAAGGCCTTCAGTTTTAATAACAGGGTGGTTCAATTGGTGGAACAACTTGTGTCCATAGCTTCCATATCGGTTATGGTCAATGGCTCCCCGACTTCCTTTTTCCAGAGCACCAGAGGTCTCAGGCAGGGTGATCCTATCTCTCCTATTTTATTCACTATTATGGCTGAAAGTTTAGGTAGGAACCTGAAAAAATTGATTGACAGTAAAGTTATATTCGGGCTCAGACCGTCCTCGAGCAACTTGGTGTGTTCACATCAACAATTTGTTGATGATACTATGCTTATGGGTAAAGCTTCTGTTTCTGAAGCTAAATCTATCAAATAGCTACTTGATAAGTATGGGAGAGCTTCAGGACAACTGATCAACAATAAAAAAAGCTCACTGTTATTTTTCAACACTCTGGCATATCATCAAACTAAAATTGCCAGAATTCTGGATTGTAAGGTGGATGCCCTTCCTGCCACCTACCTGGGTCTCCCCTTGAGTATGAAACCTTCTGATGCCTTCTGGTCCTCGTTGGTGGAAAGATTTAGTACAAAGCTTGTAGGTTGGAAAGGTGCTCTGCTTAGCCAAGCTAGTAAGCTTCAGCTCCTCAAAGCCACCCTTCAGAATCTCCCTATCTATGCCTTGAGCCTTTTTAAGATCCCTGTCAAATATGCTGACACTATAGATAAAATCCAAAAAATATTTATTTGGTCGGGTGTTGAGGAAAATAAAAGAATCCCCGTAATTGATTGGAATCTAGTCTGTAGATCTAAAAATAATGGCGGACTTGGGCTAAGAAGAATCAGATCTATCAATAAAATCCTTTTGGCTAAGCAAATTTGGAGAATCTTCTCCTCCTCCGGGGAGTGGATTGATATTATGGCTGGTAAATATTTGGATAACAATTATTTTTCTATTATTACCAAGGATCCCCACCTTCTTCTGAAAGGATCTATATGCTGGAACAACTTAATTATTGCAAAAAAGATTGTGGAGGAAGGCATTGGTTGGCAAGTTAGAAATGGTAATTATACTAGATTTTGGGAAGATAGATGGCTTTTCAAGGAACCTCTGACAAATATCAATCCTTTAAGAGATTGGGCTGAGATCTGTAAGACTAGGTTTGGTACTTTTGTGAAAGATTACTGTGAGAATGGTATATGGGTGGACTTATGCAAAGTTAGTCAGGCTCTAGCCCCTATCCAGATTTCCCTTCTGGTTGTTAAACTTAGCTCGGAGCAGCTGGAGGACCGTGTTGTCTGGTTTGATGACCCCTCTGGTAATTTTTCGGTGTCCTCTGCCTTTGCTAAGTTCACGTCCTCTCTGGATCATCCTCCCTTTTGGTCTAAAGCCTAGTGCAGTAATCTGATCCCTAAAATTAACATCTTCTTCTGGATCTTGCTCCAAAATAAGCTACTTATGATTTACAACCTGTGTAAATGGGGATTTCAAATCTCCAATAGATGTTGTCTTTGTAAGATGGATGCTGAATCAAGTAATCATTTATTCCTTCATTGCTCATTTGCTGCTTCTATTTGGGACAAGTTTAACAAATTATGGAATCTTTCCTAGGTCTTTCCTTTGCTCATTGAAGAATTCTTCATTCAATGGAAAGCGTCGACAAGGAACCCTTTACTTCGATCTTTTTGGGAGCTATCTTTCCCTCATATTGCTTGGGGAATCTGGAAAGAATGCAATAATAGAATTTTTAGGGACAAAGAAACCCCTGTGGATCAGGTCTTTGATAATATTGTTAGATATCTAAAGGAGAATCTCAGTGTCGTGGCCCAAAAGGATAGGAAAATCCCGAATGCTGAGTTTTCGAACTATGATCTTGGTATTGCTAAGGATTGGAACATACTCCCCATTCTATCTAGTTTTTCTATGAAGGCTAAAAAGGACAGAGAGGGAGTTTGCTGGACTTTTCCGCCTGAGGGGTGGATCAAAGCTAACTTTGATGGTGCAGCAAAAGGTAATCTGGGGGTGGTAGGCTGTGGTGGAGTTATAAGGGATTCCTATGGAAATTTCATGGGTGCAACGGCCTCTCCCCTTGGCTCTCAAACTAATCATCTGGCGAAGGCAGCTGGCACCTATCATATTATAAATTTAGCCCAAAGTCTCAATATAAAAAATTTATGGCTGGAAGGAGACTCCAAAAACATAATTGACTGCCTCCGTGGAAAGTCTCCTCCCTCGTGGACCATCAAATCTTGGATAGATGAAGCTAAAATGAAATTGGACAGGTTTGAAAAAGTTAAAATAACACACGCCTATAAAGAAGCCAATGTTGTTGCAAATTTTTTCGCTAATGAGGGAGTCAAGCGTAAAGATTTGTGTACCTGGCTTAATAATAGCGATCTAAATGTTGAAGTTTGTGCCCTATTAAACTATGATAAATCACATGGTAAGGCGTCGTGTTGTCCCTTTAATGAGGACAGGTCAGATTTCTCACATCACAATCATTAGATTGTATGGGACCGAGCCCAGTGGAGTAAGTAGTAAGTTTTCCCCGCACGCTTTGTGGGTGCTTCAATTTGGTGGGGCCAATTTTAGAAAGGATTGTGTTTGGATTTTCCTCTCTGTGTCGGCGAAAATGGGTGGGGATAAAAAGCGTACTGAGCCAGACAGCTATGAAATTCGTCTGAAAAATGCAAAGGCCTGGAGCAAGATAAAAAGTGGAGGTCTATTACCTTTTCTGGAGAAGCTTCATGGGTCTGACCTGGAGGCAACGAATCTCTTTGCCAAGAACTGGCATGATGGCCATTTGACTCTGTTTGGCAGGAATGTGGAGCTCAACGAGGATTTAATTTCCAAAGTAACGGGATTACCCACGGATGGTAAGAAATTTTTCAGGGACAGGGCTTACTTTGATGAAGCTGTTATAAGATTCCCTAAAAACGACATGGAAAAGCAAAACCTGGTTAAAATCGCGAACAGCTATTTCGTTGTTGACTCCATTAAATCTATATGGAGAAAGGTCCTTCGTGCTATTATGGAATATATCACGGTTGATGGACGCTTCACAAAAGTCTACGGGTACCACTTTGCCCTCCTCAACCACTTCCGCCATAAGGATAGGGTTTCTATCCCTTACTATCTATTTTGCTCTCTAAAGAAAAGTTTGGAGGACAACAAAAAGAATCCCAAAGATTCCCTATCCTCCATACTGGTTTAATTAGGCTTATTATAGATTATCTGCATGAGCTTGCCCCTACTATCTCGAAAGCCAACCCAAATGTTGATAGTGAGGATACGGAGCCCAGTGGCTCGGATTATATGCCTAACCCTAGACCTAGACCAAATGACCCTTGTCTGCATGCTGGACCTTCTAGGAACCCGGGTAAAATCCAGGGTGCGCTTGAGCCCATCCATCTTCATCTTAAGAACAACCCTGCTGGTAAGTCCACCCAGGCTAAAAGCCTTGTCTCTTACTCTGAAGAGTCCTCTGAGCCAGAGGAAGCCGCTACCAATTCTTCTAAGTGTTGTGTGGGCCTTGCTACTGACTTACAGAATGCCGACAACTCCCCTGTTAATATTGGTAAAGAGCCATCCCTGGATTTTCTTTATATGGCTAAAACCAATTCTGAATCCCACTCTAAAATCCTGGACTGGACTTTCTCAAAAATTAACGAGCTTAAAATTAAAAACTGGGCTTTGCAAAGCAAAATTGAGGAAATGGAAGTTAAGATTGTGGATTTGGGTAATAAAGATGCGGTGCACAGCAACAGTATTACTGATAATGATGTTGAGGGCTTAAGGATTAACATCAGAACCATTGCAAAATAGAATAACAGAATAGCAAGACACAATTCTATAATAATCAATGCTATGACCAAAAAACTTGACAAAGCCCAGCAGGGTTCCTTGGTGGTTGATCTTGAAGATACCGAAGGTGAAAACTAGGATATGGATGGAGGTATTTCTAGAAGAACCCAAGCTAATTTGAAGCGAAAGGCCCCCCTAACCCCGAAATTGGTGCAAAATTTCAAAGAGGGGGTTATTGATATGCAAGCTTTGGAGGCAGAGATTGAGACTATCCTTCGGTCTCTGAAGTAATCCTGTGTTCTTCTGCTGTCTTTTCTTTCTGACCCTCCTGGTCTTTTTTGTCTGTTTGCTGCTATTTTTTGTTGGGCAGTTGTATTTTTTTGGTGGACCAATGGTGGTCTTTTCTTTATCTTGTAAACTTCATGGTTTCGGGTCCCCGTAAAACCCGTTTTACCCTTTTATCAAAAACATTCAATCTGTACATAATGCACTTGATTACATAGATAGATATGTTTAAGCTTGGAACCCATGTAGCCTCCATTTGAGAAACCAATTAACAAATTTAGCGCTCTGTTCTTGATGATCCTTGCTTGCTAGATACAACAAGGATCTTGTCATGCAACCCTTCAAATGACTATTGTGAATTGGTCAACTGTGTCGAATGACACACAGTGTAGTTTGCTAACATGCCTTAGGAAGAAAGGGTCATCTATAGTATGTCACTATAAGGCACCATGGCCCATGGAAGATAATTCAAGTCTTTCAAATGATGAGATCGGTCGCCCTAAGCACACACCAACTCACAAAAATCATCGCTTGAACCTCCACAACACATCTATCCTATCTATTTGGAGGGCTAATGTAGATTTCCAACCTATATTGTCAATAGATGCTATCCTCAAATATATTGCAAAATATGCAGCAAAAGCTGAGCATAAATCTTAAACCTACCATGCCATATTATCTGAAATCTCAACCAATTTAGAATTAGAAATGCCTGCCCCAATAGCTTTTCGGAAACTGCTTACTGATAGCCTTGTCGATCGTGATATTAGTGCCCAAGAAACTTGCCACCTTTTACTATAATTACCCCTCTCCATATCTAGTAGGAATTTTGTGTCTTTAAATGTTAATCACCACAAATTTCAACGTGTATTGATCTCATCCACATCGGTTACCACATCACCCACATACATTGATGCCTACATGGCCTGCCCGATTCGACTACAGGCAATGTCCCTCATTGAACTGACTCAAAAATGGACATTTAAAGCTTCCTAAAAAAATGAACAATGGAAGCAGCGCCCCCACAAAGCAATTGTTCGTGTCTCACCTAGGTTCACTAGCATCCCTGCAAGGGATGACAAAAGCTTTCATGAATTTTGTTGGAGTGAACTAATTCTATACCACCCATTCTGGAATATTGACATTGAATTTGGGTCCTCTAAACATCAAATAATATCACAATGGGAAAGTTTCTCTTCTACATATAGGCCATGGCATGTACACCGCACACACCCAACTCCAACTGAAGCATCGAATGATAATAGCAGCTCAAGCAATGACCATGTGTTGCAAAGACACAACCTTGAAGAATGGCAGGTTCTTTCAAGTTTGTACCCATACCTTCCTATACAACTTGATGCACTAGATATGCTTGGTCAATGTGACATTGACATGCACCATGAATGGCAACATACCAGCCTCACCCCACTACAAATGCATTTTGCTAATACTTTCATAGACTCCAATCGGCCAACCTTTTAAGTGCACCATAATTTCCATGTACAATCCCATACTAATTTCTCTACTGAGCAACAAAAATCTTTTGATATAATTATGTCCCATCAAAGAACTCTTCCATTACAGCCACCACTAAAGCTAATTGTTCAAGGAACTACAGGAACTGGAAAATCACACCTCATAAAAAAAATAAGGTTTTCCCTCATGAGCTCAGCGCCAATTCAGCAATCACCATTACTACTTCTTGCACCTACAGGTGTTGCTGCTTTCAACATTCAAACATCAACGATTCATTGTGCTCTTTGCATTCCAATAAAAGAAATGGTCCCCCTGCAAGGCCAAACACTTGCTACCTTCCAAGAAAGCATGTACTTTATTAGGTACATTTTAATAGATGAGATGAGTTTCATTGGTCCAAAGTTGCTAGAACGTATTGATATGAGACTACGGGAAGCATTCCTTGTCCACAACCACCTACCCTTTGGAGGGCGATCAATTATTCTCTTTGGTGACTTGGGCCAACTACCACTAGTTAAAGATATCCCCATGTATGCGTCTACTTCCTATTATGGGACTCTATGGCGTAGCTTCACAACAGTGGTGACTCTGACAAAAATATTTTGACAAATTGGTGAAAATCCTTCCCAAATTGCTTTTCGTGCACTTCTATCAAATCTACGAAATGCAGAGCCTACACAAGAAGATTGGCAAGTTCTAATGTCACGCTCAGGTTCTTCACTTAGTTCTACAAAAAACTATGTTTTCTTATCTGCAATACATCTATTTGCAACAAATGAAATGGTGTTACTACACAACAAACGTATGTTGTTGTCTTTGGCAACACCAGTTGCACTTTCCACTGCAGAGCAACTCAGGGGATCGACATACACAAATGCAGACGAAGAACAACTTCAAGCTCAAATTTATTTATCTATTGGCCAAGAGGTCATGTTATGCTCAAATATATGGGTCGAAGCAGGCCTCGTAAATGGTGCACTTGGACAAGTAAAAGCAATTGTATATAGTGAGGGTGAAGAACCACCTCAACTACCCTTGTTTGTTGTTGTTCAATTCAAACACTACATTGGACCACCTTGGGACCATAACAATCCAAATAATGTCCCAATATCCCCGCTTAGTCAAGGGTTTTGCCTTCAAATTCCACTTAAAATGGCATGGGCCTTGACAATACAGAAGTCACAAGGACTAACACTTCCAAGGGCCACAATTGACATTGGCAACATAGACCGACAAGGCCTCACATTCACAACTATTTCAAGAATACTTGATCTACAAAGTCTTCGCATACACCCAACCTTCACATTCCAATGATATGCACGCATGCAACAAAGCCCATATGTTGCGTGCAAAAAGAGCGAAGAGAGCCGACTGACAACAATGTCAAATTCAACCTCCTTAGACGCTTAAAATGCATTTGAACCACTACAGGTATATCGCTCTCTTATTTGCTTCACTATCAAAATTTACATAGATTCTTTATTGTAAATTATCTCTTTTCTTGCTTTATTACATGATCCTCTCATTGGTCATTTACACTATGTTCAAATTGTCTAAGACCTACAAACTACTCAACCAAAGGTACCAAATTATATTTATTGAATTTCAACTTCAACATTCTCGTTTCTATTAGTTATTTTTTACACTATGTTCTCATCGTCTAAATATATATCTTTTGTTTCTTACAGAAGCAAAGGAGCTCAAAATGACTTTGTTACAAAATCAAAATACCATTTTACTCAATTGCAAACATTCTTGTAATGCAAATTAAGCATTCTAAATTTATATAGATTATAAATTTTTATAAATTATATCTCTCTTCTTGCTAAATATATCTTTTGTTTACAAGATTGCTATACCATTGCAATCAATTGCAAGAATTCTTGTAATGCAATTTAAGCATTCTATTAAAACGATATAATTTCATCACTGTATATATATACTTATTCTACATTTTTTAATCACTTCAACGTAAGTTCCAATTTATTTCTATTATATATCAATTCTACATTATGTATTCACCTAAATTATTTCTATAATAATTTATCTTTAATTTATTTCATTTCTTGTCTATAGATTATCTATACTATTTTCTATTCCAACCAAAATGTATCAATTACTAAAATACATCTATACAATTGTTCGATGTAACCCATTGCACACCAAAAGTGCAATAACTAGTTTAAAATCTAGTACAACATATAAAGAATAGAAGACTTGGATCCGAATAAACAAATAAGACAACAACTACAATGTGTGGCAACGATACTTCTAAGAAAAACCCCGGCACGCGCCTGGGTTCTGCAAGCGCAATTGAGCAATGTCACGATTTTCTTCATTGTACGTATGCGTTCGCAGTCATGACGTTGGTCGCAAATCGACAAATCGCTGTCATGACGTTCGTCACAAATCGACAAATCGCTCCACCGTCTCCGAACACAAATCGCTTATTAAAAAGACCAGACTTTCTTTTGATCGAGTTTTTTATGTGACGTGTCACACCAAGATTCAATGACCAAAATCTTATGGGGCTTACTGGCATTTTTGTATAAGTATACTCCTTAACACAGAGAACACATCCATCACTGGACTTAAATGGGAGGATTCTGCAAGCTTGGAAGGTCCATCTATCGGAGTACACTGCAATTTTCTCCTAATTTTTCAATAATTTTCATCTTTGACGCGTTGCGTGTTTTTCTTTTGGTGGAGAGAATATGGTGTGTAATGTTGATACTGCTCCGCAACAAGATCCAGTTTCTGTTGTGGTTGTTCAATTGCCAGTGCCGAGAGGTGAGAAAGAGGGACGGAGGACTGTTCAGCCTACTGAACCTCATAATACTCAGGTGTGACTACACGTTCTCGAAATCTTCAATTCTTTTGGGCTAAATTTCACCAAATAGAGATCAGCCGGTTGTAATTTTTGCTGCTTTCAAGTAGCAATGTTTATCATTTTCCCTCTCCATTACTTGTTTTTTTGAGAAATGTTTAAAAAAAATTCCTTTCAACACTTTATCTATCGATCTTTAAAAGATATCTATTTGGTGTTGTTCTTTTGAGGGCAGGTTGTGGAGTTCGATGAGATAAATCAAGATTGCATTGAGGTTAAACAGTCGACGGCACCGGACCTCCGACTAGAGCGATCTACAGTCACAAATAATAGTAAATATGTTCTTCAGGTGACAGTGGCGTTGGTGTTCATGGCTGGAAGCTTTGCCGTCATGTACGCAGTGCCGGGAGGTGTGAACGAGGTAGGAAGGACTGTTATCTGCGATACAATTGCTTTCAAAGTATTCTTGATCGCGGACATGGTAGCTTTTCATACTTCGTTGGCGGTTGGTATGATTGTGGCCACTGTATCTCATATATCTGCAGAGATCGAGTACTTGGTCCGCGTCACTCTGTGGGCAGGAGGAGTGTGCTTCCTTTTAACTTTCCATGCTGCAGCATATGTGGTTGTGCTCCCCAACCATAAGTGGATTGTGCTGTATTTTGGTGGTGCGGTTACCATAGCGTTGGCACTGCTGCTATTATATCGCGTTTCCAACATGTTCTACCAGATATTGGATGGCTTTTTAAGGTCATGTTTTAAAGGACAGCAGAACATTTAAAAATATATATAATTAAATTAAGTATTCATATAATAATGCATTTATTATAAATTATAGTATTGAGATATAGGGTTTGGTCAATATTATTTAGTGGTGTCGTAGGATCTTGAATCAATAAAAGAAAGTACATTTTTAGTGGTTGAGGTTTGTTGTCATTTATATTGAACTCTCTTTTGAAGAGCAAATATGAAGCATGATATGGGATGTGTGGTTGCATGGTTACCCATTATGATTGGACATGTGAGAAACTTGTAAGTATATTGTATTGAATAATATGTTGAATATAAATGGTCTTGAAGGTTAGTAAGTTTGATACTATGTACATTGTTATTATGCAATCCAATACTCATATGTATCTTTATTCACTTAAAATCACCAATAATATCCATAAGAGCACATTTTGTACTTGAAATAATGCAAATAGTTCATATCTCACATAAAAATCTCACTTGTAATAATTTTGGACATAAAATTCGTTACAATTGACATCCATCACATATTCAACGAATTTTGACAATTCTTTAGTTGCTTTTGTTGATACGAAAAGAACCATTTTATATCTAGTTAATTTTAACTAACTAGTTAGTGATTCATATTCACACCTAGCTACTTAAGCTTATTTAATGTTACATTTTTTTGGTTTGAAGTGTTATGTTACATTTTTTGGTTTGGGTGTCTTAAGGACTCTGTGCACCATATATTCATTGATTCAATAGAATTATTTTAGAAGATATTATGAAACTGTAATAACAGTTCAAATGATTCAAGGTTACATGGAAATTTAAGGTGATGTGTTTGGTCAATCACGTAGGGATTAAACTTATGGTTATCAAGTTAAGGTTGCTTGACCCCTATCGTTGAATTTGTATAAAATGTCTATAAAATTTTTAATGGCTTGTTTTTAACATATCCTCCAATGAGGGTATTCCATGAGATCTCATTTCTTTTGAGGCATTTTTCCAAATAGTCTTATGTTTGGTCTATGTTTCTATGTCTACCAAAGCAGTTGCATTTTTAGTGTTGGGTGTTGTGGTTGTGTTGTTGATATATTTTTGGCATTGATGTCAACACTATTAGCATTTTAATCTGCTTAAGGCTATGTAAAAAATATAGTACATGCAGCCAGTGGACCTGAGAAGGTCAGAATGTTGGAAAGCTCTATGTGTTGAAGATATGAAGGTGTGCTTCAAAGGGTTTGTTGTTGAACCTTTCTAGTATGTTGTTTGAAATTTTCAGAGGTGCGCATAAAGTTTTGTGGAAGTCATGAAGATTTGTGTGCCTACAGTTATTCAGTTTTTGTAGATGCTATTCTTAGTCAAAGCAGATAAAATTATGGTAATCTCATGTGTTGTGCATGTACCTATGAAATTTTTGGATGATTCTAGATTGTATTATATCCTTGCTATACATCCACAGCGATTGGAGTGTTCGTGATCAAAGATTTTCCAATATGTGCCCCAAGTGTTCATGTTCTTGGCCCACATTGTGATGTTAGCACATTGCGGATCCATGAGGATTAATATTTTATTGTTTGGCATGTTTGGAGATGTTTGTTTGGGTCCTCACTATGTTGTGACCAACTTGTGTTGGTACGCATTGAAATTTATTCATGTATCAAGGCCGACAGTTGTAATTTATTCTTTATTTGTGGCCAACTGAATAGTGGATGCAAATCTGTGTAGAGGATATATATACAAGATTGTTTTCCTTATTTATGATAAGCGCTCAAGTGTACAAGTGATGTACAAGTGCGAATAAAGGTCAGATCATTTAGAGCAGAGTGTGGAAGAGTTTGAAGAGGTTTTGTTTGCCTAACTAGAACTGTAATCAGGATTTTACAGAAGCTATTTCCTCAGTTCAAATTCATCAGATGGATTTAATTTGATTACTGTATGTAAGGTAGTGAGCCTTCCCTTTGAGCAGTGTGCTCTAGGTAGTGTTCCTAAATGCAAGTGCATTCTTTTTTTATTCTTCATTATACTTCTAACATGGTATAATCTTGTGGACTGCCATCCACTATGGTTTTTCCCCTAACAGGGTTTCCACGTATAAAATCTTGGTGTCCATGTGTCTCTGATGTGTCGTTCTTATGCTTGCACTGTTAATTATTAGATCTGTGATATAAGGATTGGTTAATGTTGTATAAGTTTGATTCTGGTAACAATTGATTCACCCCCCCTCTTAGTTATCTATCCTTGTTTTTCCAACATTTAGCATTCAATAAAATTACTCCACTATGAAACAAGGCACTTAATGCGTCATATCACTCAATCACTTACATTTTTGTAAGTCTATTTGTGATCTTTGTAGCCCTTGTTCACTCAATAAAGAAAACTAATCTTGATAATATAATCTTTGAATTCATGAAAATGGTAGCAGTTAAAAATGAATTGTGACCAACCTTCGTTCACAATGCCATGGATATTATATGGAAACCGGTGCTTATTTTCAGATTTGGTATCTATTTTACTTCACCTTCTCCATAGCTATGATAAGTGGCAATTGAATGCAACATCTAGAAGAAGTCTATAATTATAAAAGAGGTTACTGAAATTTGTTTATGTAGGAAACTTATGAGGAGGATTCTCGTGACTTCTAGCCTCTATTGTTGAGTGGGATGAGAGTGAGAATGCAAGTTAGTTGTTTTGATTAATGGGAAAAATAGGTTTTGGAGAGACCCGAAACCCTTTACAAACAGGTTTTGAAGGGATCTGAAACCCTATCAGGTCAACTGTTATTATTACTACTATTCTTGGACTTTACCACCAATTAAACCTTGAAGTTAGTGTTATATCACAAGCTTCCTACATTCAACACCAACATATAAGAATATAATCAAAGTGTATATGATTTTGAAAGTTTAGTGTTTAATAGTGTCACACTTTTTACTTTTAACAACTGTTTGAAAATAAATCGACATTTGAATTTTAAGAGAACCTTTTCCTACTATACATTGCTACATGAACTATCCTACACTTGCAACATTTTAAACCTTAAGACATTCCAACAAACATTCTCAAAAACTTTGAATCTTTTTGAAAATGTCAACATCATTTTTATTTCTCTCCTGTTTGTTGTTTTGTTCAAACAATTGAGTGTTGTTTCTCCTATGTTGATTGGTCTAAAAATATATTATATTATAATGCATATCCAATGCATCTTTTTGTTATGTACTCCTAGATTCGTATCTAGATTGGTGTGTTTGATTTTTTGAGACTAATATATTTTATAGTAGTAAAAAACATTGTGAGGGCATTGTAATTTCTGCACAAGTTGGCACTTCATTTTAAAACTATTTTATAAATCAAATAGTTATGATGGTTGTAGTAATTATAGTGTTTTATTTTTATAGAATTGCAACAATTTTGTGATCTTTTAATTGATTTTTTCTTCCAAAACTAAAAAATTTCACTGCAAAATATTTATGCAACTTGAACTTCATCTACATTGATAATTTCAATGATTAACCATTGGGTTTGTCAAAAGCCTTGAAAAAACCCACTTACCAAATTCATTGAAGCTTTTAGGGAGAATAGAAATTCAAACATCAAAGCTATATTCAATCCTTAGGAGCAAAAAATTTCTATAAACAATCACCCAAATCAAATCATCTATAGCTATGATACCCTTCGCTGAACACAAACCATTTTAAAATATTATAGCAAAGGACAAAGAATTAACTTTAAAAGTTAAAAATTAAATTAAACTCTTTATCGGTGGGAGTCAACACCACCAGTAAATGTGGGAGGATGAGTGAGGATGTTTGAGTGTGTTATCTCTCTAGTTTATATTATCATTTGTGTCTTTAATTGATGAAATGTTCATATCATTCAACAACTTCAGCTAAGAGAGAAATTCCAATAGTTTAACTTTTATCATTTCCATGGTGATGGGATTTAATATTAAGTGTAACACTTTGAAGTATAATATTAATTATAAAATAGTGTTGGACAAGTTTTAATTTCACCTATTTCTATGAAATTTTTAGTAGTATTGAGTTAATATTACTATGAATTTGAGTTAATATACTACTATATTATTATGGGAAACAGTATTATATTTTCTTATAGATTCATATATTATCATAATACTATTGTGTACTATCGAGGAGTTAGAATTTGTTAGAGTAATGTTTGGATGTTCATTTACATCAATTACAATTGATATTTTATTCATTAATGTGGTATCCATTAGCATTGAAAAATTATAGTTAATAATTTGATAATTATATCCATTTACTAAGTATATCATCACAATAATTATGAGAACTGAATAGTTATCAATTGGATATTCATTGGTTTGTATAGTGATTTTTTGATATCTTTAGTTTTTTTATTTGATTAGTATTTGTCTGTGTAAAAGTAACAAATTATTCTTTGTATTACATTAGTTTTTTATTTGATAACCATTAGATTTGAATAGTTATCTACTCATTATTTAGTAGTTCTGCATAAGAATTCCATGCTATAGTGATTGATTCGATAGACATTAGTATTGTATGCTATAATGATTGATATGATAGTCTGGGATTGTATAATTATCATTCTGCCTAATTATTATTATTTTTAGTTATCAATTTAACCATTAACTAAAGTTAGCATTTTTTTTATATTAATTATAGATGGTTCTAATTTTATTATCATTTTATCTAGTTGATATTGATTATCATTACATGTTAAAATTGATATTGCATAATTAACAAGTTGATTTTCATTCATATTGTTTCAAGTATATATATGATGATGTGATTAGTTTGATTTATATTTATTTTTATCACTCGATGATGAAGTTAGATTTCTTCTTAGATAAAGTAATAATTGTATATATATTCCTAGTGATTCTTAAGTAAGAGTTTTATGATGTTTCATATATTTTATAATTGATAATAAAAAAATAGTAAAGGAGCTCTCAATTTAATTTAACAACAAAATTATATTTCAAGTGTTAGAGAATGTCAAGATAAAGGAGCTCAAATTGATAACCTTCCACAAGTGAAAATATGATCATAGTAGTATATCTATCAATATACAATGAAGAGTGTGTAAATACAATGAGGAACCTTGCATAGATAGAAAAGGTAGGATTGAACAATTGACTAACCAGTCCAAATGTGCAACACTTGTGAGCTCACTTGATAAGTGTGTGAGCAAGTGGAAAATATGCATGAAATAGGTGTTTCAAATGATGAGGACACATGTATCAATGCTATGAAGTGAGACAAAAGTATGAAATAGATTTTAAGTAAATTTAAACTATGTGTCAATAGGTCAGTCCTAGAAAGGTGATATCCTATCTAGATGGATAAAGACACTTTTACACTAACACCCCCCTTAAGTGCAACTTAGGGAGTAATCGATGCATTAATAATTATTCTTGGAGCTACTAGGCTATGTTAGGTACTCATGTACAAATTTATCATAAAGTGGAGGAAAAAGAGAAAACCCATTGGGAAATAAAACTCCTCTCCAAAAGAGAAGTGGTGCAAATACAATGAAATATACAAATGAAGAAGATAAGTGATAAATGGAGAACTCATCATGGGCCCCCAAGAACTATTTATAGCACAAATTACAATGGATGTTCCCCCCATAGGAGAGAAAAGAGAGAAGGTCATTGTGACCCCCCAAAATGTGAGAAGGAAAGAAATCACACGTGAAGAAACCTCCCTCCCAAAATTGAGATGAGAAAAGAAACCATGCATCCTCCCCTCAAGATGATGCATGTAGTGCTAGTAGATTCTTGGCATTGAATGTTGAAGATGATCCATGATTGATGAACAATATTTCTCCCCTTGGGAAGAAAAAACACCACAAATATGTACAAGATGACTTTCCATTCCGGATAGGAATATGCAGGAAGTAAGATCAATGTCTCAAAGTTTTGCACATGATCCAAAGATTGAAATGATGCTAATGATTCCTTCAAATGATTCTCAAAGATCTACAATCCAGTTTTGATAATATGGATTAGGTACCATAAAAGATTCAAGAACATGGACCATAGATGTATGACAACAACTAGACCAATGTGAATATAGTATTGCTACAAATGATGTCAACATAGATGATGACTGAGTTGGATAGGTCAACTCATAAATATTTGCACAATATATCATGATATAAGTTGATGTAGGTGAGACAAGAGCAAGATCCAAAGATAGAAATGGTGATGCAAATTCATCAAAGCTAACGTCATAGAGGAGATGAATGCCATCAATGTTGTCATCCAAATCTACAAGTTGGGATTCTACAAACAAAGATGCAATATCTGGTAGAAATGTGTCCCATTGTGGTGGATCTAGATGGAAAATATCTTGGTACAATGAATCTTTGGATGTTCACAAGGAATCAACTCTCAATTCTAAAGTAGCATCAAGTGATGATATCACAATGCATGTCATTAGACTACATTGTTCATCTTCAAATGATGGTGATGTCTCACTAGATGACTAGATGAGACTGGATATTTTTGCAAGTGTTGGTTTAAAAGAATCTGACAAGTTGATTCCATTTTTAATGCAAAGTTGTAATTGATGAAGTTGCCAAGCAAGTCCAAGTCATTAAGTTGTTTAAACATGTATTCATCTATGATATGTATTTCCTTCTTACAATAATCATATTTGATTTTCCATGGATTTGGAGACATGACTACTATCAGCTAAAGAAGAAATGAAGTGTGGGAAGAAAGAAATTAAAGGAAATGTGGAAGTTTTCAAAGACACAACTCATGGAAGTGTTCAACGATACAATGCAAAGCACACCCTGTATTCAATATTTGAGAGCCCCCCAAAATTTGACACTTTATAATTTAGTGTCTTTTACAATGTAAATAAGTCCAATGGATTGAAAATGAAAAATATGAACTTTTGAATTAAAAAGAACACTCAATTTTCAGTTACTGATCAAAAGTTATTATAATATTTTATTTTTTCATCTTGATAGCTTTAAAATTTTTGATTTATTTTTTTATAAAATCTACTTGCTAAATGTTGTTGTACCCCAAATTGAAATTTTTGCTACACTTAGGCATTTTGAAGAAATGAGATAAAGTCTTGTCCAAATATGTCAAAAAGGTCAAAATTGGGGTTTTGTACATCTTGCATGGGGGTCATAAACTTCAAATTTTCAAATTCTAACAATTTGGGCCAGTTTAGAACATCCAAATCAACAAAACCTAGATTTCAGTTTTTCAACCCTAAATTTTAGGAAAATTTCTATTTTTAGCAATTTTCTAATAATAGAAACTTTTTCTAGGTTTTTCTAGGTTTCTCAAGAAACAGATACTAGCAAAATTTTCTAAAAATAGAAATTTTGGCTTCTAGGGTTAAGACTAATTTTGATTGGCTTAAAATACTTCCTCATTAGGCTGGTGCAATCAGAATCACGAAAAGATCAGTTTTGCCCTAGTGGGTCTATTTTGCTTTTTCAAAAGCTTCTTTTGGAGAATCAAGGTTATCAATGGAGGTCAGTCAGTTGCTAGGTGTTGGAATCAGAAGTTCAAGCATCAAACATAAGCTGTCAATGATGAACATGCATGAAAAACGGAGAAAGCAGAGAAGATGCTGAAAATTTTGAAAAATGCAAAAATTTGTCTAACTCTGGTGAATCCAGGCACCTCCAGTCAAGAAGAATGCCCATACTCCCATGCCTTAGAAATTCTTTTGTATTCGACAGTCAAGGCCAATAGAAGCACATCAAACGATGAAAGAAATTTGAAAAGTTTAGAAAAGTTTCTAAGTCTGGTAAACTTGGGCACCCCTGGAGAAGAAGGGCACCCATCTTTTTGAAGTATCAGATGATAAAATCAGAAATGCAACTCTCAAGCAATGTTGGTCAGATCTATCTCAGCTCCACAGAGAGCCCGATAACGCAGTCATTTGATCATTCAGTTTTCAGAAAACTCAGATCAAACAGGGGCCATGATGAGAGGTGTTTAGAACTCTGAAGGTAAAAATGATGAAAATATTCTAACATTGGTGAACATGGGTGCCCCTAGAGAAGAAGGGCGCCCAAGTTTTTAAGAGGTCAAACAATAGAATTTGCTAAAGGAACCTCCAATGTGACTTCATCAGACTTGATCAAGTTGTCCAACACAATCATCAACATGTCCATCGGAGAGAGCAGTCATCAGATGTTGTAGGCTGAACAAAGGAGGAAAAGTGAATGAAACGACAAAATTCAAAAGCAACAATGAAAAATTCAGAATAAAAACTATCTCTAGAGGAGATGGGCGCCCCTGAAAGAGAAGGGTGGCTAGGGCTTAGAGCCTCTAGATGTTAGTTCTCAAAGATGAAGTATCTAGGAGACCCCTTCCAAAATCTTCTCAGCTATCTAGTGGACCTAACAACCATTCAATTTGAAAAGTACAATGTTGGATATCATGAATTCATCTGAAGGTCAGAAGACAAGCATAAATTTGAGGATCATAAAAATGGCTACTAGAGAAAGTGAGCACCCCTGAAGGAGAGAGGAACGCGACATTTTGAAGGGTTAAACGAAGTTTTAGTCAAAAGTTCCCTCCAAACAAACTTCGTCAGATTTGACCAAGCTCCGCAATGAAATCATTTAGCTCGTTCATTGAATCAATTTGGAGGCCAAAAATCAGAATCAAACAAGAGATGAAAATTGAGGAGAAGTTGAAAAAAATGAAAAAAATGACTAAGTATGGATGAAATAGGCACCTCCAGACAAGAAGGGCGCCCAACTTCACTTGCCTTAGTGAAATTTTTGAAATATTCAAAAATTGAAGATGGTGAAAAACGTCTAAGTTCTTTGCATAAACTCAAATTAGGGTTTGAGGAATTAGGGTTAGAGAAGGTCGTTTCACTCAAGACTAAGCTTATTTAAAGGCACCCTTGTGTTTTATTTTTCATATTTTCTTGTAGGTGGCCTCCAAGGAGAAATAAAGCAGCAACTTCAAACCTATATTTTCAAGATTCAAGAACTTAAACTTGCTGGTTTTTCATGAATTTTTAGATCAACACATAAGAACGCTTGATTCTTCATGTCTTTTTCATCCAAAACATCAATTATTTGAAGAAGGAGGCCACTGTTTTCAATTTTCAGCAAGTTGGGTTATACTGGTTCTATCTTCTGGATAATTTTTGAAGAATTTTCTCAAAGTTGCAGCAGCTGCTTTTTATTTTGCATGTCAGAGAAAACTTTAAAACTTTCAACTTCCAATCTTCTGGGTCTATCTTAAATCTTCTTCTAGAAAAAACCCATATCACAACTCTTTCAGTGAAACTTCAAGTGGCTTCTTTTTCAGTGAAGCTTCAAGGTTTTCAAAATCTAACCAAATGGGTTCATCCAAAATGTGCCTCTGAACAAACCCAGATGCCAGATTTTTCTACTTTTTTGAAGAAAATTAGGGTTTGCTACTTTTTTAGTCTACATTCAAAATTTACAAAAATTGATGATTTGGATTTTCTTGTAACGAAATTCTAAACAAAACCCATATCTTAGAAAAATTTCCAAAAAATTCATCCGTTTGACGAAGAAAATCAACGAGCTAAAAATAGAAAGTTGTGTAAAACTTGTCAGAATATACACGAGTTTACAGTCAATCTTCGAGTTTTGCAGTATGGAGTACATTCCCACTGAGTTCGAAACCATATCAGCATTATATCATGACTTCATCGGGAAAGTTGAGACTGACTTGCACCACATCAAGCCAATGTTCAATCTATGTGCTTTAAAAGATGCGGGCTATGTTGCAGTCAAATGTCTTGACCATTTTGGGTTGTTTACAACCTTAGGCAATGTTGAGAAGGCTTTGATGAAAAGTACAAGTATTGGGAAAAGTTGTACAATACTCTTTTGTGGGAGAATCAAGAGAAGTGTCAAAAGCACAAAGTTGCAGAGCCGCCAAGTTATGAATCAGTGAATCACCTTTTGGGGCAGTGATGTTTTTCAAGAACATAACTCATAAAGAAGCTAAAGATGTCAAAGATTCTCTAAGTTTTATTGCAAAAGAAGAGAAGATCTTAGAAAAGCGAAATATGGCTATAAATAGTATCAACGCTCCTGATTGAGAGGTAGTTTCCCATTTTTTAGCAGATGTGGTTGAGATTTAAAGCAGCAATCGTCTAGAAGCTTTCTCCAAGCTTTCTTTCCATTCTTGTCTCACTTTTTCTTTCTATTCTTGTCATGATTCTTATCCATTCTTTGAGAATAGAAAGAAAATGATTGTAATGACTTGGAATTTCCTATTTTCCATGATTTCTTAGGTTTTCTTAGGTATTAGATGCTTATCTTCTTTTAGATTTAGAAATAAATCTTGCGAGTTGGCGAGTATTAGTTGTAAAAGCAAAGAGATTTTAGGGTTCCCTACTCCTCTACTCAGTTATAAATAAGAGCAGTGTTCACTCATTTTCTTTAACCGTGTTGGTGATAATAGAATTGTTGAGCCTATTCCTTCATGTTTGTTATCGATTAGTGTCAGTTCACTTTGTGTAAAGAGCAAGTTTGCATGCCTCCTTAGCTATAAATCCTTGTTTAGTGCATGTGTTTTGTGTCAATTGTAATTTCGTTTGATCACATGTTGTGTGTATTTTTCCACAACTCATTGTCTCGGAATTGTAATCTTGAGCCAGAGGTTTGAGTAAATAAATTCTTGAGCGTGCTTTGCTGCCCCGATATAAAAATCTCAGATATTCATTTATTGTTTTGTGCTCGAAGTGTGAGAAAGGGTGAACCCACAAAAGTGGTTTACAATTCGAGTGAGGAAGGAAAACATCCAAAAACCTCACCCATGCAAAAAAAAATTGTTTTGAGGGGTTCGAGCGAACTCAATGTTCAAACGAACCCAAAAGGGGTTCAGTTGAACCAAGGTTCGAGCAAACCACTTTGCATATGGGAACTCACATTTCCCATTGTGGAAATGGGGTTCGATCGAACCCTGGTTCGACCGAACAAGGGTTCGAGCGAACCCCCTTTTTTCCACCTTCCCACCCTCTGACACAAAAAAACTCCATATTTTCGCCCTTCGAAGCTTGGGTTGAGGATGACAATGGAGGAGACTTCACAGACCCAACTGGAAGATGGTAGTCCTCGGAACGAGTTATCCAAAAAATATAATTTTAATATGTTTTGGTTTTATTATGTATGTGTTTTTTTAGTTTTATTAAACATAGGTTTTTCACCGAAAATCAAGCTCTTTGTTTTGCACATGTGGAAAAATAGAAAATTATCAAAATAAAAATTTTAAAAATATGTTCATGTTGGGTATTGATAACCTTGATCCATTAAAACAAAAATGAATTTTGATACATACAGAAAAAGTTTTGTTGTATACGGTCTGCCTATGTCTGAATTGCAATTGGTTTGACTTCGAAACTTGATTAAGGAAAAAATGTTCAGTAAAAAACTATGACACCAAATGAAAGTGCTAGATATCGTAGTTACAAATCTAAATTCGAATAAATTATAATTTTATCCTTCATAGAAAAAAATTATGTTGTATATGGTGAGCGTCATTTTTTAAAATGTTGTTTTCTGAAAAAACCAGTTTTCGTGGGAGATGGAAAAAAAGTGTAATCTGATTCCAAAAATTTTGAAAAAAATATTTTTAGAATCTACAAAAAAAATGTGATGAGACTCTAGTTTGCATCATCTCCAAATTCCTCATGGTTTAGCCGCTATAGGTTTCCGAATATGAAGATTTAGTTAAAAATAATAATTGCAATGTCCAGTTTGGCCAAAAATTGTAAACCACTATTGTGGGATCACCCGAAAATAAAGTCTTGAAGCTTGCTTTGCTGCCCCTGATATAAAGTCCCATATTTCCATTATTGTGTAATACTTATATGATCTCCTTTTCAACTTGCATTGAAATTTAGTAGATGTATGTTGAGAATAGTTTATTTAAGTATCTGTGTCAGAAAATCAATCTCGTTCATTTCTAAACTCTTTTGCTCTGCGTTTACTTGAGAGGATAGAAATGTATTTAGCGTAAGTTAGTTGTAGTTGTTAAGTTTCATTAAAGGGAAAACCTCAGCTGCAACATCTAGAGTTCAATAACCTTGTGTTCTCGCAGTTGAATAAAAAAGATAGGCAAAATTGGTTTTAGTTTACTTTCTTTATGCAAACTCAGCAAAAGAGGGAGCTTCCCCTCCTAATTTGAAGACAAGTTTACTACACATAGATGTCTATTTCTAGAACGCATTCCACAGGTGCGATTGGAAACGCCAACATATGCAAAATCTATTAAATACCCAAAAAAAAAATTGACTAAATATTTCCAACTTGCTAAAGATACAATTTGATAAAAAAAAACTGACCTATAGGAAAGATAGTCTCGTTGTGCTATTTTGACAACATTTTTGCAATATTCAATTACTATCTACAAAATTCAATAGACACCCAAATGGTTTTTTGTTGTTCTGAACGAAATCCAAAAATATTTTTTCTATCTGATGTGCAGAAGATGAGAATTTGATGCAAAAATAAAATGCCTTCAACAAAAAAAGGGCTACCAAAGTATGCATACACTACTATTTTGAAAAAATAACTTACTGAAAACAAATAAATCAATACCCAATTTTCAAAATAGCTCTATGACACTTCGATGATAGGGCTATGTGTAGGAGTCACCCTGATGTGAGAAGGAAAGTTCTCTAATGGCTCTGATACCATGTTAGAAAATGAAAACCTCAAAGATCTCTAATTGATAACCTACCACAAGTGAAAATATGAGCACAATAGTATGTTTATCACTATATAATAGAGAGTGTGTAAATACAATGAAGAACCTTGCATATATAGGTAAGGTAGATGAGGTAGGAAGGTAGGACTGGACAACTGATTAACCCTCCAATTTGCAACACTTGTCAACTCACTTGACAAGTGTGAAAGAAAGTGGCAAGTATGCATGAAATAGGTCTCTCAAGTGATGAAGACACATGTCTCAATGCTATGAAGTGATACAAAAATATAAAATAGCTTAAGTAAACTTAAGCTAGGTGTGAATAGGTCAATCCTAGAAAGGTGATATCCCATCTAGATGGATAAATACATTATTTACACTAACACCAAGCACTTTATCAATTCAAATAGATGAATTCATTTTTTATGAAAGTTTCATAAATATTAACATAGGAGTGCTCATGATCTTTTTTTTCTTAAAATATCTTATGGTATAGACATAAAACCTATATTTGCATCATGGATATATGATGTGATTATTTTACATAATTCTTTTGAGTATATTTATGACAATGTTTTATTTTTGTCTTCATTATAAGCTAGAGTGCAAAATATTATCCATGTTGCTTAAAATTTTGTTGAGAATAACATATCTTAAACTATATAAGTTAAAAGAATGGTTTAGAAAAGATTTTTTTTTATCAAGAATGATGTGGATAACTAATGAGTTTTGATTATCACCCTCAATCAAAGCTCAGTTTGTATGATATTGTCACAATGTTGTTAATATCACTTGAACAAATTAAAAGAAAATTGGTCATATACGAGTATCTATGGTCAATTAACTTGGTTTATAAATAGTTGTGCTAAGAATTTAGATCATTGTGAGTAAAGTAATTATTGAATTGATGTTGCATTGTTTTGATGAAAAATCCTTAGGTATTGGAAATTATACACCTAATATGCAAAACCAATAACCTTTCAAATAAAGAAAAATCAAATGTATGTCCTAGGTAAACATGAAAAATCTTCACAATCAAAAATCAATATCAAACACCTCTATAGAGTGTGTTTATAAAGTATATTCTCAATTAGGTTTGTATCCCTATCCCACTTGAATGAGTAGTAGTTGATGAAGGATTGTTTAGGGAAATTGAACCCTATAAAGGGTTGCATACCCACTCACATAGTGCATGAAACATAGTTTAGAAACTAGAAAGTTACATATATAATACACCTTGACCTCATTTGGAAGTGGGTATGTATGCAATCTAGTGAACAAAGGGGGTTCACAGTATTCAATTTTCCAAGTGTGAGGTTATAAATTTTCTAAATATTGGATTTCCTTGACTTAATTAGAAGATTAAATAAATATTTCTCTCAATTTAACACATGAAATGAATTAATCAATTAAACTTAAAAGTAAACCTCTAAAGTAAATTTTGGATAAATAAAATTAATTATGTACTTAGAAGAAATATCAATTGGAATTGCTTGACTCCTTAAGGCTTCAGTCCAAATTACAAAGTGAGACTCTCTCTATATATTTATAAATAGACACACACACACACACAATTCTCTAGTGAGTGACACACAACTTAATGGTCTATATGAATCTAAGTCTCTAGCCAAAGCATGTAACTATCATATATGGATAGATTCATATCTGGGATGGATAGATGAGTGACTATCTCATATGTATGGATGGATGTCCTATATGGATGGATTCATATCCTATATGGATGAATTCCTATCTTGTATAGATAGATGCATAAGTATATAGATTGATGAAACACTTAATAACTTTGATTTAAATTTTCATAAGAAAAAAATTATGGAAATTTTTAGGTATATGATTTTTGTTGTTACTAAGAATTAGATATGATTGGATATGGATAGTTTTGATAGTGAAAGGAGGAATTTTTGTGTGTTGTGACTCTATGCTTGGGAGATAAAAAACCAAAACTCATCAATCTTATTCAAGGACAAACCCTAGAGACCTCAACCTCAAGTATGCAAAGGAGAAAGAGATCTAACTATAGGGTTGTCCTAGGATCTGATTGTAAACTAATAAGGGGTTCACCACCAAGCTAGGGCTTGGAAAGATAAATGCAATGCAAGTCAAAATGCTAAAACCTAGTATGATGCAATCTTTAACTAAATAACCTAAAAATGGATAAAAATATGAACAAAAATCTGCAAGATGAAATATGTGCACCTGGAAATCTGAAGATGACTGGATGAAGCTCTAAAATGCTGAAAATAGTGACTTTAATTTTCACTGGTATTCATATGATAGGCTGGGTGAATCAGTCCCGGATATGGATTTATGTGCAAATACAAGAATCTAGCAAATGGGTATCTGAAACTATAAAAACCTAAAAATTGACCTAAATTGGGAATCATACACTAGAACTAGCGTATCGATCCAGTTAGGGATTTTTGAAACTTTAAAGCTTGAATCTTATCTTCAAGGTCTGATCTACACTTCCTGATTGATTTTTGGATCCAAAACCTTGATTTGCAACCAATAGAAGTATTCCAAGTATCTCCAATGCAATGTGACAACTTTGACAACTTTGGACACTTTGACAATTTTCTCTAAACTTTCTCTTCAATGTGCCTTCAATCTAAACCTACAAATCACACACTAAAGAGGGGAAAATGTTGTTTTGTTAGTGGAAAGGGGTTTCCCTTGGTCAAAACCTGTTTTAGTAATCAAACCTTGAAATAGAATAAAATGGGAATGGAGATTGATGAATGAACAAAATAAGATGTTGCAACTCACCAAACCCTAAAAATGAAGTGTTGCAAACATGTATTAGATTTCTCCAATTGATGTATATATTGACTCTTGCTTGAATAAGATAGATCTTAAATTGAATGCTAGCTTGAATCATGAAACCTGACATCATAATTGTCAGCTCAAAAACAAACATAATGCCTAAAGACTTTGACATGATGCTTGATGCTTGAATAATTCTCTAAAATGCTCGATAATTTTCTCTTGAATACTCTTGTAAACACTTGAATTCTCTTATGAACTCAAATTTTCTATTATGAATGTTCTCACAAAAGTCTTAAGTCACTTGATTGATTGTTAGGAGAAAATAAGTGAAAGAAACTTGTATTTATACTTAATTATGCAAGAATTCCTAAAATTACAACACTACAAGCTGACATCAAATCCAGGAGGATAAAATCCCAACAAGAATTTGAATTAATTTTAATTTTGGGCTACACCAGACTCATACACCCAAGGTGGCGTATGAGTCCCATTAGGCATAATTTATGGGACCAAATACAAAAATGCTTAGAAAGGTGTGAAACCATGATCAAGACCCAAAACGCTAGGTGGGACTCATACGGCCAAGGTGGTGTATGAGTCCCAAACCACCAAATCTGGGCCACACAACCTATAAACACCTGAATTATGATTGGATGTTGATTTGTGTCAAGATCATCTTCGAAAAGATACATTAAATGAGGCTTGTGGATGCAAAATAAGGCCAATTAAAGCATAAAGAAGCCCAATCATTAATGATAACCTTAGAAAAGTGTGAAAGTAGGTTCTAAAACTTTACAACACTCTAAATAAGGTATGATTAAGTTTGTTTATTTTACAAGGGCCCAAGACCTAATGTGAGTGTGTTGAACACATTACAACACTAAGTCAAGGCAAAATTAAGCTCAACTCTATAAGGAGGGCCCAAACAAGTGTGAAAATATCACCGACGACATTTTTTGACACTACATCTAGCCCCCACTTTAGTGAGAGGATGAACCTACTTCAAGCTCACACTGAAGTAGATAAAAATGCTTCAAGAGGGGTCCAAGTGTACCAATGTTGGTAAGATGGGATCACAATGATCAAGAGGGGTGATCAAGCCTACAGGATCAAGATCTCATGACAAAACAGCATAGACACAAAAGAACACACATGAAAATGATATGAAGAGCATCATTAATGCACAAGAATGCACTGTCAAAGACAAGGATAAGAGAAAATCAAAAAAAAAGGGGTGGATCAAGCTTCGATCATTTTTCCATTGTGATGCGGATCATATCTAAGTTGTTTATCCACATGCTCACTTTGAGGAAACGAAACTTCAGGTTGTCCACTGGGTGAGGATCCGAAAGAGGTGATACACATACACACATGGATGGTATGCACTCACACTCACACACAAGTGGCTATGGGAAATTCATGCCTCAGTCGGGCTTCCTGATAAACCATACCAAAGTTATACCTCCTGATAACTTTGATAAGGTGCTACACAAAAATGTTCATCGAGCTTCATGAGGCAAGAAAATCTTCATATGCTTGGAGCTCATGAACAAATAATAAAATTTTAGCTTCATGAGGCAAGAAAAGCTTTGTATGCTTGGAACTCATGAACAAAAAAGATGGATCTACAAGCATGCAAAGTGTATTATGCAAGGTGGCCATATAACCAAAATTTTATAAATGCAAAATAGGGAATGTTCAAAGGAGTCTTGCTTAGTTCATGCAAGGTCTTTAACTTAGGGTACATTGTGCCTAATGTCTCCAAGAGAGGACCAATCAAAGAATAATAGATTCACAACTTAGAGGACGCAAGGAGTCACATCAAGCCACTAAGAGGAATATAATATACTAAGAGAGATCACGCTCTTGAGGGGCATCAACCCAATGTCACCACAAAGCGAAAATGTGTCGCATGAAGTAAGAGGACTACACCATGAACATGAAAAAGAGAAATGAAAAATAATAATGCTAATGTATGCTCCCAATTTAAATAAATTGCTAAACACTATACTGTGAGCAATTACTTTAAAGTAGCAAATGATAAATGCTATTAATAAAGAAGACATGAGAACTTGGAAAGCCCTATGCCAAGTCATATGTTTCCAAATAAAGCTACATCATGCAAAAGAAAAAAGAAAATGGGGTTACCCCCAAAATGAAATCACCAAACACATAAGGGATCTATGGATTTGTGGTTAGTTTGTTCTTGTTACAATATTTTTAAGAGAGCTCAAAACTGTCATCATTCCCTAAATACTCATAGAACTGGAAGAATGACACAAAGAGAGTGAAAACAAAGAAAAATCATTTTGGGTCAACATGGAAAAGACATGAATGTCTTGATCTTCCTTGTGTCATCTCTGAAAGGAAAACACAAGACAAAGAAAATAAATAAAGAAAAATAAAGGAAAAAATTTTGGGTCAACATGGAAGATACATGAATGTCTTGACATCTTGTGTCATCCCCAAAAGAAAAACACAAGATAAAAGTAAAAGAGAAAGGATTTATGACATAGAGAATATTGAAGGTACAAATGGATGAATGTCACAAAGGGAGAGAAAACATCAAACAAAACATCACAGAGGATCACATTATGCACATGCAATCACATAAAAGAAAAATAAATAATGCAAAAAAACTAGTAAGGTACATGTGAGTCAACCTATTATAAATTTGTCCACATCCCAATCATGTTCATTGTATATAGAAGGTGAAAAACTAGCCAAAGGGACAATAGCAAGTGCCAAACTAGGATCACCACCAAGTTCAACTCTCTTCTTAGGAGAATTGTCGTTTAAGCTCATAAAAGATGAAGAAAATGTATTCAATTCATTATGCACTTCCTCATCAATTTTAGTAATATCATCATCTTCATCCAAGTTAATCATAATAGGAGGTCAAATGATAATATCCAAAGAAGGTTTCAACTCATGTTGTGGCTGCATTATAGGATATTTTTATTTTAGGGAGGGGGTAGACTCATCATGCATTGCTTCAGTCAAGTTTGGGTCTTGATTTTCTTTGTTTATTTCTTTGTTTAGCCTACGATAAATGGCACAACGTTTACACCTATGCTCTCTAGCACCTTTATTTATTTTAGTTTGATTTTCAAGCTTTGTTTGTATAGGAACGGGTTGATCAACCATAGGTTTCTTTTCTTCTCTGAGGGGAAGAATGGAAGGAACCACAGGAGGTTGTTCGACCACTTTCTCTTTGACTTCAATACACTTGTTTTATTCTTGGTAGTGTAACGAGATTGTTTTCATTATCTCTTGGTCTTTTGTAGGAAGTAGGTGAAGGTTCTATCTTAGGTTGGTCTTGGTTATTTGGAATGTCTTTAGGTTCAATCATGGTTTCATCAATGAAAGTAGGCTCTATGGTAGGCATGTTGTGGAGGGATAATTTTTATATTTTCTTTGCTTTGAACTTTTGGGAGGACTTGAAAAGAAGTCTTCTTGTGGTTTGATAGGTTCTATAGGCTCAGGCCAAAACAAATCTAAGGAAAAGCTTCCACAAGAAGACAAAGGGTTGAAGCCACTATGATGCACAATAAAGATACCATCATCAAAGGGAAAATTTAAGCATTTATGTACAACCGAAGGGACTACATTCATGGAGCAGAGTCATGGATATCCTAGCTTCACATGAAATTGTTCTGACTATGGGATGATGGAGAATGATATATCTAATGTTTTTGGTCCTATTTGTAAAGATAAGTTGATTGATCCCATCATAGGGAAAGTGAAACTGTTATGCATCTTAATCCATGATTTTGGTTTATCATATATATCTTGATAGAGTTCATGTAGAAGTAAAAATTCCTCATTGATCATGTTCTCTCCACATACGAGATCGATTAATATACCATTAGTGGGCTTATCATAGATGCGACCGGCTATATAAATATGACCATTGGGTGCATGTTTAAGTATATCTTGTGAGGAGAAAGAAATCTCAAGAGACTTTTTATTTCATCTCTTACAATGTTGAGTTTCAACCAATGCAACCAAACCATCAATATGATTTTATTATTTTTTATCAATATACATAGGAGTTTGTTGAATTGTATCTATGCTCTCATCATTTGTGTCAACATTCATCGCATTAGTCTTTGTAGTTTCACTAGCTTTGACAAATGAAATATTATGTTTCGGGATGGGATTGGTAAATATTTGCAAGTTCTGGTTAGGAGGGGAAATGGACTTATTTCCTTGCTCATTAACACCCCTAATGGAAAGTTGACCAGAATCAATGAGGTCTTGCACAAGATGTTTAAGATGTTTACAATGTTCCATATTGTGTCCATTTTTTCGGTGATAATGGCAATAAGAATTTGATCTAAAGTTCAAAGGTAGAAGTTTATTAGTATTAGGAGTTTTAATGGGAGGAAAGATAATCATTTTCTATTCTAAGAGTTGTGACATTTTTTTATGAAGGGTATTGGGAAAGGGAGTGAATTTCCTTTTCAGGTCCCCATAGCTGAAGGGTATCGTTGCTTTTGTGGTAGCTACTTGGATATTGACTTGTTGAGTGGTTTTTGAGGGGGATTTAGTTGGAGGAGACCCTTTTTTTTTCTAAAGGGTTGGTAATTGTTTTGGTTTGTTGACTTGAACTTCTCAGTTCGGCTAGAAGTGGACTTTGTATCATGATTACTAACCAAGTTTTGTTAATCACAGAGGGAAGTGAATAAGTGCATGGAGGTAAATTTCATCATGGTAAGCTTGTCTTGTATCTCACTTTGCAAGTTTTCTATAAAATTATTTTGAAGGTGAGGGTCAATAACATTGACATTGATTTAGGAATAAAGTGATTGATAGCGTGAAATAAAGTCAATAATCATTTCTTCTTTTTGCTTACATCTCATCAAATCAACCAAGGTTATCTTAGGACTCATATGCACTTGGAAATAGTTGATAAAGGCCTTGACAAGTTTATTAAATGAACGAATTGAGTTGTTTGATAATGAAGAGAACCATTCCAAGGCAGTATCTTTCAAGGACCTAAGGAAAATCTTAGCCAATAGTTTATCATCAAGGATGTCAAAGTCACTACATAAGGTGGTATATATATCAACATGGTTAGAAGGATCACCCTTCCCCCTATATTTCTCAAATCTAGGCACCTCTACACCTTGTGGCATTAGTGTTTGCAATATCTCCAAGGACAATGGACTGCTTTTGACATAATATGTAGGTGGACTGTTTTGATTTTGGTTAATGGTGGAAACTTTCTTTTGAAGGGATGAAATGGTTTGGAATTTTTTTTGTATGAGACGATTGAATTGCTTGTATTATGAGATGGAGGTGAATATGGTGGGGGTGTGTATGTGTTTGAAGAAAAAGTTAATGGAATTCTTATAGGTGGTAAGTTGGTACGGGATATGATGTGTGATTCCACAAAGGTACCAGGGATGCTAGCGGAAGTACCCAAAGAAGGAATCACATTACTAGTATGTTGCATTATTATTGTAACTTGAGGGTTGGTATAGGCAGGAATAGAGACAATTGTTGTGGGAGGAGGAATTTGAATTTATCCTTGGCTTGTGACATTGTTGGTAGGTAAAGGACAACTAGTGTTTGAGGGGAAGTGTTTTCCAAATATTTGAACAATATTTTTCACAAGGTCAAGTCCATCTTCACTTTTAAGCATGTGATGAATGTTATCTATGGTTAGGATGGCCGTGGTTGAAATGTTTCCATTTTGTACTTGATGTTGTAGGTTTTCTAAGTCTTGATCATGAATTTGAATTATGTTTTCTTGTGGAACACTATCAATCCTTTTTTCAGCATGCATCACACTACTTGAAGGCAAGGATTTGTTAAGGGTATTATCCATACCTAGTGTACTAGTGTTAATAATAGGAATGAAAGAGCTTGACAACCCTAGATCCACGATGATTGTGCTACCACAGGAAGACATGAGTCTCGAACTTCGTCTCATTGTAGTATTGGCAATAAGACATGAAATACTCATGTAAGGGATACTAAATGCAAGATGAATTCCAATGAAATATAAGCTAAGCACAATGAAATGACTATAACATAGATTCTGTAACCTGAAATAGAAAGGTATCAACAGAAAACAAGAGCATAGTAACAGAGCATTGAATTCTAAAAAATATAGTGCAGAATCTACACTAGGACTGATTCACCCAAAGAGGCATATGATTCCCAATGAGGATTTTTTTCAAAAAATTTAGAAAATTTCAATTGATTTTTGTGTTTTATGATTTGTATCCTAATTGCAAATGCAGATTTAGTATGATTTTCAATGATTTAAGATGCAAAAATGCAAGCTATATGCACTTTCACTAATGAAAAATTTAGAAACCCTAGAATGCCAATTAAATAATGCAAACCCTAATGCAATGTTAATGCAAGAAAGATCTAGGATGATGATGCACTCCAAATCAGAATTATGATGGTTTAAATGCAAGTTCACCAAAATGAAAAAAGGAATTTTGGGTGTAGATTCTATGCTTGGGAGATAGAACAAAAAAACTCAACACCTCATTCAAGGAAAAACCCTAGAGATCTCAACCTCAAGTATGCAAAGGAGAAAGAGATCTAACTATAGGGTTGTCCTAGGATCTGACTATAAATTAATGAGGGGTTAACCACCAAGCTAAGCCTTGGAAAGACAAATGCAATGCAAGTCAAAATGCTAAAACCTAGTCTAATGCAATCTTTAAAACTAAATGACCTAAAAATGCATGAAAAAGTTGCAATATGTGTGAATGGTGATCCTAGACCTGCACAATCATGAACAAACAACACAAAATTAGTCATTATACAAATCTAAATCAACATTCCCCATAAGATTCATTTGAAACATGAAGAACAAGAAATAAAAGGAAGAACACAAATGAAAGAAAACTAAATCTTATTCAAATGCTCAAACTCTCAATCCCATGGGGGAATTGGTGCTATTTTTATGTGGAAAATAGCCCTTTCCCAATTCCTTGCAAGCTTTGATGAAGATTGATGATCTTTGATGAAAATCCTCCATAACCTAGCTATGAAAGATGAAATGTGGATGAAAATGCCTAAGATTGTGGATCCAAATGAGCATGGTAATCTTACATGGATTGTGGATGATCAAATGCAATAGAGGAGGCCTCTATTTATAACAAAGAAGGATGGAGGATTGAAGAATAGGATGAATCTGGGATTAAAGATGGACCAATGGCATTGTGCCATTTGTCAAGATGCTAATGGAAGGAGGTGGAGCACATTTTGGTCAATGTGCATGATAAATGCTATTAGATTCAAATTTGAAATTTAAAATTTGGCTTGTTGGAGGGAGATGAAGGATGAATTAAATGCTACTTGGCTCAAGACAAAAGGACATGTAAGAGGTTTAAATGCCTTGTTGGATGTACAAACCCTTTTGGAGGGATTTTTCAAACTTGGAGAATATTCCAAGATTGATGCCTTTTTGAAAGTAATTGAAGATTTAATAAATCAATTAAAATGATATTCATGAGCAAGTTGCAAAATCTAGAGGATTTAATGGATCAACATTAATCAAGATTTGATTAATTTAGATAGGATTTAGCTGATTTGACAATTTGATTTAGATTTTAAGATTTAAATAAATCAAAATGAGATGAATAATGGTTTAGACTTAATTAAATAAAGTTTGATTTATTTAATTAAAGAGGGTGGTGTTAGATTAAATCAAATAAAGATTAATTTATTTAATTTAAAGGAGATGAATTTAGAGATTAATTAAATAAAGTGAATTACTTAATTAAAAGAGGGCTATAAGATTAATTAAATAAAATGATTTGTTTAATTAATAAGAGATGATGACTTAATAAGATAAATTGGATTTATTAATTAAGAGATGAAATATGATGAATTTAATCAAATAAAGATTATTCAATTGAATTGATTTGTAAAGGAGACGATTCAAGACGAACTGGTGTTAGTGAAATCACGATCAGGTGCATGTATATTTTATGTGTCTACAAGATGAAATGTGTACACTTGGAAATTTGAAGATGACTAGATGGAGCTCTAAAATGTTGAAAATAGTGACTTTAATTCTAATTGGGACTCATACACCAAGCTGGGAAAATCAATCCTAGATATGGGTTTTTGTGCAGAAATAGGAATCTAGCAAATGGGTATCTAAAACTTGAAAAACTTGAAAAATGACTAAACCGAAACTCATACACTAGAACTAGTGTATCAATCCAACTAGGGATTTCTTAAACTTTAAAGCTTGAATCTGGTCTTCAAGGCATTCTCAACACTTCCTAATTGATTTTTGGATCCAAAACCCTGATTTACAACCTGTAGAGGTCTTCCAAGTATCTCCAATGCAAGGTGACAACTTTGACAACTCTTCACACTTTGAAAATTTTCTCCAAACTTTCTCTTCAATGTGTCTTCAATCTAAACCTGCAAATAACACACTAAAGATAGGGGAAATTGTTGTTTTGTTAGTGGAAAGGGGTTTTCCTTGGTCAAAATCTATTTTGGTAATCAAACCTTGAAATAGAATGAAATGGGAATAGAGAATGATGAATGAACAAAATAAGATGTTGCAATTCACCAAACCCTACCAATGAAGTGTTGCAAACATGGGTAAGTGCACCAAGATGGTTCCCAAAAAGGGGACTTAAGTGGACAACTTTTTTCCAAAATCAGGAAATATTGACCTTGGACGTAAAATTGAGGATAGTTACACTCAAAATTTTGAGATGGAACAAAAACAAGGATCGAAGTGCTTCGAGTCTACTTTCTAAACTACTAACTTATTTTCAAGCTGTTTGAGATTAAGGGGTTCATAAGAGGGACGTACACAAATTGGTGCTATTTTTGTAAGAAAAACATAACATAGCAACTCTTGTATGATCCTCGTATGGTGAACTTTTTTATTTTATTTTTAAAATCGCAATGGTCAAAAGTTAGCTAACAGTATGTAGTTGATGCACAATTTTTCTGATAATTTTTTAATGAATATTTGATTTTTTACTAATTTTCAGAGTGGACACTTCTTGAAAAAAAAGAATTTTGGCCGTCCTACCCCTACAAATTTTGGAAACTCATTGAATTTTTTTAATTTTTTTTTGCGAATTTGTAAAATGGAGTCTAGTTTCTAAAAATGTAATTTATTTGAAAATTTGATGAACGGTTAATTTATAACGAAAAAAATACCAAACACTGCTTTTTGGAAAAAAAGAGACCTAAAAATAAAATAAATGATGGATGAAAGGCTAAATATTTTCTTAAAGTGAAAAAAATTATATCCTTGGATAGCTAAGAGAGAACCCAACATTACCCATGTGTTCGATTTTTTTGATATTGAACCACATTTAATCCGGATGGTGAGCATGAACTCGATTATGTGAAATATGGTAGATTTTTTAAAAACACATCTCTGGTCGTTGGGAATGCCCTCCAAGCCTTTGGGTTGGGATTCCAAGGAAAATACCAATGCTAAGACTTGGGAATTCCCAAAGTGAGATATAAGGTGAGCACGCTATAATGCGCTCGCATTATATCTTAGTTTTGACATGGTTTTTGCTTATGTGGGAAACATGTCAACTAAGACATAACGCAAGCACATTATAACCTGCTCACGTTATGTCCTCCTTTATATTAAATGCCAATATATTGAATGTAGATATATTTTTATGTTTTTATGTACATATATGCGTGTATGTCATGTATGTATGCACGCTTGTATGTATGTACGTATACATGTATGTATCAATACACATATATTGTATGTATGCATGTATGTATGTATGCTTGTATGGATGTAGGATTGTATGTGCATATGTATTATGCTTGTATGTATGTAAGTATGTATGTATTTGCATATGTCTTCAGAGGGAGGGAGAATTTATAGAGAGAGAGTCTGGAGAGATGGAGAGGGGGTGGAAGTGAGAGTTTAAGAGAGAGGGAGTGGGAGAGAAGGGGTTGGAGTGAGAGGGACTTAGCAAGGTAGGGTGGGAGGGAAAGAGGGAGGGAGATAGAGAGGGGTGGGAGAGAGCATTGAGAGAGAGAGAGAGAGGAGGGAGAGAGAGAGACGGAGAAAAAGAGAGAGTTATGTAGGTAGGGTTCCAAAGGGAGAGACTTGAGAGATAGGTAGTGAGAGGGAGTTTGAGAGAGAGGGAGTGGGAGAGAGAGGGAGTGTGAGTGAGAGACCTGAGAGAGGGAGAGGGTGTGGGAGGGAGTGACCTGATAGAGGTAGAGAAAGAGGGGGTGGAGTGAGAGGGACTTATCTAGGTAGGGTGGATATATAGAGAGAGAGGAGAGAGACATAGAGAGAGTTACATAGGTAGGTTCCAGAGAGAGAGACCTGAGAGAGAGAGGGAGTGGGAGGGAGAGACATGAGAGAGAGGGAGAGAGAGGGAGTGGGAGAGAGTGGGATAGATTGGGAGGGACATAGAGAGAGATGGATAGAGGGAGCAAGAGAGGGTGGTAGGGATTGATTAAATGATAGGTACGTAGAAAGAGGGAGACGGTAGATAGAGACAATTAGAGAGGGTAGGAGGGAGGGAGGGATGGAGAGATGAGATGTATAGATAGAGAGAAAGTGATAGGGGTTGAGGTTATAGGGTTGAGGGATTAGGGTGGAGGACCTATAGGGTTGATGGTTTCAAGGGTATTATGGTTTAAGGTTTGAGGGTTGAGGGAATAGGGTTGATGGTAGAGGGTATTTGGTTGAGGGTATAGGGTAGAAAGTTTAAGGGTTTAGGGTTGAAGGGTTTAGGGTTAAGGGTTTATTTGGTTGAGGGTAGAGGGTTTAGGGTATAGGTTTGAGGGTATATGGTTGAATAATTAGGTATAGGGTCTAATGTAAGGGGTAGATGGTATAGGGGTAGAGGGTTTAGAGTTTAAGGATTGAGGGTTGAGGGATTAAGGGTTGAGGGTTGAGAATTGAGGGTTGAGGGCTTAATGTATAGGGTAGAGGGTAAAGGGTAGAGGATTTAAGGGTTTATGGTTTAAGGGTTGAGGGTTGAAGATTGAGGGTTTAAGGTTGAGGGTTGAGGGTTGAGAGTATAGGGTATAGGGTCGAGGGATTAGGGTTGAGGGTCCAATATATAAGGTAGAGGTTATAGGGGTTGAGAGATTAAGGGTTGATGGTTTAGGGATTAGGGGTAGAGAGTTTTCTTGGATTGAACAGTGTAAGGGTTGAGGGATTAGAGTTTATGGTAGAGAGTATTGGGTAGAGGATAGAGGGTAGAGGGTTTAAAAGTTTAGGGTTTAAGGGTTCAGGGTTTAGGGTCGAGGGTTTAGGGTTGAGTGTTTAAGGGTTTAAGAGTTGAGGATTTAAGGGTTGGGGATTAGGGTTGACAATAGAGGGTAGAAGATTGAGGGTAGAGGGTAGAGGGTTTATGGGTTAGGGTTTAAGGGTTCAGGGTTTAGGGTTGAAGGATTAAGAGGTTATAGGGTAGAGCATATAGGGGTTGATGGATTAGGGTTTAAGGGTTGAGGGTTGAGGGTTGAGGAATTAAGAGGGTATAGGGCTTGTTGGATTAGGGTTTAAGGGTTGACAGTTGACGGTTGAGGGATCAAGAGGGTATACGGGTTGAGGGATTAAGAGAGAATACGGGTTGAGGGTTCATGGATTAAGAGGGTATAGGGGTATAGGGATTAGGGTTTAAGGGTTGAGGGTTGAGGGTTGAGTGATTAATAGAGTATAGCGGTTTAGGGATTATGGTTTAAGGGTTGAGGGTTGAGGGTTCATGGATTAAGAGGGTATAGGGGTTGAGGGATTAGGGTTTAAGGGTTGAGGGTTGAGGTTTGATGGATTAAGAGGCTATAGGGGTTGAGGGATTAGGGTATACGGGTTGAGGGTTGAGTTTTGAGGGATTAAGAGGCTATAGGGGCTGACGGATCAGGGTTTAAGGGTTAAGGGTTGAGGGTTGAGGGATTAAAAGTGTATATGGTTTGAGGGATTGGGGTTTAAGGGTTGAGGGTTGAGGGATTAAGAGGCTATAGGGGTTGAGGGATTAGGGTTTAGGGGTAGAAGGTTGAGGGCTGAGGGATTAAGAGGGTATAAGGGTTGAGGGATTAGGTTTTAAGGGTTGAGGGTTGAGGGATTAAGAGGCTATAGGGGTTGAGGGATTAAGATATTATAGGGGTTTAGGGATTAGGGTTTAAAGTTTGAGGGTTGATAGTTGAGGGATTAAGAGGGTATAGGGGTTGAGGGATTAGGGTTTAAAGGTTGAGGGTTGAGGGTTGAGGGATTAAGAGGCTATAGGGGTTGAGGGATTAGGGTTTAAGGGTTGAGGGTTGAGGGATTAAGAGGGTATAGGGGTTGAAGGATTAGGGTTTAAGGGTTGAGGGTTGAGGGTTATGGGATTAAGAGGTTATAGGGGTTGAGGGATTAGGGTTGAGGGTTGAGGGATTAAGAGGGTATAGGGGTTGAGGGATTAGGGTTTAAGGTTCAGGGTTCAGGGTTTAGGGATTAAGAGGGTATAGGGGTTAAGGATTAGGGTTTAAGGGTTGAGGCTTGAGGCTTGAGGGATTAAGAGGGTATAGGGGTTGAGGGATTATGGTTTAAGGGTTGAGGGTTGAGGTTTCATGGATTAAGAGGGTATATGGGTTGAGGGATTAGGGTTTAAGGGTTGAGGTTTGAGGGATTAATAGGGTATAGGAGTTTAGGGATTATGGTTTAAGGGTTGAGGGTTGAGGTTTCATGGATTAAGAGGGTATAAGGGTTGAAGGATTGGGTTTTAAGGGTTGAGGGTTGAGGGTTGAGGGATTAAGATCATATAGGGGTTGAGGTATTAGGTTTTAAGGGTTGAAAGTTTAGGATTCAGGGATTAAGAGGGTATAGGGGTTGACGGTTGATGGTTGAGGGATTAAGAGGGTATAGGGGTTGAGGGATTAGGGTTTAAGGGTTGAGGGTTTAGGGATTAAGAGGGTATAGGGGTTGAGGGATTAGGGTTTAAGGGTTGAGGGTTGAGGGTTCATGGATTAATAGGGTATAGGGGTTGAGGGATTAGTGTTTAAGGGTTGAGGGTTGAGGGTTTATGGATTAAGAGGGTATAGGGGTTTAGGGATTAGTGTTTAGGGTTGAGGGTTGAGGGATTAAGAGGGTATAGTGGTTTAGGGATTAGGGTTTAAGGGTTGAGGGTTGAGGATTGATGTATTAAGAGAGTATAGGGGTTGAGAGATTAGGGTATAAGAGTTGAGGGTTGAGGGTTGAGGGATTAAGAGGCTATACATGTTGAGGGATTAGTGTTTAAGGTTTGAGAGTTGAGGGTTGAAGGATTAAGAGGGTATAGGGTTTGAGGGATTAGGGTTTAAGGGTTTAGAGTTGAGGGATGAGGGATTAAGAGGCTATAGGGGTTGAGGGATTAGGGTTTAAGGGTTGAGGGTTGATGAATTAAGAGGGTATAGGGGTTGAGGGATTAGGGTGGAAGGGTTTAGGGTTGAGGGTTGAGGGTTTAGGGATTAAGAGGGTACAGGGGTTTGGGGATTATGGTTTAAGGGTTGAGGTTTGAGGGTTGATGGATTAAGAGGATATAGGGGTTGAGGGATGAGGGTTTAAGGGTTCAGGGTTCAGGGTTCAGGGATTAAGAGGGTATAGGGGTTGAGGGATTAGGGTTTAAGGGTTCAGGGTTCAGGGTTCAAGGATTAAGAGGGTATAGGGGTTGAGGTATTAGGGTTTAAGGGTTGACGATTTATGGTTGAGGGTTGATGGTTCAGGGATTAAGAGGCTATAGGGGTTTAGGGATTAGGGTTCAGGGTTTAGGGTTCAGGGATTAAGAGGGTATAAGGGTTGAGGGATTAGGGTTTAAGGTTTGAGGGTTGAGGGTTGAGGGTTGAGGGATTAAGAGGGTATAGGGGTTGAGGGATTAGGGGTCAAGGGTCAAGGGTCAAGGGTTGAGGGTTGAGGGTTGAGGGTTGAGGGTTGAGGGTTGAGGAGTGAAGAGTGTATAGGGGTTGAGGGAATAGGGTTTAAGGGTTGATGGTTGAGGGTTCATGGATTAAGAGGGTATAGGGGTTGAGGGATTAGGGTTTAAGGGTTGAGGGTTAAGGGTTCATGGATTAAGAGGGTATAGGGGTTGAGGGATTAAGAGGGTATAGGGGTATCCATCTCTCCCACCATCTCCATCTACCCTCTATCTCTTAACCATTTAAACTCTTAACCCTTAAACCCTTAACTCTTAACCCTCTACCCTTTATCTCTCTCTCAGTCTGTCTCTCCCTCCCTCTATATCTCCATCTCTCCCACTATCTCTTTCTCCCCCTCTCCCTCTCCATCCCTCTCTCCCTCTCTCTCCCTCTCTCTCCCTCTTTCTCTCCCACTCTCTCTTTCTCACACTCTCCCCCTCTCTCCCTCCCACTCTATCTTTCTCCCACTCTCCCCTTCTCCCACTCTCCCACTCTCTCTTTCTCCCACTGCCACCCTCTCTCCCTCCCTCTCTATCTCCATATCTCCCACTATCTCTTTCTACCCTCTCCCTACCTCTCTCCCTCTTTCTCTCCCACTCTTTCTTTCTCCCACTGTCCCCCTCTCTCCCTCCCAACCTATCTTTCTCCCACTCTCTTCTTCCACTCTCCAATCTCTCTTTCTCCCCTCTCTCCCTCTCTCCCTCTCTCTCCCTATCTATCTCCTTCTATCCCACTATCTCTTTCTCCCTCTCCCTCCCTCCCTCCCTGCATCCCTCTCTCTCTCTCCCTCTTTCTCTCCCACTCTCTCTTTCTCACTCACTCTCCCTCTACCTCTCTCTCTCTCTCACACACACACAAACTCATCTCTATCTCCTCTACTATAAGGGTGCAGGGGAGAGATATAGAATTATGATAGAGGGTATAGACAAAGAGGGAGAAAATAAATATATTAAGAAAACCATATTTCATATAACACGTGCATGTTTTAAAGAAGTGGAGATGTTTCCGTTTTAGCAAGAAATAATGTGCTCACGTTATAACGCGAGCGTGTTTTGTATTCCACTAAAAATGGTAAAAAAACTCAATATACCTGTGATTTCAAGGCCCACATTCTGCATATTCTCTTGGTTTTGTGCATGCTCCAACAATAAGTAGCTTTTTGATGATGTTGTGAAGTGTGCAATCATGTTTTTCACATTCCACCACCTTTTCCATGATCTTTCTACCACCTTTGCATGGAATAGAAGATTTTCCATGTTGAAAGACATATAATATCAATTGAAGTTTGAATTCCATTGAAAATTGATATACAATTGAAGTTTGGAGGGAAACAAGCTTTTGAACAAGTCAATTTTTTGTGGATTTTGAAGAAAGAAGAAGCTAAGGCTACATAATTGGGTTGAACTCCTCCATTTGAAAGTTTGTTTTTTTAGGTATTGTAATTCTTTACACATTTTCTTTCATTCTATTATGGCTTGCTTTCATTTTTGCTATTTTGCATCTTCCATGTTGATCATTGTTTGTTTGTCATTATAACATTATGTTGTCAATGCACATTTTAAATTACACAATTATATGCACTTACCAATTACCATTTTAAACCTGATGCAGAGCATCTACCAGGATCCACAAATCATCAAGGGTACTTCTGACCCTAACTTAGTCATCTTTTCATCAAAATCCTTCAATTTCACTTGATTTCATAATTCCACAAAACATTAGGACTTGGTTTCAACTCTTTGTCAAACTCAAAAACATATTAACCATCATAAAATCGATTGAAACGTAGCATAAAGCTGATTAGAAACTCAGAACCATTCAATTCGTTCATGATTCACTAATTCAAGAACTCAATGTTGCAACTTACATGGAAAAATAACAACAAATCATGGAAGGTAACTACCAACCTTTATCTAGACATCCAAGACACTATAATCAACACATGTTATTGATTGAAATAAACCAAATATGGATTCCAAATATCTCACCAAAATTCATCCTTTGAGCATGCTTCCCCTAGCAATATTCCAAACCCGTGGTGCAGGGGTACCTACAACCATGTTTCAAAATCTACTTTGGTGACAATATGTCTTAAGGTCTTTGGGTGAGTTCAAGAGTTTTTAGATGATTTTTCATAGCTTTTATTGAAAATAAGGTCTAAATAGACCAATATTTCATGTATTTAGGGATTTTGTGAGTTTGGTGATCAAATGTGCAAGTATGCACTCTTGCTTCAAAAAATTGTCAATTTTGCCATATAACCTTTGAATGAAAATTATTCAAATTGTAAATGCAAGTGCAAGAAAAGAGTCTAGAAGCCGTATTAGGGATGAAATAAAGGTGTTTGAGTGGTCTTAGGTGTCTTGGACAACAAAGTTGCATAATGATGCTTATTTAGCAAAAGTTGTCAATGCTAGCAATTTTTAAGACAAATGAAGGTCTTGGTAGTTAACAGGTGGTTAGAGTTTGGTTATAGACATGGATCAGTTGGAGAAGGGCCTAAAATTGTACATAAAAACCTGGTATGGCCTTGTTCAAGAGGTTGGTGGAGTTTGAATAAGAAATAAACTTGCATTTACACTATTTTTTCTGAAGATCCCATTGCTTTTTGTGTGTTTGTAGACCCTATACGGGTTGTACAAGCTTAGTAATGGTGTAAAATTGATATTATTCCATAAATGAATTTTTCTAATTTCATTTGGCTCCCTTTGAAGAGGTTTTCATTGAAATTTGTGCTTGGAATTCATAAATTTTTAGAAACTGGGTTCTTGAAGAGTCAAGGGTTTGAGGAAAATTTAATGTCTTAGATGGCATCCCAGCGATTGTGCTCTCTGTGACTTAGTGGAGTGACCATGTAGGATGTACTTAGTATTTTTGTAGGAGTAGAGAAGAACAAGTTTAAAGTTTCCTCATGAATGATGTTGGTTTAAGGGGAAATACCCTATTTTCTCATAGAAAACAAAGGTGCAGACCTAAGAAAGAGGGGTGCATCATTGCCAGAGGGAAGATGAGGGTTCCTTAAGCTTGGGGGGACCTATATAGAGTTTTTTGGGCAGTTGTTTTTAATTCGGAAGTTCTGGAAGGTAAAGTTTCAGTAAGGAGGCCTAAAAACCCTTGTTTCCTAGGTTCTAAAGAGGGTTTTGAAATTTGTTGATGCAATGAGTACTTGGGGTCCTCGAAACTTGATAATTGTTAGTTTTGAAACCTAAGAAAAGAATTTTTTCAGTCATGGAGGCCTGTTGGTGGGTTCTTGAGGGGTCCCTTTGTAAAATTGGCTAATTTGGGCTCTAAAACAGTGAAATTTGTCATTTTGAGGAAAGTGTCTTAAAAGAGTAATATGTGGATTTTTTATATGTCTCATACCACTGAAATGGATATCTAGATCAATCATTGTTTTACAGGTGTTTTGGGAGGTTTGTGGGAAAAATCCCTAAAACTGGTTTGTGAAGCCTATAAGGCAATTCTGGGTCAAAAGTGGTTTTAGAAGAGTTTGTTTGATCTTATTTTTGTAGGTGGTTGAAAGTCAAGATTCTGACATCTTGAAAGTGTTGAAACTCTTTTCCTACATCAAATTTCAATTTGGAGTCATAATGAAGAGTCATGGTTGATAGGTAACCCTCTTGTCATGTTGAGTCAATTGAAGGTTGATGTCTTGGTTGGCATATTTTAGAGAAGTTGTGTCAATTTTTATCTTTGGTTCCCACTACTTTGCATCAACCCAGTTCCAAGCACACAACATACATCAAAACCAGGGGTGACTTATTTGGACTATGTTTGACTTCCAATAAGCCTACCTAGCAAAAGGCTTCCCAATTACCCCAAATTTGCAAAGGAAGTACCTTTTAAAGGTGAGGTTTCCACTCAAACACCGAGAATAGTCAATTTTCATGATACCAAACCACCAATTTCATGATTACTTTTCCCACATTAGGTCATTACCCTATTGTCCCAAGAAACCCTCCAAAACACAAGCAAAAACAAGGGTTTTCAAATGTGAACCCCAATCCTATACCTGCACAAAGACAAGGAACAAACACATTAGTAAGTTCATATGCAAGATAAAACAAGGATTCCCCATGAAATCCATTTACAATGTTCAAAATAGGAAAATGAAGAATAAAACATGGAAATATAAGTGAAATCCTAATTAAGCATGCAAACTCTTGATCCCATGGGGGAGTTGGTGCCAATTGGTGTGTCAAAATTAGCCTTTTCCCAACTCCTTTGTAAGTTATTTGATGATTTGATGATGATTGAAGCTCCTTGATGTAATTTTGGCATAACCTAGCTATGAAATCATGAAAATGATGAACACTTGATGTTAAGTGGATAAAATCAGCTCTCAATGTGTAGAGAGTAAATTTTCTCTAGATTGTGGATGATGAAAGAGACGAAGAACCTCTCATTTATAGATTTCCAAATTGGAAGAAAGAGTGAAATTGAGCGATGTGGGATCATTCAACATCCAATGGCCAAGTGCCACTTGTCAAGATGTGAATGGTTGAAGGTTGTGCACATTTTGGTCAATGTGCATGATAAATGCAATTAGGTGGAATTTGAAATTGAGGAAATGACATGTGAGAGGGAAAAAGGAATGAAATAAATGCCACTTGGCTCAATGAACAAGGACATGTAAGAGGAGTGAATGATTTGTTGGATATACAAATCCACTTGGATTTAAATTCAAATTTGAAGGAATATTCCTCCCTTATTCTATGTTGAGAGAAAATAGGCAATTAAATAAATCAAAGTAATTGATTTATTGTGCAAGTTGCATTCTCTAGAGGATTTTAGTGATTGAGATTAAATTAATCAAAATTTGATCAATTTTAATGAGAGATTAGATGATTTGACAATTTTGATAAATTTATGAGTTGATTTAAATCAGAATTGAAAGGAAATAAATGTTTTGATTTATTTAACTAAAAGGGGATAATATTAGATTAAATCAAACAAGGTTTAATTTATTGAATTTAACGGGAAGACTTTAGGGATTTAATCAAATAAGATGAATTATTTAAGTAGAGAGGGATTTAGGGTTAATTAAATTAACTTGATTAATTTAATCAACAGAGGAGAAAGACTAGTTAAATAAATAATTATTTATCTACTTAAGAAACGAAAGGTGATGATAGGCTGAGAGTGTGATTTAGGAATAAATGGTGTTAATAATCACGATCAAGTGTGTTGGATCGAAATTTATATTTTCCATGTCTACATTTTGCCCATCTTTGAAGCAATGTACTTGCTGCATTGGTTCAAAGAATAAAATGATGTGATCAAAGTTCAAGATTTCTCAATTTTTGAATACCCCACTGATACCCCAATGGAAGGATTATGTATATATATTTCCCCCTCGAGAGGAGTCGTTCTATTGATCAGAGGACGAAAGATAATTCTTTGATGTAGACAATTCTGATGATGTATAGACAGTCATCGGCCATGGTTAGCCTCATGTATATTTGAGATCTCACACCTACTTTAGATAGAAATGTTAGTAAAGATAGAAGAATAAGAAGAATAAGATGATGAAAGGAGGATCCACAAGCCTAAACTATGATGATGATTTGCTTACTAGGAGTTGGGATTTTCAAAGGAACCAATTACTTTATGTTTGATAAAACATGTAGGTACGATGCATCAAGGTATAAAGAACTAGGATGGTGTTGTACCTAGTGTGATGGAATTTGACTCGCCAATCAGATAGGAGTGCTCTTGTTCACACTTGACATACGAAAACCTTGGTAGGACGGACCTAACAAAGCAAGTATTCGCCAAGTTATTTTACAAGAACATCCAATAAGAACAGGAGGTAAAAAATATAATGATCATTGCCCCATTCCTTTTCTCTCTAAACCTATTTTGTTTAAGCATCATCAAGAGGTCCTTGGAATGAGTGCAATAAGATAAATCCAAAGAAAAGATAAAGTAAACAAGCAAGATAATGTTCTTCATACCGCTAGCCAAGGCTAAACTAAGGTGAAATACCTGATACTTATGTCCATTGTGGGAAGGATACATCGTTGGACATGTCGTGATCAGGGTTTTGATGAGATTTATTGGATGATAAGCTATTGATACTCTGAGTTGATCAACTTGCTTGCTTACTGACCTAGACTTGAGACTTTGACGATTAGGTGTTCACTTTTGAACCTACTAGACTTACTTCCAACTGACTCACCAAAGGATGAAGGTGATGATTGATTTATTATGAACGATGATTATTGCGGGTGAAAGCAAGATGAGACTGGTGCACCATTTTGGGTTTTTTCAAATGTTTTGAGGCTGTTTTTAAATTTTTTGAAATTTTTCAATGTTTTTGGTATTTTCAATATTTATGAATGTTTTTGGATTTTGTGTCTCAAGGGCCAATCAAGGAGTAGCCTTGCCTACGTTTAAGCTCAGAGATGACGTAGTTCGAATGACAATTGACTTGATTGCTGAAGAGATAGATGGGAAAACGGATTGCCATTGTGATGGACGCCTAAAGGACTGACCTAAAATGTGAAATAGATGGGCAAACGGATTTCCATTGCGATGGAAGCCTAAAGGGATGACCTCAAATGTGAAATAGATGGGAAAACGGATTGCCATTGCGATGAACGCCTAAAGGAATAACCTAAAATGTCTTGGGGGATGATCAAAGATCAACCTTGCCTATGTCCAAGCTCAGAGATGATGTAGTTCGGCAAGATGACTCTATTTTTTGATTTTTTGACATGTTTTAGATTTTGATGGATTTTGACGATTTGGATATGGATATGTCGTGATATCAGTGCTTTTTTTTGGGATTTTGTTGAAAACCAAGCTAAGGTTGATTGATTAGATCAATGGATTGATGATGACAACATTATTGAGGATATACAACAATGCAAGGATAGTGTTAAGCAACACCATGATTTCAAGATTGATGATGATAACATTGTTGAGGATACACAACAATGCAAGGATAGTGTTAAGCAACATCAGTATTTCAAGATTGATGATGATAATATTGTTGAGGATACACAACAATGCAAGGATAGTGTTAAGAAACACCAGGATTGGGAAGGATATCCCAAGATAATGATGGATTGGTTGGATTTGATTGATCAGGATTTTGAAGCTTAGCTTGGAACAAAAAAAAATTCAATGATTTGATATGACGTTGAAGTACATATTAGATGCAACTAATATTGATCATCTGGATTGATGTTCGATGAAAGATAAAGCTTGATAAGGAACATCGTCTTATCAAAATATGCCATGGGCTAGTGATTTGGATTTTGGCTCACAAATTCTTGACCAATTTGATTTCACATTTTCCAATGTTCGTATCACCACATAATCTGAAGGATATGTATCAAGATTTATTCCTGAAGCAAGATGCAAATATATGCCCCCAATGTCTAGCAATTTTTGAAAGGCCATGGTTGGATTCTTCGATAGATGGATGGATGGGTATGGTAAGCATGCAAAGGATGCCAAGGATTATCTTGTGATAAGATAAGGGGTTCAGGTAGTGGATGCACATTTGGATAGTGGTTCATGGCTCAGATATCGTTGGGTAGGATAGGATCAATGAAAATGACCCATGTCAAGATGTTTACCATAAGCAAGTGTAAAGTGTGCACCAAACTTGGTCAAGATCAAGATAATTTGGAAGATGGATGCAGATATATGAAAATGGATGGGATAAATGGTTCATGGATGAACGGATTTATTATGGATAAGATGGAGGGAATGTTGGCTTTATTATGGATGTGATAAGATGCTTTCACCTGAACTGGCGCACGTAGATACTCAATTCTACAGATGACGCCTATTTTCCATGTTTTCATCACGGTACCTATCCAAAATAACACTGAAGTGGTTTTCACTAGAGGATGATTTTTCTCTTTACTGTTTTCAATCATTTTTCTGATTTTTTTTGGATTTTGGTATTTTTTGATTTTTTTAGATTTTTCTATGAAATATTTTAAGCTCATGCTGAACCACCTGGTGGTGTCGATGTAGATGCTTTTATCATAGTGTTCCATTGATATCCTACTTGAATAAGTTTCTTTTCCAAGAAATGTGCATTTGAAAGCAACTTTTGAGAATTTTGCTTTGCTTTGTTGATACCAAGGTTAACTTTGTCTCTGTGCACACATCACGATAGAGTGCCTTCTGAATCCTTATGATGAAGGGTCGTTTCCAACACATGGTCAATGTGAGAATTGTATATCATGCGTGGAGTCATGGATGGCGGAGTGTGTTTAGGAATAGGAGATGGATTGGTTGGCAGTTCGGAACCTTTGACTCTCCAAACTTGGGAAGATGAGCAATAATGGGTGGATATAGAAGTGTGCATGGAATTAGGACCAACTGCTTGATACACTTTGTATGTTGCTTGAGAAGCTTTCTTTTGCTTTTGTGTACATCTTTGATGGATACTTTCCTCCTTTTTATTTTTCCCCCTAGTTTCTTTGACTAATGGAGTTTGATAGGGATAATCTTTCTTTATATTTTTTGGTATCCATATGTATTTGATTTGTCCTTCATGCTTCTTAGCTTCTTTTCTTTGATTCAAATACCCCTTTTGATGTTGGTCCCAATTCGTGGATGGGGTGATGGGTGGATGAAGATTCATGACGTGGTTGGTTGTAGTATTGAAATTGGTTTCATCATAAGGATTATTCGTGCCCCCTATGTTGATGTTTGCTTGAGATGAAGTTGTCCCCAGTTTTATAGAGGTATCACTTACATGTTTATATCCCTTAATTGTCAAATAACCAAGGCCTTGATGCTTATGATTGCCAAAAATCTGCACCGGTTCTAGGATACCTTGTTCATGTAGACCTAGTCCTCTGCCTTGATAATTCATCTGTTGAAAATTTTTACTTGCAATAGGATATGATTTACCTTGGAAACAAGGTGCAAATCTTTCTCTGCTTTGTCATGGATCTTCAAGGGTGATAACTTCTTCATTGATAAAATAGCTTCCCCTAAAAAAGGTAAGTGATCCAAATTTATAAGTGATAGGATCCTCCATATGTGGGATGACTTTGTGATTGATATCATTAGCTTGATCTTCTGAAATATTAGATTTTAATGCTTCTTCAAGAGGTGTTGATGATCCACCATCCACACAAAATCCTTCCTCATGACTCACTTCGCAGGATGTTTCTGATTTATAACTTTTTTAGGAGCCTTCTTCATGATTCATTTTTGATGTCTCTAGATTTTTCCATACCTTGGTCGTGTGTGCAAATATTAAGAGTAGGAGACTCTTGTTCCTTGGTAATGATGTCAAGAGTATGAGACTCTTGTTTTGAAAGAAGATCATCTACATGTCCATCTAAAGAAAGCATCTCATGGGTAGATGGTGCAGTATGTGCTATGTGGATGTGATCATCTCGTATATATAGGAGAGTGTCCATTATATCATTGTAGTAGCTTGGAGATACAAATTCTTGATCTCGAATGATTTTAGAATTGCTTTCAACATGCTTTGGATCAAGTTCTTGACATGAGTCAATTTCAAAGGATGGATTTCTTATAAAGGGTTCTTGGATATCTTTATTAGGAATGGGAAGTGGCTCAATATCCTCTTGAGCTTTGAGTGGACTTGGATCAAATGGTGAGTTGAGGATTTCTTCAATATTTGTAACCATGAGGTCAAAGGATGTCAATATGTCTTGGAAAGGTCCATTGCTAGACTTTGGTGAAAGATGTGGATCAGGATTTGGAATAAATTCTTGAGATATGTCCTCTAACTCATTAGGTGATGTAGAGATATTTTCAACATGATCATTGGTTGAAGGATCTTGATCATCATTTTCAACGATTGTGGTGGGAATCTATTGCAAGCTTTTCTGAGGGAGTGATTCCTATGTTTTTTGTTAAGCCAAAAACACTTGTTGTTGGTCATATTGATGTTGTTCCAACAATGCTTGTTGTTGGGCTTAATGTTGAGCTACTTGTTGATACACTTGTTGATGGATTGCTTGCAATTGTGCCCGATATTGTGTGTGTGCCTGTCGAGCCTGGTGTTGGGCTTGAGCTTGAGCCTGTGCTTGTTGGGCTGCTTGTGCTACTTATGCAGCTTGTGCAACTTGTTGGGAGGCTAATTGTGCTTGCACTTTCCGAGCAACTAGCTTTACAACTTGATGGTTTTGGAGCACCTTTTGGCAGGCAACTTGTCGAGCGGCTTGCAACACAATGGAGAATGAATTTTCCATGTGTTTTGGTGGCAGTAACGATGGATTGGGAATGGTGTTGACCACTATGATGAAATGAGTGGTTGTATTGATAATTGGGGTTTGCGTGGTGGAGGGTGTGATTGAGATGCTTGGTCCTTGGAAAACCATGTTTTGAGATATTTGGGGGGTGGTAGATGATGTTTTGATTGTTGGGTTTGTTTGGATGGTTTCCATCTATTGTTGTGATATCAATGGAAAAATGGGAGGATTTGATATGATGCTTTGACTTATGAAGGGGATGTTGCTCGGATTCGGTTGATTGATGGTTGGTAAAGGGGGAAGGCTCATGCCTTTATGTTATTGTTGATAGATTTGTAAGCTTTGAATTTGATTTAAATCTACCACAGGAAAAGATGTTTCAAAATTTAGATTGGGAAAACTCACATTTGTTGTACCATTGAGGTTTGTAGGAGATAATGATCCCATGTATGGATTGTACAAATGCAATTTTTCAAAATCAATTGGCATTGTAAGGCCCTGATAATTTGGTTGACTTGGACTACTCATGATGTATGAATCAAGTTTATATTCCATGTTCCTCTTGTTTTTTTAACTTGTTGACCTCTGAGGGGTTTAGGACCGATGATGAGATGAAGGATGATAGAGTTGAATGATATGGGTGTTTAAAATTTTAGGAACTTTGGATCAATGCTAGACTTTAGGACTTGTTTTGATTTTGATCTTGATTGATTGATAATGAACTTGTAGACTCTAGGAAGTTGTGTTATCCTAGGGTAAACTCGCAAACGAGAGGATAGTTTGACTAAGTGTGTTAAGTCAAACAACATGATAATGGATTGGATAGTTTGACTAAGTGTGTTAAGTCAAATAAAGTGATAATGAACTCGTAGACCTTAGGAAGTTGTGTTATCCTAGAGCAAACTCACACAAGAGAATGAATTGACTAAGTGTGTTGAGCCAAATCAAAGTGATAATGAACTCGTAGACCTTAGGAAGTTGTGTTATCCTAGAGGTAAATTCGTTCAAGAGGATTCATAATTTGACTAAGTGTATTAAATCAAAAAAGGTGATGCTGATTTTGCCTAATAGTTTAGCATGAATGATGTTTTAAAGTTCTCAAGAGTTTGTTGGTGAGATGAGATTTGGTTTTGGCGATGGAGGGATGGATGAGAGTGATTATTTTGATCCTAGACTTGACCTAAACAAGACTCTGTCTTACAAGACCTCGGTGTTGAAGAACATGCCATACTTCCTATGTGAGAAAAGCAAACCTTTGAAAAAGAGTTGGATTCTATTGACAATAGAACTCATACAAACTTGGGTTTTTCTTTGAAGCCTTCTTGTAGAAATTATATACCAACCTTTCTCTAACTTCAAGAAAATCATTTCAAGACACTCCACACGAGCTTTTGGACTAATCTTCTTGAACCTTGGTTTTTGGATTTTGATTTTATGGGAAATCGTTTGAGAGAACACATGCGTGAGGTCCAATTGTCCTTATCTTTGTTTAATGAGTTCCTTTTATCAAAATCACTTTCTTTATTATGATTTCAAACTAAATTTTTATGTCTTAATTCATTTTCATTCCACAAGGTCCATTATGTGAAAATAAAGGTTTCAAGAACACAGTTGCCTAGGTTGACCTTAGTGAAAATATATGGTGATTAAACCCAAGCACTTAGAAACCTCTAAGGATGGAATCCCTAGGGTAAGCAAGATCACATTCGTCAAGGGTATTTGTTTCCTCCAAAGGGTTTCAAATTTTGAAGCTTTTGTGAATGTTTGTTTCTCACTATTTTTAGGTCCAAGCAAAGCATTTTGATTTCAAGAACATGTACAATCCTTAGGTTGTAAAGATAATATTTGTTGGGTTCCCACTTGGATGAATCTAGCTGCACATATTCAGTCTAGATGATTAGATGCTTGACCACACTGGATCCCCCTTACAATGCACTCGCTTCTCGGGTCAATCAAGCATCAGTACCCATGAATCTCCCATGGCATACTTTTCATCTCTACAATAGAACCACATGTATACATGGGGTGGCTTCAAAGGACATGACCTTTTACACCAAAAAATAGATAGGATTTTGGCCTTTGCTAAACACGGGGTTTTAATGCAGGCATTCTATTCATGGGGGACTATCTAGTACGACGAGAGACCATTGCTACCCTTCTCGTCAAAATAATCCTCATGATATTGGCCTTTGTTCCAATATCCTCACTTATATCTCAAGTGGAAGTCACTTGGCTTTAGCATGTTCCTAGTTGATTCATTCCCTTGGGTGATTACTTTTTCCCACAAGGCAAGCCTGCTAAGATAAAAAAAAGCAAGCAATCATATCTCGTAGTTCAATCGACCTTCGTTGAAAAACAAAGGGAGAACACTCACAATATACCACGCTCACACTTGCATGATTGGTTCAATTTTAGTCCCAAAATGAAATGTGGAGGAAATTACTTTACTCAACTTAAGATCACCAAAAGAGCTTTTGATTCTCAAGATCGTCGTGAGGCGCGAGAGAAGTGCATACGTTCTTTTGATGATATTATTTTGAATAAATAATTATAAAACAAAACAACACTTGTTCATTTTAAGTCCACAAAGCAAAAGTGAATTCTTTTTAAAGCACCAAATCAAATGTGGAATTTTCCTTGTTCATTGTTAAACCTCAAACCCAATCTAGTAAATTGTTTCTAAGGTTCCTTTTAAGCCTTTTGCTTGCAAAATTTGAAAGAAAATTTGTATTGTTCTTTTTAGAGCCCAATTTTTTTTTATTATTCCCTAAAGCATGAAAGATAACAAATTTCTTAAAAAAGAGATTGAAAATCCTCTAAAAGTGTTAAACAACACTATAGTGATAAAAAACACTTAGTATAGGATGAGAATGATGTCATAATGGAGCCTTTCATTTTTCTTTCTTCCTTGCCCTAACCTACGAAAAGAATTAAATTTGAATTTTTCACTGTCACCCAATGACGCAATCAACAAATGCAGCATAGTTTAGAAATCCAGTGGCACAATATAGCACTACATCTCAACGGAGTGCAGCATTCTACAGAAGATAGAGAGTGCAAATGCGGCGCTATTTTAGCATGTGATACAGTTTGGAGTTAGGAGATCCGCGACATAGTTTGTAAATTTGAATTTTCTGGGCGGGAAAGCAGGTGCAACGGAGTTTGAGGTTGGAGCAGTGCAATATAGTGCCACTTGTCTGAAAGTGGTGCAATATGGCACCACATGACTGTAAGCGGTGCAATTTCCTGTAAGCACAAAAAATGTCAAAAAACCACAGAATTTTCAAAAATCGTGATGAATTTCTCCAAATCAGCCCTCCTTCTAGTGCCTAAATGTGAACCCTGATCCTATACCTGCACAAAGACAAGGAACAAACACATTAGTAAGTTCATATACAAGATAAAACAAGGATTCCCCATGAAATCCATTTACAATGTTCAAAATAGGAAAATGAAGAATAAAACATGGAAATATAAGTGAAATCCTAATTAAGCATGCAAACTCTTGATCCCATGGGGGAGTTGGTGCCAATTGGTGTGTCAAAATTATCCCTTTCCCAACTCCTTTATAAGCTCTTTGATGATTTGATGATGATTGAAGCTCCTTGATGGAATTTTGGCATAACCTAGCTATGAAATCATGAAAATGATGAACACTTGATGTGAAGTGGATAAAATTAGCTCTCAATGTGAAGAGAGTAACTTTGCTCTAGATTGTGGATGATGAATGAGAGGAAGAACCTCTCATTTATAGATCTCCAAATTGGAAGAAAGAGTGAAATTGAGCAATGTGGGATCATTCAACATCCAATGGCCAATTGCCACTTGTCAAGATGTGAATGGTTGAAGGTTGTGCACATTTTGGTCAATGTGCATGATAAATGCCATTAGGTGGAATTTGAAATTGAGGAAATGACATGTGAGAGGGAAAAAGGAATGAAATAAATTTCACTTGGCTCAATGCACAAGGACATGTAAGAGGAGTGAATGCTTTGTTGGATGCACAAATCCACTTGGATTTGAATTCAAATTTGAAGGAATATTCCTCCCTTATTCCACGTTGAAAGAAAATAGGCAATTAAATAAATCAAAGTAATTGATTTATTGTGCAAGTTGCATTCTCTAGAGGATTTTAGTGATTGAGATTAAATTAATCAAAATTTGATCAATTTTAATGAGAGATTAGGTGATTTGACAATTTTGACTCAAATTTATGAGTTGATTTAAATCAAAATTGAGAGGAAAGATTTAATTAAATAAATGTTTTGATTTATTTAACTAAAAGGGGATAATGTTAGATTAAATCAAATAAGGTTTAATTTATTGAACTTAATGGGAAGACTTTAGGGATTTAATCAAATAAGATGAATTATTTAATTAGAGAGGGATTTAGGGTTAATTAAGTTAACTTGATTAATTTAATCAATAGAGGAGAAAGAACTAATTAAATAAATAATGATTTATCTAATTAAGAGATGAAAGATGATGATAGGCTGAGAGTGTGATTCAAGAAGAAATGATGTTAGTAATCAGTATCAAGTGCATTGGATCGAATTGTATATTTTCCATGTCTACATCAAGGATTTCACAACTCCGAGCCTCTCCCATTCCTCCCAAGGGTCCAAACACCTTCCAATACCTCTACACAAACTTATCAAACACTCACAATGCCATTACACTCATTAGTTTTCAGAATCACCATCATGGTTATTCACTTTCACATAGAAATGTGCTCTGGCCAGCCTAGTGCATCACTCCACCGACCAAACCCATGCTTTTTGAGACTCCCAAACACATTTTACATGTACATTATTAAGTTACACACTAATTCACTAAGTTACAGATCCATCACAGTGGGTGGATTGGTGAAAATCAATACATTATAGCCTCAAACCCTTACACTGTCAAAATAGGGCAGACTTGGAGAAACAACCAAAAATCTCTTCTAAAATGGTATCACAACCCTTCAAGGCATCACAACCCTGTATGGGTCCATACACAGAGAAAGAAGACAGGAAAACATAGGAAAATCACAAAAATCAGAGAATTCCTTTATTTTATTTTATTCAAATCTTGAAGAGCAGCCTCCATTCGAGCATTTACATGATATTTATCTTATTTCCATTCAAGCTCAACTCCCCCAACGTATCTAACTATTTTTTTAACTTCTTAACTAGCTTATCTCTTCACAATTTTGCCAAAAAATATAATTTTTTGCAAATGTCAAGCCAAATCTCCCCCCTAAACACCTAGAATGACTCAAAAGAACTAAATACATATTAAGAGTGGTCTCATAGACCTTATTTAACATAGATAATTATCTTAGACTCAAAAACAACAAGAACCTTACTTTTACCCATCTTCACATGCACCAAAAACTCTCCTTTTTACCCATCTTAGGTTAACTCTTGTACACGATGATTGTAAGTATTATTTAAATGAAGCCGTGAATTACATATATTTTTCAATTAACTTGAATGGATACATTTTTTAGGAACTAATATTCATCTTATTACCATGGTACAGATAAAATTATCTGTCATGCCGAAGAAAAAGACAGAGGAAACTAATAGATGAAGAGAATGAAACCTTCAAAGAAAAGGAGAGAGTTCGAGTGATGGCATATCGTGAAAAGAAGAAATTGGAAACAATTGACGAAAATAATCCAATTGAAGAGGAACCTCAACCGTCAAAAAGAGAACGGGAATTGGTAGCACAAAAGGCACGAATGTGAAAGCATCATCGTAAGATAGATTCAAATACCGTAGTTGGAGACACACCCTCTACGGAAAGTGAATATGAAGGGACAACATTAAACACAAGTGAATATGGAGGGATACCATCTACCACAAGTGAATATTTTTGGAAACCATCCAACACATCTCAAGTTGAGAGTATATCATCACTCAGATTTGATGAAGAAGGTATGCCATGATCGCCACATGAACCTCAAGGTGTGTCTTCTTCTCCACCCTTGATCAAAGGTACGCAATCTAGCCCACCTCAATTAAATATTGATGAAATTCCTAATGTTGAGATGTATGTACCTAGGAGAACACCACCTAGAATTTTGCGTAGAAAGACAAAGTATTTGATTAATATTGATGATGAGATTTTGTAGCACATGGAAGGTAAGATTTCAACAGGCACTTCTAGAAGATATGCTGATAAGATTTGGGATCAATTCTTTGAAAGGCTAAATGAGACTGCAAGATGTCAACTATTTGTTGAAATGATGCGGGGTGTAAAGTATAGGAACATCATGAAGACTCTTGGGTTGAGAACATCGAATGCATCGAGTGAAGACACTATTGTGAAGAATCTAATGGATTCTTATGAGAGTGTGGGTAAGACCTCACGCTCAAAGGATAGTGATGTCACCTGACGTGTCATTACATCAACTTTGGTAAGCTATCAATCAAAGAGAGCTTGTATCATTAGAAAGACGAGTGAACAAATGATAAATAGTAGAAAAAAATTATCAAGAGCCATTCAAAGGTGGCAAAGAATTGAGGGCACTGATTCAAATGAATTATGGGCATTCTCGGGGAGACTATCATGAAAAGATAAAGAATTTTTTGAAGCCTTGAGAACACTAATTGAAGAGTATTGAAAGAATAACACAAGTCCATCTTCGAATCAAAGGAATGTGGTAAGGAGAATCGGTAGTCGGAATCATGAGCCACATCCAAAGCATTTTTTGGATATGAATGAAACCCAATTTTTTCAAAAATTTGAAACTGATTATCCTCAAATTAGTATTTCTCAAAGATTATTTGAAATTCTTAAACCTTTTTATTTCAAGATAAATCACACATGCACTACTTGTTGTTGTAGACTACATATTGAATTTTCTAACCATTATGATGTTTATTGTTCTATATGTTTAGATTTGCATACTAACGATGTTTTGCGGGATTGTGGCATAGAAGCTCCACCAAAATCTTCAAGAGAGTTCTTATCAAAAAAATTATGTGAAATAGAGGATGGCCAGATATTCTATAGGACAACATGCTTGGATGGTTCATGCGAACATTGTGGTGGCTTCCAGCGTATGCCATTATGTCAACATATGGAAAGCACATATGAGGTGGGAAAAAAACTAGTAGAGTTTGGAAAGTATAAAATAGTGGCATATGCTACAAAAGATGGGTCTCAAGCAAAAATATGTGATTTGGTTATTGAGAAGATTCTAGTGTACCAATTTATGTCCATGTTTCATGACAATATATTGTCTGAGTATGCAATGTATACCCATAGAGCCCGATGGTTGGACATGAAATTCAAGCTATGCAAGGACACCTTTCTAGTTGGAAGCATAGTATCAGTGGTTGAATTTGTGGAGAACTACACTCTACAACCACAATGTGAGGTGCAGTCACAGTATTACAACTCCACACAAGTTTCTATATTTGTGCACATAGCATTCATTCACGTATTTGATAGTACAGATGACCAAAGGAAGGTATTGAGGGAGTACCACTTTTACATTAGTGATGATTGCACACACTCTCCAGAGTTCGTGCAAGGTTGCTTCTAGATGTTCTATAGTGGTTTGGATAAGAGGGGCATAGAATACAACTGAAATATAATATGGTCTAATAACTATGCAGCATAGTTCAAGAAATCATGCATGTTCTACTAGTTGTGCAAGATGCATGTCATTATAGGTGTTCAACATATGTGGAAATTTGTTTAGGCCAGAAATGGAAAGGGGGAGCATGATAGTGTAGGAGCATGCATGAAAAGAGCATTAGCATGAGAAGAGTTAAAGTATAAAGATAATGCAAAGTTGACAAATGCAAAATCAATCATCGAGTGGTGTAATGCTTTGATGGGTCCAGGTAATGAAGGTATATCTTCAGTTCATAGATTTTTTTGGTTGATGGATGATACTAACATTGCACCATATGAAGAGTGGTGTACACTAACAAGATCGAGTGAGGTACACTCTTTCCTTAGCTCAAATGCAGGTTCATGGAGTATCGATACATGAAAGATGGCATACTTTTTTTCTTCATGTACAATGCAAGCCTGGAATGATTGTGAGTTAGGGGAGTGGACTGAAAAATGGTTGACAATTTATCTTAGCCCACTTCACACGTATCTCCCTCTGATAACATTGGAACTGACACAAATGGAATCATCGGTAGACTTTGACAACATATCAGATCTAGCTCAACTAGGTGATATATCTACTTGTTTAGTTATTGAAATTCCATATCATTATCTTACTTTGTACTGTATTCGTAATGTTGACAAATTTCAAGAGATTTGTTGCACATATCAATGCAGGGCATGTTTATGCAGTTATTGCAGATGAAGTCAATGAATAGGGAACAAACTATTACTTGTATCGTTGTGTTGAGGCCAAAAATAAATTGGAGGACCCAATTATATATGGAGAAAACATTGAATACCCTGCAGACTCAGTTGTGGTTACTGGAACGTGGCTTAGAAGGTACCCACATTCGACTGTTAAACATTGGCTATTTCAGGACTTTGACATGCATCATAAGATTCTTCATTACTTGAACCTTGTCGTGGCATCCAATGTTTGTTTGACCAGATATGGGGGTAGACCTTTGAACAAGACCTTGTGGAAGGTCTGTGAGTCTGACCATGAGGCAATACTTGACACAATAAAGAGTAGAGCAGACTTGGATGGTTCGTTGGATTAATTTGTAAGTATATGCACATTGGTTCTTATTAATTTATACTTGTATGCACATTAATTTGTTCGATGCCAATGCTATCATATTATTTTACTTTTCCTATTTTTAAGTAACATAATAAACAATGATTGGTGTCCCCTTGCAAAAAATGCAGATATATGAGCCATCCAAGAGAATGTCAGCCAAAAAAGCAATGCAATGTCCTTATTTTGATGATCTTGAAAAATATCAATCATGATTTTAAGCCATTAGAAAAAGTGTGTGCAAAGCTTGGTGAGGGAATTTCAAGTTATTCATTTGAAGTTAACCTTATCATGAGTAGCTATGACGTAGACATTATAAGAGCATCTGAAATTTCAACTTACTCTATTCATGAGAGGTGTTGTGTGCAATAGGTATGTTGGAATTCCCAGTGAAGATGTATGACCAGGAGTGACTAACTTGTGAGACTTGCATGCCTATTTATAAGTGTCTTCCATTTATTTTTATTTCATTTCCATTTTGGATGCTCTTTCTTTTTCTCTTTTACTTTGTGTATTTGTAAGTAAACTACTAAAAATTGATTGATCTCTCATTGCAAAAAATGTTGATTTATGAGCCATCAAAGAGAATCTCAGCCAAAAAAGCAATGCAACATCCTTATTTTGATGATCTTGACAAATCTCAATTTTTATTTCAAGCCATTATAAAAGAGCGTGTGAAGCTTAGTGAGGGAATCTCAAGTTACTCAATTGAAGTTAACCTCATAATGAGCACCTATGATGTAGACATTTAAAGAGAATCTCGAATATATGAGTGACATTGTAAAATATCTATGAGAACGAAGTACCTAAGGAATTTTAATGAGATTTACTCAAATACTGTAATTTTGGAGTTCATGTTTGGTGCAGTAGCACCTTGTTTTGTAAATGCCTTCAATAGGAAAATTTGCAAAATTTGAATTTTGAAATGTAAACAATGTGAAAAAGGTCATGTAAAGGTTATATGTAATGTATTCAAAGTCTCAAAGAGGTCATTAGGTGATTAGAGAAGTGATATAAAGCATGTAAGGTCGAACAAAACAAAGATCTTTTGTATTCTTCAATATTTACAATCAATAAAGTCCCTATTTTAGTGATTTTATGAGTTTTTCCATTTGTTCATTAACTTGTATGGCCTGTATAGTAGTTTAAGGACTCGAATCTTGTTGTTTAAGGTAGAATAGTGAATTATCTTTCATTTGAATCTATTTAGGAGGGTATCCATTGAGTTTATCATTAGTTTGAACACTATCTTATTCAAGCAAGAGTCAAGATATACATACATTGGAGCAATCTCATACATGTGGGCGGGTGCATGGAAATGGGTAGCCATTTCGTGGACACCTTTCAAAAAAATGTTTGAAAAGTTATAACATGAGTGCATTATGGCTTGTTGTGTCGAGCCTAAGGCTTGGCAACAACAAGCCAATAACATGAGTGTTTTATAACGCACTCGTATTATTGCTTGTTAAAAGCAAAAAAAAAAAGAGAAAACCTGTCATTCTTATTTCGATAATTTTTTTCTTCTAGTCGTGGCCAAAACCCCCATATTCCATGCTCACATTCTAGGAGGAGCAATTCAAAAAATTTCTTCACCAACAATTTTTATTTCTTCGCAACAATGGTGCCACGACGAGGAGGAGGTGTGAGAGGTAAGGATTATGTGGTTTTTGTTTTGAATTAGTTAGTTTTAGGTTGAATTTGATATATATTTGTTTGAATTTTTAGGAGATGCAAATCAACCTACAAACCCTCAAGATCCTCAATAGGAAGACCAACCAAATCCTCAAGATGAAAATCAACCACAACAACAACCTCCTCCACCAATCACTCAACCCCCTCCTAGCACTCAACAAAATTTAATGAGTGAAATTGAGAACAACAAAAAGAAAATTGAGGATTTGATCAGTAGGTTGAGTGATCCAAATGGTTCAACCACAGAAACAATGGCCCTAGAAAATTCATTGAAAGATATGTTAAAAAATGTAAATTCAATTAACAAACAAATAACTGGATGGCAAGATAGGAGGCAAGTGGCTAGGGATTATTATGCAAATAAACTATCATACAAAGATGTAAAGGATTTAAAAATTACAAAAGGTGATTTGTGCTCGTTATTCACCTACCCACGCACAAATAAAAATCTTACCCTCAATGGGAAGAGGTTTCCTATCCATTGGTGCCACCACCAACAGATTAGGGACCAGTTTTATGATAGGTGGTACATGGTCTTTGATTACCGATCGTGCAACAATTGCAAGGTCCCGCAATATTTCCTTAGGAAACTATACAATGAGTTCATATTGAGCAAAATCTCAAATTATTTTGATATGAGGGATTTCTAGGGGAGAGGTGGGGAGTCAGCTCGGGATAGATCCGGTGCATAGCCAGATCCTACACGGCAAGGTAGACGAGCTCTCGCTAGGCCACCTCTTGAGCACATTTTTATGCCTTCCATCGTGAAGGAAAGTATTGACGTAGAGAAATTGTAGGCGATCAACACTTTGACCTAGAGTGTCATCCATCATACTAGCCCTATTCTACAACACCATCTAGGGGAGTCTTCGAGTGGTGGCCTTCGAACACATGTGTGTCAATATTGCGGGGCTACTTGTTCATATGACCCCACCGACACTCAAGAGACTACTACACAGGATCCATCTGCAGTTATGGAGATGGAGAGGGAAGCTAACATTTTGCATGAGGCATATGGCATTGATAGTCAGGTAAAAGTTAGTGCATGTTCATTGAATTTAATTTATTAAATTTCAATTTTGAAATGCAAGATTAACTAAAAATGTTTTATGATTTTAATAAAATTGTAGGGTCACAGTGTTGAGACTGGATACACCAGCCCCCCACCTACTTATTTCTCCAGTACACCTATCATTGGGGTATGTAACTAGTAAACAATTACAAATTTATTACATGTTAATATCATTGTTTTATGAATGGTAATTTAATATGCGATTTTGGATGTTGAACAGACTAATATTGGAGGTTTTGATGGAACACTTCCGAGTGGCAGTGGATTTACTCAAACCTACACAGAGGTAATAGAATAAAGAGTTTAATTAATGAATTGTACTTAATAGATTTGTGTAGTTTATATGCACATCATTGATTACATTGAATAATTTGTTTTATTTTCAAATGTTGCAATTCGAAACACCTTCGAATTTGATGAGGGAAATGGAGATTGGTGTGTCATCTTCTATACAATCCTCGATGGCTTTGATAGGGGAGGTATGAGGAAAATTAGTAAATTTCAATTTATATTTGTTGTTATAGATGTTAGTTAGTGAAAAATCAAACCATTATTGATTCACGTAGTTTAATTTCTATTTATATGGTTTATACAGGGCTTGAGAATGCCTGAGAATGGGTGTGAGAATATATCCCTCATGGAGAGTGATCATGAGATGGCGGTAAGTGATTATTTTGTCAAATATATCATTTTTTATAATGTAATTTCTATGTATTCATGTCTTTACTTCTTATTGTAATAGTTAAAACTTCACCATGAACTAAACACTAGGAGGAGTAGCAGGAGCACTCCTCGAGCACAGTAAAAATGAGTGACAAACCTATCGCCATCCAATCAAAAATCAAAGGGAAATATTTTAGTTGCAGAGCATGAAGAGCAATGACTTTTGATTCCAGAGCCCTTTGTTGTATGCCTACATGGCATTTTTGTACATATTTGACATTGTATAGCCATATGGGATTCTCATAAGCCTATATGGATATTTTGTACATATATTTCATACTTATATTGACATATATTGATGTATGCCTACATGGCTATTTGGTTAATACAAATATATTTTATCGACGGTGTCCATATTTGTATTCTAAATTGATGGTTCAATAGATATGAGTTACGTGTATTCAAGTGTATACTTTACAACTTACGTGTATACTTTGTGACTTACACGTGTTCGAATGTATACTTTGTGGCTTATGTGTTTTTGAGTACTTGTGCTTCCCTTAATGACATGTGCATGCTTAACTTATTCACATGTATAATTATTAACTGGTTAGCCCTAGCATTGATCATTGTTGTCCTTCATGGTTTGTCTTGAATATTAATTGATTGATGCTAAACAACTTTATCTAAAAGAAAAAAACATGTTTTCAATTGGTATTCCATGAAATGATTCATAAAAATATTCCAATATGTTCTTGATGTGTCACTATTGAAATATTTATATGTCAACTTTTTGCAATATTATTTCTTGTATACGAAATGGACTTGGGAGAAAGCAAGTTATAATTTATAGTACAAATAAGAAATGGACTCAACATTTTCCTAGGCCCCTGAATAGGTCTATTTAACAAAGCAACATGCTCTCAATCACTCTTTGAATTGCAAAGCACCATTGGTGATGCAGAGTGGCTCAACCAAGTTGTGATTTGACATAGCTTCTCTCAAATATGCCCAATAAGATTCCAACATTCACTTGACTCAATGATAAGAACTCTCCTATTCCTTTATGGTTTTGCACCAAACCACCACCAAAAGAAATCCAACTCAGCCCTCTTTCAATCCATGTCAGCCTTGGGACCATATAAGAAAGTTGCAGGTCATACCAAGTACGGGATCAACAAGTTTGTATCAAAAATCTGAAAAACAAAGAACAGTGTGAATAATTCTTATTAAATCTTCTCCAAAAGTTCATCAACAACCTCCATTCAAGCCTCTCAAGGATTTACATAGTGTTTTACACCCTTCTCTAACTGATCCACTCCCTCAACTAACTAAAAACCAACTTTCAAAACAAGTAACCGTTGCATTTCAAATTTGTTGCTTTAAGCAACTTACAAATTAACAACTTTAGACTCCTCCAACCTAATGACTACATATAATGACCTCTAAACCCACACAAATGGCTTACAAATAGCCTTATTACATCAAAAAAACTCCATTCTTTCAAACTCATATAAAAATTCACAAAAAATTTGTCTTCAAAGGCTACAAAGACAACTTCTAGTGCAAGATTGAAATTTTCACATTTTTTATCACTAGACCCAAAAGTCACCCTAAAACATACCTAATGGTCTTAATTGACCGTATTCAAGACAAAGCATGCTCAAAATACCCACAAAAACCTATTGACCAACCTATTCACCATTAAATAATCAATAAAACCACTAAACTAGACCTTCTTCATCAAATGGAGGAACAAGGTGCTATGCACCAATGATCATATGCTTTTTGTGTGGAATACTTAGACTTCTCAACCGTCATTTGTATGTTTGTATTTTCCATTGTTTTGCATGTCATCATAAGGGATCAAGCTGGTTGAATGCAAGTTGGATCAGGACCATTCCTAGATTAAACCTACCTATTGGGATGCATTGGAGCAATTAGTTTAGTCACACGAATTGCAAAACAAAAGTTGCACCACTTTGCAACTTTGCACAGCTTGAATTTGACACTTTTTCCATCAAGTGAAAATTTGCCACCATAGGAAAACCACTCCGAGATAGCCAAAACTAAGAGAGTTTTTTGTAGAGGGGCCCAAACCGATCCTGTAGGATCAAACAAGAAGTTTCTAAGCATCACGGTATCCGAGTAATATCATGTTGAAATTTGCAGCCATTTTGCACTTTGGACCCTTAAGGGATCGATCCGGTGGAACATAGCTCGGAGTGATTCTGCATGTTTCAGTGTGAAACAAGACCATGCCTAGCATAAACATACCTATTCAGACATGTTGGAACATTATGTTTGGTCACACGAGTTGCAAAGAGAAAGTTGCACCACTTTGCAACTTTGTACAACTTGAATTTGACACTTTTTCCATCAAGTGAAAATTCGCCGCCACGGGAAAACCACTCCGAGATAGCAAAAACCGAGAGAGGTTTTTGTAGAGAGGCCTAACACGATCTTGTTGGATTAAATGATAATTTTGTAAGCATCATGGTATCTGAGTAATAGCATGCTGAAGTTTGCAGCCATTTTTCACTTTGGACCCTTAAGGGATCGATCTGGTGGAATGTAGCTCGGAGCGATTCCACGTGTTTGGGTGAAAAATAGGACCATTCCTAGGGTAAACATACTTATTCAGACAAGTTGGAATAGTCCACTTAGTCACATGAGTTGCAGAATGAAATTTGCACCACTTTGCAACTTTGCATTGCTTGCATTTGACACTTTTTCCATCAAGTGAAAATCCTCCGCCATGGGAAAACCACTCCGAGATAGCGAAAACTGAGAGAGGTTTATGTAGAGGGACCCAACATAATCTTGTAGGATTAGATGATAAGTTTCTAAGCATCATGGTATCCGAGTAATAGCATGCTGAAGTTTGCAGCCATTTTGCACTTTGGACCCTTAAGGGATCGATCTGGTGGAATGTAGCTCAAAGCGATTCCGCATGTTTCGATGTGAAACAAGACCATGCCTAGCATAAAAATACCTATTCAGACACATTGGAGCATTTATTTTGGTCACACGAGTTGCAGAGCGAAAGTTACACCACTTTGCAACTTTGCACAGCTTGAATTTGACACTTTTTCCATCAAGTGAAAATCCACTGCCACAGGAAAACCACTCCGAGATAGCCAAAACCGAGAGAGATTTTTGTAGAGGGGCCCAACATGATCCTGCAAGATCAAATGATAAGTTTCTAAGTGTCACAGTATCTGAGTAATAGCATGCTGAAGTTTGCATCCATTTTGCACTTTGGACCCTTAAGGGATCGATCCGGTGGAACATAGCTCGAAGTGATTTCATCTGTTTCTATGTGAAAGAGGACCATGCCTAGAGTAAACATACCTATTTATATGAATTTGAATAGTCCACTTGGTCACACGAGTTGCAGAGTGAAAGTTGCACCACTTTGCAACTTTGCACAACTTGAATTTGACACTTTCTCCATCAAGTGAAAATCCGCCGCCACAGGAAAACCACTCCAAGATAGAAAAAACCGAGAGAGATATTTGTAGAGGGGCCCAATACAGTCCTATAAGATTAGACGAGAATTTTCTAATCATCACAATATCCGAATAATAGCATACTGAAGTTTGCAACCATTTTACACTTTGGACCCTTAAGGGATCGATCCGATGGAACGTAGCTCAGAGTGATTCTATGTGTTTCAGTACAAAAGAGGGCCATTCCTAGCATAGAAATACCTATTTAGATGTGTTAGAATAGTTTGCTTGGTCACATGAGTTGTAGAACGAAAGTTGCACCACTTTGCACTGCTTGCATTTGACACTTTTTCCATCAAGTGAAAATCCGTCACCATGGGAAAACCACTCTGAGATAGCCAAAACTGGGAGAGGTTTTTGTAGAGGGGCCCAACACAATCCTGTAGGATTAGATGAGAATTTTCTAAGCGTCAAGGTATCCGAGTAATAGCATGCTGAAGTTTGCAGCCATTTTGCACTTTGGACCCTTAAGGGATCGATCCGGTGGAACATAGTTTGGAGCGATTCCGCATGTTTCAGTGCAAAACAAGACCATGCCTAGCATAAAAATACCTATCTAGATGCATTGTAATAGTCCAATTGGTCACACGAGTTGCAAAGCAAAAGTTGCACCACTTTGCAACTTTGCACTACTTGAATTTGACACTTTTTCCATCAAGTGAAAATCTACCGCCATAGGAAAACCACTCCGAGATAGCCAAAACCAAGAGATATTTTGTAGAGGGGCCCAATGCAATCCTATAGGATCAGATGAGAAATTTATAAGTGAAATTGAATAAGTTTTATGGGTTTTATGTTGCTGCCCCTATAGATTTTGATGGAAAAGGGCATGAAAAATGAGGTTTCACCCTAGGGTTTGATAAAATATTGGATGTACAGGTTGGGTGACTGTCTTTTGAGTTTGTACAAGTGATTTTAAGAAAGTCTAAGGTGGATTAATCTTCTAGTAAGGTGTGGAACCATTCCTTTCAATAAACCCTCCTTATATTAGCATAAAATAAGGGTTTTGGTTTGGCATGGTGGAGTGAGTTTGTCCTGAGACAAATTACGGATCTAAGGGTTTGGATACATGATAATTGCTTCCCCAAAAATTTAAGGAGGTTATTGAATGTTTAAAGGTATGTTCCTTTGTAAATTAGGCCTAGTTAGCCTAATGAGGACAACGAAGAAGGTCATTTTTGATGCACATGTTCCAAGATAGTCACTATTGATTTTGAAGTATGTGTTGTAACTCAATAATAGCTATCTAGATCAATCATTTTTTTGTGAAGTCATTTGAGAATTTTTCCTCAAAACACCACTTGGAGCCACTCTTTTCACTTGAAAATTCATCATAAAACCCTTTAGCAGCAACTCCACCTCTGTTTCTTGAATTCCCCTGCACAAATAAACACACACACACCTAAAACATCCTAATACTAACTTACTGGACATAGATCTAAACTATCAAATTCGGTGGAGTAGTCATTATTGGTTTACAGACCGAGTTGAGAAAAAATAGTTCTTGAATTGAATGCTAACTTGAATCATGAAACCCTACATCACAATTATTAGCTCAAAAAACAACATGATGCATGAAGACTTTGACATGATGTTTGATGCTTGATAATCTTCTCTTGAAGACCTGTGAATGCTTTTGTGAACTCAAATTTTCTATTATGAATGCGCTCACAAAAGTCTTAGGTCACTTGATTGCTTGTTAGGAGAAAATGAGTGAAAGAAACTTGTATTTATACTTAATTATGCAATAATTCTTGGAATTACAACACTACAAGCTGACATCAGATCTAGGAGGAAAAAATCTTGCCAAGAATTTCAATTAATTTTAGTTTTGGTCAACACGTGAATCATATTCACAAGGTGGCATATGAGTCCCATTAGGCATAATTTATGGGACCAAATTTGAAAATTATTAGAAATGTGTGAAACCAAGATTGGGACCCAAAACCCTAGATGGGACTCATATGCCCAAGGTGGCGTATGAGTCATAAACCACCAAATTTGGGCCACACAACCTAGAAACACCTAAATTATGATTGGATGTTGATTTCTATCAGGATCATCCTTGAAAAGATACAATAAATGAGGTTTGTGGATGCAAAATAATTCCAATTAAAGCATAAAAAAGCCCCATTATTAATGAAAACCTTAGAAAAGTGTGAAAGTGGGTTACAACACTTTACAACACTCTAAATAAGGTAGGATTGGGTTTATTTATTTTGCAAGGGCCCAAGACCTAATGTGAGTGTGTTGAACACATTACAACACTAATTCAAGGCATCATTAATTTCAACTCTATAAGGAGGGCCTAAACAAGTGTGAAAATGTCACCGACGACATTTTTTCAACACTACAGATAGTTAAATAAGGATTGTATTATCTAAATACTATGTGGTAATCAAAGGCCTCTAGCCTCAAGATAATATTAACAAGATCCCTCAAGGAATAAAAGGTATAATTAAAGTGCTATGAAACTCATGTGATGAGGATGGATGAGTGAAATATAAATTCAAAAGCTTTGGATATACAAAAAACACTATAAAACTCATTCTATAAGGATTGATGGAGTTAGAAATAGGACCTAAAGGATAAAACGATCCAATTTTACCCATGGCACCTACAAGCACATTTTCACCATGGTACTTGTCCAAGGCATAATAAAGAGTAGTTTTCACTAGAGGATGATTTTTTTCTTTTTTTTGATGATTTTTTTTTTTTAAAAATTAGAGTGCAAGAATCGGGTAGCCCCCCTGTAAACTTCAGTGCACCTGGTAAACATTTTTCAAGTGACTAAAGGCACTAGTGTGACACACCCTCTGATACCACGAGGACAGAGGGGAGACTAGAACTTGTGACCTTTTTCCTACAACAAGATGCTTTATCCAATCGAGCTAGGCCCCCACCCCAAACTACTTTATTTTTATTTTATTTATTAGTTATTCTACAAATTAATATTTTTTTAAGTTGCACTATGTTCATAGGTTTGTCAATTTTTTGACCATTTGGAGTGGATAGTTAATGTACACAAAATCCATAATTGGCAGTGGTGGCATATGCACCTATCCAATTAGGCTCAAACTTCCCATTCTTGTCTCAATCTATAAGTTTGATCTTATTTTCCTTGCAAAAAAGGCCACTAACCTCAAATTCATGAGCTCTAATTTTATTTTTGTAGTTGTAATGGATATTATTTTGAAAGGAACGCAAGTGTTTTAGGGAATTTTAGTACCAATCATCAAGTAGCTCTAGATAATGTATTCATGTAACTCTATACTCATCAACCTCAATAATATTATACAAAGAAATGTGTAATGGTGGTAGTTTGATATCAATGTGTAGGATGGCTTCCAAGATAAAGACTTAGGAATATGGAGTGACATCAATGGTTATGTATATGCTAATGTAATAAGCCTGTAGTGCAAGATTAATTTGGAAATTTTAATCATGAATAACATCATTAAAATTATTCCTTATGGTTTTGAGTAAGGTTTTATTAGATTCCTCTAATTAACCATTATTTTGGGGGTAATATGGAGTGGACTAGCTAGCAATGTTGGATATGAAAGAATTTGCAAAGAGTCAAAATTAAATAGTTTTTGAAGGATGTAGCATTATCAATGATAATGATGATGGAGATGATATAGAAAAAATTGATGTAATGGAGGAAAAATTTATATTTTTTGGCTTGTGGTGCAGGTGAGGGGAATAGATTTGACCCATTTGGTAAAGTACTTAGTGGCGCATTTGATAAACTTGTGGCCAGTACTATATGAATAGGGGTAAATCTTGTTGATGAGATCAAGGCTCTATTGTGAAAAGGAAAAATGAGTATTAATAGGTTATAATTCTTTGTATGATGCATGAATCAGGTCTCCACACTACAAGTAGGCTGAAAAATGCTTGACATACTGATATGCATCTTATTCCATTATGGGACAATATTAAAATTTTCTCAAGAGATTCTTAGCTAGGACCATACAATTGGTATGAGAATTTTATATACCATCCCAAACCTATTTAAGTGTGAGAATATCCTCTTCCAATTTTAGGCTTCATAGTAAGATACCATCAAATCTCCTTTGATATACAGTATTTTTGAGGATACTGAATCAAGATAAGTATTGAATAAATGTTTTATGTTTATTTTATGATAGGTTATGGCATATGATTTTATATTGCATGTAGGTGTAAATTTCATGGTACTAATTGGAATTTGGGAGAAAAAAACTCACATTTGAACTTGGAGTTGGGGATGTCACAAACATAAACCAAAAATTATTCTTGACCAATAATTTGTTGCAATGGTTATCTTGTGGCATGTCCAAGAGTGATACAATGGTGGCCATGGAATATACAACTCTATTCTTGTGGTGAGGTACATTTTATAACATATATGAAGTTTAATTACACCTTAAAGTTTTCAACTATCCATTTGTATGGTAGAGGTTTTTCATACTTGGTTTGATACTCTTTATTGACCTATTTGATGATGATTTGAGAATCTCAATAGACTAGGAGATGTTGGATATTCTATTGGACTACTTTTTAAAGACTCGTGATCAATGCCTCATGTTCTATAATATTTTTGGTATAAAGAAACCCCAATTTGAACTCTTTTGGTATGAGAAAATATACTCCTTGATTTTTTTGAAGGTTTGCTAACATGATTCATCCCAATGTGATTTATGATCCTTATTGATTATATGGGTTAATGGTTGGTAATTTTTTACCATCTCTACTATAAACCTTCTAAAAGTATATTTTTTTCATGGGAGACTTTAGAGCTACTTCAAATCCTTAGGATATGTTATTTATATGATAGTTGTGACTCTGACAAGGTCTACCTATATTCCTTAATTAGAGACAATAAAGCCTAATAATTTCCTAAGTATGACACAAATACACACTTCTTTGGATCAAGGTATACCTTTTATTCTATCAAACAATCAAAGATATTCTCAAGAGCCTATGGGTGTACCTCGTTTTTTATTTTCCTAGTTAGTCATCAACATAATATTTCAAGATGTCATGATGTATGCCATGAAATATTATATTCATGGCCCACTAATATGTGGCCCCTATATTTTTCAACCCACATAATTTATAACATAATAATGGAAAGTTCCCCAAGGAGCATTGAAAATTGTTTGTGTTCATCCTTGGGGTGATATGAATTTGATTTTACTCATAGAAACTATCTATGAGAGAGACGATCTTGTGTCCTACAATAAGGTTGATGATGATGTCAATATTGGGTAGTGGAAATTCATCTATACGACATTTTTGTTGATGTCCCTAAAATATATACTAATTAAAATCTCTTTGGATTTATTCTTATATAGAATATGGTTGATATTCATTAAAGATAATCAATATGGTGTATGAAGCTAACGTCTAACATTTTTTTGTAATTCTTTTACTAAAATGGAAATATGTAAATGCTACTGTGGGATTTCTATTTTACTATTTTTAAATTAGGATCCATCATAATATATTGGGATATAAGGGAGAGGTCCAATCCTATTATTCTAATATGACCAAGTGAAATTTTCTATAGAACATTTGAGGAGTTTAATTATGGTTCCCTTTCCATTAGATGCTAAGATACTTGCAATATATGTGACCTTTGGATTTACATATATACCTGGACTTGATTATTTTGCATCATATAACAGTTAGAAAACTAAGGACATTCCTTTTCACTATCATGATATTGTGGGAAGCTTGAGTTCCTCATCTATTAATGCCTCAAAGAGGTTTCTATTAATAGACACACCATTTTTTCTTTCTCTTTATATGTCTAATGGACCATCAAAGAGGTTTTCACCAAGGGACTTTAATTTTATATTTTTAAGACTAAGGAACGTAGCCTATTCCAAAAAAAATTGCATCAAGGTCAATGTTAAACCATTTATTTGGATCATTAGATGGTAATTGTGAAGTCCCATGAATTCAACAATGAATTTGTTGTTTTGGAATGTGTTGAGAGACATCAAATATTGTTGATCCTAGGTAATCATTTTAGGATGAATGAGGGGTAGGTAAGACATTTAAAAGGTCATGCAATGGAAGTAGTCAAAAAAGTTGTCAAACGATTTATTTGTAGCCCTTTCCTTGATATGTTCAATATTGAGGGGGAGTTCTTCAATGATTATAATTTTTTTAGTGGGTTCATAGGGTTCCTCACCAAGTGGCATGTTTCCAAAAATATGAGTTTTGTGAGTAGGTTTGATGATAATGGGATCAAGGATAACCTACTCATGTAGTCCCGTACCTCTACCTAGTTAGTCCATGTTCTTATAGATGTGAAAGTATTGATGGATAGGTTTCTTTAATAAAACACTATGCACTCATCACCCTTATAGAGTTAGGAGTTAATGTCACCTTTAATGCTTTTAAATACTAGGAATCCATGTTGTACAAATTTAGTTGAGCCATATTATAGAATGTTATTTATTTTCTTCACCTAAGGATGAGGTTTTTCATGATAATGTGGGGGGGGGGGGGATGCTTTCTGACATGAAAGGTATTGTAAAGTTTGCATTCCCCAAATCCTATGTTAATGATCTTGACTTAGACTTTGGGAGAGGGATTAAATTATGAAGATGCTATATTTGCAATATCTACATATAAGGAATATTTTATGAAGGTGGAAGGAGTGGTGACATCACTACTAAGACAATGATGTAATCTATGATAGGGGCCTTCCAATATTTTTTAGTATTAGAAGGTGTGAGCATCAATTGGAATATATTTTTTTGTGCCTTAATAAAGGAACTTTAAACAACAAGATATGTGGAAAGAATGGCCTACATGGTATGGATCCATGGGTGACCAAGGAATATTTTATAATGTAATTCAAGATCAATTTAATGCTACATTATTTGTTGTAGTAGAAAGATGACTTCAACGAGGAGCCATATAATACCTTCTTACTCTCATATTTTATTTTTATATGCTTTAATTTTTATATTTTGTGGTTCCAAGGAATCATTAGAATCTCCCAATTATTTTATCAACTTCAAGGTACAAAGACTCAATCTGAACCCAGTACTGAATAGGACACATTTTTCTTTGTGCTTATTGATGGTCGCTTCAACATGGAGAGTGCTATTTTTAGATGGATTAATAGGTGACATATAATTTATAGATAAATGTGAGTTGGTATGATTTGATAATTGGCTCACCAAGTCTTGAAATTGATCAAGGTTGATTTCATTAGGGATTTGTGACTCCTAAAAGGTACATTCCTATATCTCCATATGCACATCAAATGTTTTGAGAAGATCTATGATTAATATTTTCATTAGAATTTTTCCAATATATCCTCTAAGAGATTTTATTGGGTGGCCTATGTGGAGGACAAGGAGGCCCTTTAGATGGTAATCCAAGTACACCTAGTGGTGATTCCATAATTAAGTGATTTGATCTTAATAATGGAAACTCACGAAGAAGCTTATTTAATATGGTTAATAATAGAGTCATATGAAGTAGATAATTTGTTAGATTTGATTTTATGGATGTGTTTTTTATGAGATGGACCTTCGTTGGATGTTGAAGTTTGGTTTTGATCATTCTTATGAAGAGGGTTTGATACATGCCTAGTTTTTCATTAGGTGAGGATGTATTTCCTTCTACTTTGATCTCAAGGTAAGTGCATGGAAATGGGGACCTAAAGGGGGTCTTAAGTGACCACTTTTTTTCTAAAATCAAGAAATTTTTATCTTGGATGATAAATTGAAGATAGCTATGCTCAAAATTTGAATATGCATCAAGAACAAGAGTCATAGTTCTCTAAATCTACTTTCTAAAATATTGAATTTTTAAGGATGGTAGAGATTAAGGGGTTCAAATATGGGGATCACACAAAGTGCTCATGTTTTTGTCAAATAAATATAGCATAGCATCTAGTTTGATCCCCTTAAAATTTTAACGTTTTTTAACATTTTAAAAATCATTTCGATGAAAAATCAACTAACACCATGTATTTTATGCCCAATTTATCTACTATTTTTTTAATGAATGTGTGATTTTTTTTATTTTCAAAGTGGACATGTCTGAAAAAATTTCCAAGTGGACATGTTTGAAAAATAAAAAAATTGAGCATGATCCCCCTTAATTTTTTATAAACTAGTAAAAAAATTAAATGTGTATAGAATAGATTCTAGTTTGTAAAAATTTAATTTGTTTCAAATTTTGATGAACTGGTAAAAAATTAAACAAAAAACACCATACATAGTTTTTTTTCAAAAAATGATGACACTAGAAAAAAAAATCAAATATGAAAAACCTTAACATATTTGAAATGTAAAAAAATTACATGGTTAGAAAGCTAAGAGAGAGCTCAAAATAATTGTGGTATTTTTAACTCATAATTGAAATATGTGCAAACCTAATGGAGAGCATGCTCGAGATTTTTTTTTTTAGAATTTAAAAAAAAACACCGTTGGGCATTGACATGTAATTCCAACCCTAAGGAATTTAATCACATTATAGCATGCTCGTATTATAATTTTCTTACGTTATAATGTACTATAATTATAACATGATCATTTTAGAATAAACTCATGTTTGTGTGAACAAAAAATGAAGCCTACCTCTTCATTTCTATCTCTAAGTATCTCCCTCTATCCATATATTTCCCTACATTTATCTCCATATCGCCTTATCTATCTCCCTATCCCTCTCTATCTATATCTCCATCTCCCTCCTCTCTCTACCTCTATCTTCCTATCCCTTTTTATCTCTCTCTACTTCTGTCTATCTATATCTCTCCCTCTCCCTTCTCCATCTCTATATATTGAGCTATTTATCCCACTCTCCCTCGTTATCCCTAGACCTCTCTCTATCTCTCTTTAAATCCCCTCTCCCTCTATAGATTGATTTTTCTCTAGACCTATCTCTCTCCCCTTCCCTCTCTATCTCCCCCTCTATATCTACCTCTATCTCTCTTTCTCTTCCCATATTTCCCTATCTATTCTTCATCTCTCCCTTTCTCCATCTTTATTTATATATCTATACTTATCTCCACCTCACCTCTCTCTCCCTATCCCTATATATATCTCCCTCTCTCCATATCTCTCTCTCCTCTCTATCTCTACCAAGTAATTTGGAAAAAAATCAAAATTTGGAGAAGTGTGCAGTAAAAAATGAACTAGACAACATCATGAAATTGGCGAAATCAAATCCCAGATTTTAAGCTATGTTCTCTTTGATTTTCCATATTTCCATTCCACCTTATCAACATAGTTCATGTGATACATATCCTAATGCTAATTCACTTCAATGCAACCCAACTGTTAAACCTTACATGGTTCATATCCCTTCTCTTTCTAATAATTTCATTGTTTTGTATAATTTTGTATTTCTCGTGGATTTTTTATCAGTACACTCACTTATCCAAGCTAATATCAATCAAAATAAAAAAATTATATCCTAACTATAGCAAGTGCAACTCTAATGATACATTATCATAACCAAATAAAATGATGATAATTTTATTGATTAGAATAATGTCTTAAGTAAATCAAAATATATCATCATCAAAATTCAAGTGCTAAGTATATATAAAAGGAGCACCTACACCCCTACAAGTGTAGGGAATAAGTCCCCTACCCAATTTTTTCCCTAAAAATTAAATGATAAGAAGCCTTAGATTGACAACCCAATTTAGATTGTTCCTATGTAAAAGATGAAATTTAGCCCTTCAAAAAAGGAGTCTCTTTCACATCATTTTAAAACACACATACATTAGATAGGTCTACACACTTATTCATGTAATTATTATTGTAATAATTGATATTTAGTCTTAGAGAATCGCCATATATCTGTGGGGACCATTCACGCAACATTTTGAATCCATGTAATAGTTTTGTGTGATCCTATTCTTTTATTTATCCCTCTCATATATTTTCTTCTTTCATCCTCCCAATTTATTTGTCAATCTACACCATTTTCCCCAAATCCTTTTATGTCTTCTTCTTATATTATCCTTGTCTTGATCAATATCATTTATGTTTCCTTTTAATTCCATCTCACTTGTTATTGCCTTCTCCCAACAAGCCATGTTTTTTCTTCTTCGTATCCCCTATTGGTAAACATATTGAGGTTTTGGTTTTCCATTTTAATTTGTAAGTCAAAATAAAATTTACTTTTAATGTAATATGCCATTATCATTGTCATATGGATTTATGTTTGAATCAACTATGAAGGAGATAAAAAAGTTAGCTTCCCCTTTGACCTAACCACCTTAGACTATCATTAGAAAAAATGATCCACAATTATTTGTAGAAGTTTCTAAACACTTTTCATCATCAAGTTGCTTTTAAGAATTGATTAGGAGGCCACTAAAAGTAATTAGGTTATTTTTAGGACCTTCACAAGTGACCCATGGGTCCCTCTACAATAGTACCAAATTTGACACAAATTTTCTTGAGACATCCACAACTTTAGTTTTTGTTTTCTATTTAGTTCTTTCTTCCACATGCATGCAATTCACTTCATTAAATTATACTAGGTTCTCATAGTATATTTATATTTCCCCTCTACTTTTTATGCTCGAAGATACCTAGCATCAGTGTGTCCCACATCTCTATCTCAGCACTTGATAAATATTAAAATGTGACAATATTATATTAAATGACACTAAACTACTTTCCCTACACTAGCATTGATGCTCTTGCTCTAGACACCTATGCCCCTACATAAACCCCAACACAATTTTTCACCTTAAAATTGCATATAATTTTACTAATAACTCTATTTATAATTTTTAAAATTAGAAAAAGATAACACACTATTAACCTCTTTTGTTTTCTTTCATTTGGTGAACTTATCATAATTTATTTGTTTTTCATATGTTATAAAGTAGTTGTTCATTTTCATAGTTTCTCTTATTTATTTTAGTTTGCCCAATTTTTATTATTTTATAGAGATAGAACCTACCCTTCTATGACCATCCCTTGCCATAGTCTCCATCTCAATCCATTCATTGTTGGTTATTCCTCTATCTCCATTGATGAGACTATGTAATTATTCAAGTGGTTATAAATAAATCTAACTAGGAGGCACAAATTGACCTTCAATAATGAATGAAGATTATATCAAAAATTTAGGAGGTCAAGAATTCCATATATCCTAAGTATGCCACTATTCCATTTGATCTTGATTATTTGGGAAACTTCATTCTCAAAAACCTTGTGAGATTAGAATTCATGTAAAATATTGGTTATATTTTTCATTCTTAAGCTCCTTCCAATCATTTTTGATATATATGAAATCCAACTCATCCTCCTAAAACTTCTCTTTTGGTTTCTTCTCCATCATTCATTTGTACTTCCTCTCTTATTCCCCCTTCTTCTCACTTCCTTATTCAACCTAATATATAATCATTTACTTTTCTATCCATCTAACACTAGCTCATTTGATTGCAAAATATGACAAAAATTTCCATCGAAAGTTGTTCAATTAGATGAATCATCGGGTACATGTGTACTTTTTAATTTTTTTGAAAAAATTGTGCTTGATGTTTGTCGAAATTTTGATGAACAGTGAGTTTTGTTGAAATTTTGATGAATAGTGAGTTTAAGTTCGTCAAAATTTTGATGAATAGTAAGTTTCATCGAAATTACGATGAACATCGAGCACAAATTTTAATAAATAAGAATTTAGTTCGACATTTTATTTATACTCGCGACAGTGTTTGTGAATTTTCCCTACTTGCGAATTTGTGATACTTGTGAGTGACAGTTTGTGTAGAGGTTATAGGCCGATTTTTTTTAATTTGGTGCAAAATATTATTAGATTTTGTTACCTGTCTATGATTGAAAATTATTGGAGTTGTATTTTGATATTTTTTGAAGACCTAAATATTCAAGCTTGGTAAAGAAAATGTCAGATAATATTAGTGCATCACAAAATAAAATTTGGGCTAGATTTAAAAGAAAGGGTGATGGGAAATGTTATTGTCCTTGCAATAATTGCAAGTGCTTAAAGATGAGAAGACTTTTAATCACAATAGCTGAGAAACATTGTAGGCAACATGGTCACTCTAAAAGGAGGCATGATTATTGTCCATTGGTAAGTTGTTCATTATAAGTCTTTATATTGATTGAATTTGTAAATGTTTATATCGTTTTAACATTTTTTTAATATATAAAAAATCACTTGATCATGATAATGGTTTATTTGTGTCGATCATTTTTATAAAGATGGGGCTCCCTAAGGCACATGATATGGATTATCATGGCTCAAAGAATGTGGTTTTGCAAGCGAAGGAACATGAAATTGTGAATATCAAAGATGAAGTTAATGATCCTATGGAAGAAGATGATCATGTGCCAGAAAACACAGTTGAAGATTATGGTACAAATACATTGATCCATGACATATTTAGTGGCACAGCTGATCATGATGATCGAGATGACTTTGATGATGTTCATGATTTACCTTTACATGAGAAGGCATACGAGCCCATTTTTTGAAGGCTCCCAAACAACTCTTCTCTCTGCTGTATTTTTGTTGGTGAACTTGAAGGTTATGAATGGTTTATCCAACATAGCAATCTCACGAATGTTAAGGTATGTCATATATGTCATCTTTTTTCATCTATTTCAATTGTTGTTAGTTCATCACTAGTAAATAAAGGATGAAATATGTACCATTAATATTATTTATATTAAAAAATTATTTTTTTGTTGTAGATTGATAGGTGATTTTTTGTTACCACCATCAAATATTTTACCGCACTCATACCGAGATTTATCTGCCATTATGAAAGATATTGGAATGGAGTATCAAGCAATAGATGCATGTACCAATGATCATATTATATATCATAAAAAACATGAATTTGCAACAAAATTCTTGGAATGTCATATCAGTAGATATTGAACAGATCAACTAAAAAAAAGGTGTCTCACAAGGTTCTTTGTTATATTCCCATTATTCCATGTATGCAACAATTATTTAGGTGCGAAAGCTTAGCACAATTTATGTATTACCATGCACGGAATAGAAGTGGAGATGACATTCTTCAAATTCCTATGGATGGTTTTGCATTTAGGGACATGGAGGAAAAATGGCCACACTTTAAAGAAAAACCTCGTAATCTCAGGCTTTCATTGGCAGCAGATGGTGTCAATCAATTTGCAGAGCTGAGATCTATTTACTCGGTGTGGCCTGTTTTTGTTATCAACAATAACATTCCTCCATGGATGTCAATAAAGAGGGAGCACATACTGTTGGCAATGATTGTTCCAGGTATTTGTTTACATCAATTTTCTTTAACGTAGTAGCATCTCATTTGTCTTATTTGTTGCATAATGACTTATATTTTTTTCATTTAATAGTCATGTACATTAATTTATATATATTGTAGTAAAATGGTTATAATAATTATGTAATGTTTATGTTCATTCAACTAGGTAAGTACCAAGTTAGATATTTGAATGTATATATCAAGCCTCTTATCGACGAGCTACTAAAGTTATGGAATGGCATCACTATGTATGACATCTCTAGACCAATAGGACAAAGATAATTTTAACTCCATGCAATGCTTGTATGGACAATTCATGATGCCCCATGGCTAACACATTTTTGTGGTATGTTATAACGTTCGACTGTACTTTAATGATATTTAATTTTATGAAGTAGATATCATGCATATTTTTTAAATAATCTATTCATTATATATAATTATAAAAATTGACATATTTAATCCAATTATATATGATCTTGCAAGTCTTCAAACAAAGGGAAAAATTGCATGTCCAATTTGTGGTCCAAAGATGAAATCTCGTCGTGCAACAAGTTTAGGAAAGCAGGTGTTTGATGAGTATAAGCACTTCCTCCACAAAAAACATAAGTATCGAACTACAGAAAAACATCTTTTCAATGGGAAAGAAGAGACTACATCAAAACCACGAAGAATGACACCTCGCCTATGGAAGTTGGAATATAATAGAATTAATCGTCAAGGTTATACATCGAATCAAATTGTTTATCTATCATATATGATATGTTTGTAATTTATATTTTTATATTGTGTTTTGTTTACTCATGTTGTAATTGACAATGATTGTCGTTGTTAATTTTTTTACCTTATATGCTTCATGAAGGTTGTCAAGAAATTAATGGTCGGCTTCCATAGGGATTGAAAAGTTATCCTAGACAATTTAGTAGGTTGCCCTACTATGAGTAGCTACAAATTGTGCATTTGTTTGATACAATGCATATCGAAAAGAATATAATAGAAACGTTATGGAAAATATTGGATGAAAGGCCCATGACAAATAAAAATATATCAAAGTTTGTAGTGACATTCAGGAAGCCAATCATGTAATGAAAAATGTCTAATACCCCTCCGTTTTGGCTTCTTGCTTAGATAGTGTTCTTTGTTTTTTTTTGGTTTTTCCAATTACACTGATACTTTGATATATTTTTTCATGTGTGTGTTATTCGATCGCTATTTATAGAGTGACATAGACTATTTGTGGTTATGATATGTATTTCTTTGATGCTTTATTGTCATGCTTTAATTAGCGAAATAATGTTAGTTGTTATAACATGTTTATTGCATATGGGTTATTTGATTATAATGAAACTGCTAGTTTATGATGAGTGTATTGGTGAATGGGACGGGATTGCATCACTCACTTGTGAGCGCCCTGCTATTCCATGATTTCTTCTTCACGGTGTGTATTTTATGTTGTTTATATGCATGTACTTTGATATCTCATTTACAGATTTGCAGGTACATGACATCGACTCCACCTAGTTTCATAGGTTTGAGCATGTCGACCCAACAATTAAGTTGAATGGGAGATAGTAACTAGGTAACATGTGTCAATTCTACACCCTAGCCACAGTTTGTCGTCAATCCTTGTTTGGTGTGTCTTTGTTTGCCTTGTTTATTACTATTTAATTCTGCAAGGTTTATGTTATGAAAATAAATATTAAATTATGCATTAAATGATGTTGGTATTTATTTAATTAATTTTAGATAATATGATGGAAGCTTTCTATTTAAATTAATTAATTAAAGTTAACTTATTTAGCAAATTAAATTTAATCCATGTGGTTAAATTTATTTATTAAGTAATTAAATTAATTACTTAAATTATTTATTAAGAAAGTTGTTTAAAGGAATTAAATATAATTTAGAAATTAAATTTGAATATGAAATTATTAAATTATTTTGTGAAAACAAATATGAGTTGTTAAAAAGATATTTGTTAATTGCCAGCATGATATAGTTAATTAATTGAGGGTTGTTAAAAAAAAAGGAATTCGCGGAGGGAATCTTGGCTTTGGGTGAGGAAGCGGAAAGCTTCTTCATGGCAAAGGTTAGGATATTTTTGGGATGTTGAAAAATTGGAAAAGAACGGAAGATTTTGCTTTCTATTAAAAATTGAAAAGGATTTTGAATTGTAAGGAAATTGTGAACAATTTGCATTCTTAGATTTGTTTGGGATAGATTGTTGTGGAGTTGGATTCAATACTGTGCTTGGGAATTTGGATTGCTTGGAAGAAGTTGTAAAATATTTGCTAGAAGCTTTGGAAAAGGCTCGGCATAAGAAACTTCAATTACTCTAGAAGCTTCGTTGAAATAGGTTCCATACTTATGTTATTGTTTTGGTTTAAATTTTTAAATGGAATTGTAGTATTGTAGAAAAGATTGTTGTGCTAGATCTGTAGTAAAAAGTCTTATTTGGTTTAAGAAAAGAAAAATTTAAGGCTTTTGTGATTGTCGTGAAGAAACCTAGAGCCTCTGTAGGAATTTTTTTGTTACAGTGAAACCAGAGAGTAATATTTGAGAATCTTTGAGGAATTATTAGATTTAAACAATGAAATAAAACCTAGAGGAAAACAAATTTAAAATTTAGGGAATTTTAGTTTTAAGATCTATGTTGAAAATTGTAAAAACCTCTGTGATAAAATTGTTTTAAACAATAGGAGGTTTTAGAAGAAACAACTGAGACTTTTAAATCTATAATGGATTGGTAAAAAAATTTGGTAAACGGTTCGGGGAAAAATCATTGCCTCTTTATTCTTCTTTGTAATTTGGCTTCCTTCCTGTAGATTGCATTTTAGAAAATTTATTTCCCAATCATTATAATCGATTGATAGATTTGTATAAATATGTATATATGTACATTTATATGCATTTTAATGTATATACATATATATATATATATATATATGTATATATATATATTTATTTATTTTATTGTATTCTTGTCAAATTTTTTGAAGAAAAACTCGTAATCGTTCGTATGACGAATTCGGGAAGGGTTTTCATTTATTTATTTATTTTAAATCGCGTCTCTCTTTTGAGATCATTGTGCATGTTTGTTTTAATGGGGGGGTTGGGGAGGATCTACCTCCCCACAGCCGCCCCTTTAAGGGAGCGGATGTGTGGAGGGAGACCCCTCCCAATGTTACCATGGCCGCACCATGGGTTTGGGATTCGGTTGTGCTTTAGCACGATCGCCCCCAAACACATGGACTTCCCTTCATTAAATGAAAATGAAAATGGTTTAAAATTCATCTTTCCTTTTATTTTGTGAATTTCGATATAGTTTAAGTTATTAATATGGAATATATATATATATATATATATTATATATATACACATTATGTATATATCTGTATATATAATGTGTATATATATGTATATATATTATATATATATGTTATATTTATGGTTTGTAAAATATCAATTATATATTTAATGAATATATATCATAAGTGTATATACATAATTATATAATTTAAAATATAATTATGTATGTATATATATTAAATATATTTTTTTTTTATATTTAAAGTAGTTTTATTTCAAAAAGGTAACATGTTTTTATGCTTAGAAAGGAAATTGAAGAAGTTAAGTTTTCACTGGATTTTATGTTGCTTTTATAAGTAATCAAGGGTTTTATTTATTTATTTAAGTTCGTATATTTCCTTCTCTGTATTTGGAAAAACAAAAAAAATATTATTTTTAATTATTCTATTAGGGCAATTATTTTCTTTGCTGTGAAATGAATTTGCAAGGGAAATGGATTTAGAATATCCAAAAATAGTTATTTCCTCACAATTGCCTTCTATGTTTATTTCCTCTATATTTTGTAAGGGGAAGTGGGTTTAAATTGTTTAAGACTTCCAGTAGTGAAAGAGGGAAATGGGTTTGTATATTTAATTGAGTCAACCCAGTGATTGAACCCTTGGTTAGTGCTTTTTATTTGGTCATTGTAACCCAATTTCCACGAACGGGAAAGTGTTACCCTTATGTCTTATTTAGGGTGGATGTTACTTTTAGATTAGCACTAGGTTGCCTTGGGTTATGGATTTGTTCCATTAATTTTTCATAGTGGAGTGGCTTGCAACGAGCGCTAACACACAAAGGGGTGTCAGGATAACTCGTTGTAGGTTGGTAATCCAGTGATAATGTAATTAACTTGGTAGGGGTTGGGTAGCTTGAACACTTAATCTAGACTAATAAGCCTCACTCATAGACCCTTGTGCTAATATAGGATTGGGATGAGATGAGAAGGCCTAGAATGGCATGATCGGTATCTTGTCTTCATGAGAGATATTTGATACTACTTTGGACTACATGTGGGGCCAAAAGTTGTTAGAGGTTTCCAAGAGATCCTAAGATGGGGGTCGGGGCCTAGGAAGACTCACCAGGATATCCCATGTAGCATTGTGATGACACTCCTCCTAGGTCAACTATGTTATTAGTATTGTGAATCGAAAATGGTTTAAACTAGAAGCAATGTAACCTTGTGTTAGTTTGGTGTAAATAATTGGTAGAGCCAGTGTGTGTGTGTCAACCTGTGATTAGAGGTTGTGGGTTTGTCCATGTTATGTTGTTACTATCTCTTAGCACGGGGAGTGGGACTTCGGGTACCACTTGGTTGGGTGGAACATGAACCATACACCATTGGGTCCCCCTTCAACCTTCGATTCTTGATGGTGAGATATCTAGTTGGAGAGCTCGCAGTTTCTTGTATTTAAATCAAGCAATGTATTTATTTCAGTTTCACTCATGTTATTTTACCCCTCATTTGTATTTGAGGTGGATATTTGTATAATATAACACATTTGTATTATTGCATCATTCATGGAATGAGAGATGTAACCTTATGATTAAGTTAATGAATATGGAGTTTTGTTATATCTCTTTATGTTATGATGTAACTTTATTTTGTATGATTACTCAATTCTTTATGTAATTAAATGTTATAGATGTTATGTGATGTATGTATGGGTTTTATGTAATCCCAATCTCATAGCCTTAGAGGTTTTTTTTAATTAGTAAGTGAACATGTATGCTATTACACTTTAAAAAAATAAAATTGGTGCACTTAAGTAGTTAATTGCAACTTCCTCTAGGGTTACGTGGCGGGGCATTACAAAATGTCATTCAATTAAATAGCAATAGAGACCAAATTAATATAAGTGCCCTTCATTGGTTATTAACGGAGTAGCAAAGCAATGCTATAAAAGAAGTCATACAAAAAAATTTATTTCCCACAAGATTTTTTGCAAACATAAATAATATCATAACAAAGAAAGGTGAATTTGGGTCAGGGATGAAAATGCATGATTGCAATACCTTCATTAAGGTAATTATTCTGGTATATATATATATATATATATATATATATATATATATATATATATATATATATTTGTATATTGCATGTACTTTTCAGTGCATTATTTTTACTACTTTTGGAAAAATTATGAAAAGATCATTTTATAATTGTTGCAGTACGTTCTACCTCTATCTCTCCCACACAACTTCAACAACAATTTCAAGCAAGTTATATATGATCTTGGAAAATACATGAGGTAAGTAGTGATATTTGTTCAATTTGTTGTATAGATCTTATATTTTCCATTTGTTTTACTTGTTATGTAATATATTGTATATTTTTGTTAAATATCGTTAATATATTTGTGCCTTGAATCACTTGTAGATGGTTGTCATCTAAAGAAATCCATAAATAAGATATAAAATATTGGAAGAGAAAAATTCCTCGTCTAATGTGTGAAATGCAAAAGTGTCTAACTTTGACATTTTTCAATGCACAAGAGCACTACCTCATACACCAAGTTGAGGAGATTGAATTGTGTGGACCTGTACACACAAGGTCAATGTGGATGGTTGAGAGGCACTTGAAATTTTTGAAGGCTTTGGTTAGAAAAAGAGCACATCCTGTGGGTTCTATGGTGGAGGGATATATGGTATACCAGACCATGGTGTACATTACTAAATATCTTCCTAAGTTTACAACAAAGATCCATTTAGATCGCATTTGGGATCCCAACTCCATTAAAAAATTCAAAGGGGAGTACCTAATGGGGAAAGGTAGATTGAGGAAAGTGAGAGGTAATTATAAGATGATCATGGATTAATCTTCAATATACATCAATTATAAATTAAGGTTGTATACCGTGGTAATTAACTAATTATACGTCATTTGTGAATTTCACTTTTTTTTAATACAGTTGGTCGAGAGTGGGATGCACTACATTTGTACGTCGCAAACAATCTTGATTGGATGATAATATGGATTGAAAGATGTCAACAATCTATTTGTGCATTAACATGGGAAGGTGTGGCTTCATTGGTTAAAGAAGCTCATCGTAATGGATATTTCAATGTTACACCAAGGGAAATTGATTTAGCATATGGTTTAAGAGATAAATAGGTACGTATAAATATATTAATCACCCATATTATTTAATTATTTTCAACTATATTGATGTATATATATGTTGAGTTTTTTCTTTTGCATACATTCGACCAAGAATAAATATGTTTATCAACTGACGATGCAATAATTTTTACATGTTTGACATATTGCAGGTGAAACACAACAAGGCTATGTGGTGCAATGATCATAAATTTTGAATCAAAAAGTTGGATGACACGAAGAAAACTTGTGACTCTGGGATAATTGTAGTCTTTCAGGTGACTAATGTTTCATCTAGAAGCGACATACATCCAAAAGTCTCAAAAAATCAGTACTATGGGATTTTTGATGATATACTTGAGTGTGACGTTAAGTCCTTCAAATCAGTTTTGTTCATTGTCCAATGGTACAAGCTATGATTGAATGAAAATGATCCCAAGAGAACTGTTATTGAACATTATAATGGATTTACCATGGTTAATACAAGGTCAATCGAGCCAGTTGGAAATGAGCCCTATTTTCTTCCAAGCCAATGTGAGTAGGTATTTTACTCAGAGGTTCTAGGTAAACCAGGTTGGTCATTTGTTGCTAGACATGATCCAAGAGGAAGGTCGGTAAAGTATAATGTGGTGGAAGAAGAAGATACCGAAGAACTAGAAGATGATGTAGATGATGATCAAGATCAACAGTTAGTTGATGGTGTGCTTGATGAAGATGTCGAAGAAGAGGAACTAGATCATGATGGTGTAGGAGTTAATGTTCATGAAGATGATATCCGTATGGATGATGACATTATCGAAACTGATATCAATGACGATGATGATGATATGACCAATCCTTACAATGTCAAATCTGGATCGGATGATATAGACAAAGAGTTGGATGAAGAAGAAGATCAATGACATTGAAATGTATGAGTTATGCGATTATATTATCTATTTGATATTGATTTCTTGATAGAATTATATTTGACTTATGTGGTTACATAATTAATTCATGATGTTTTTAATTTTTATGCCATTACATAATTAATTCATGATGTACATGTGACATTGTATGCATACATTGCTTTCTTGTATATTTTATAGTTTTACCAACATATACTATTGTATGCTTGCATGGCTTCTTAGTTAATATTTTTTTTATTATTATTGATATTTTTGATACTTTTCTATAAGTTATTATTAGATGATACACATTGGATTCCTTTTAATTTTTTATATTTGAAGATACATAACTAATTACAAGGATACTATAAAGAAGATATATCTATATATGTATCATTTATGAGTTTCTAAAATATTTTACTTCCATGTCAACCACTTTCTTTACTTCAATTGAGAAACATAATACCTCTATAATCTTGCAGTTATCAAGTGTCAATAAAATAGAATTCAAGTACTTAGCTATCAATTTTCTCTTGATTGATCTAGTAATAATATATTAGCCAACTAATACTCATCCAATGATATCATCTTGCATTAATTTGTGTTATAAGGTTTATCTTGTATGTTTAAGGTATGAATTTAAGGTTCTTACAATGAATTTTCAACCAATGGTTATATTATTCTATCCTATCTCTACCATTCTAGTTCTAAAATAAAACATACAAATCAAACTTAACTAGCAATCACTTAAATATTCCCATCATTTGGAGAAAACTCTACAATATTCCCATCACTAAAATGGAAAATATCATAAATATAAATAAGGTTAGTAGAAATATTAGGAACAAAGAGAACATAATTGATGCAACCATCTACCAACTATATCTTTTTTGATCCTAAAACTAAAACTTGTGGAGATTTTTCAACTATTTACTAAGAAGTGTTACTATTAGAAAGTGAAGAAATAAGATGATTCATATTATTTGAAGCACCTAAATCAAGTATCTAGTTAGAAAATGGTTTATGTAAAGCCCAAGCAAAAAGGGAATACCCTTTATAAGTGGAAGAAGGTTTGGAGATAGAAATATTTTTCTACTACATGACTTACTCTAATGTCTCCACTCTCTTCCAACACCTAGATTTAACATGTCTAAGTTCTCCACAATAATTTTACATGTCACTTGACTTATTCCTTGTCTTGGAGCAAGACTCACTAGTCTTAAAAGTGGGAGGTGTGGATTATTTATTTGAATTACATATATTTTTGGATGGAGAGTTACAACATAAAGTAGTTTTTTAAAAATATTTTACCTATTTTTACCTTTTCTATTGGAATATTGATCCATTAATGCTTGAATTACAACTAGGAAGATCACAAAATTATCTAAGTTTGGAATGCTTCCTATTAAGGTTATCTGATTCAAAGTGGCAGGGAAGGAAAATAACCAACCACAAATGGCAAAGACGCTTCTTACAATTCTTCTCTCAAATACTCTTATGAGGAGTCATCAACTCCACTATTCCTTCAAGGAAAAGACCCCACACGCCTAGGGTTCTTGGACTCCAAAAACCAAGAGGGTTTTCAACCCTTGTTTACATGTCAAAAAAATTCTAAACAACACATAACATCCTATTTATAACTTAGGAAACTCCAATTACTCATCACTTTAGCCACTAGTCCTATTTACCCCTATAAAGCTTGTAGTCCTACCCAGGAGGACAGTCACAATAAAAACCACATATGTACTTATTCCAGACCCAAATCACTAAACTTAGACAAGTATGATATTCCCCTACAAGGCCCCAACGTCTCCCTTTATTAAAGTGAGTGGAAAAGGTACAATGGCCCAAAACAACGATGCTCCAAGAGGCCTAATTAGTTGGCTACAACAGGACAATTAACTATCTACACTCTCCCCTTCACCCCAAAGCCTTAACTCAGACTCCTACAGGTTAGTCACATGTATTTCCATCATTCCTAAGTGTCTTCACTACCAAAATCACCCTAGTTAAGAAAAACTCCACTTTTTGCTTCACAATCTAAGCCTGTCACATGAGGATGCTAGGCCTAGAACATTGAGAAATTTCCTCCACATAGCTTGCCCTATCCCAAAACCCTGAAATCATGAAAATAAAAACCAAGATATTCCATCTCACCAAGATTGGGCAATATTGCAATGTGGGAATGGAAGAAATGGCCATTTTTCACTCAAAACCATGGTTTTGATGGTTTTCAGACCACCCGATAGGAAAATGAAGATAACTCCCTTGTCCCTTGATGATAACTCTCCACTCCAATGCTAAAAATAATCTAATTCAACCCTCTTTCAAACCATTATATCCTTGAAGTGTGAAACTAAATCCGCAAGTCGTACCAAGTACGGGATTAGCAATTTTTGCACAAAAACTCAAGAAAACAACAATCTCTTTATTGAAAAATTCTTACTTTCTTCATAAACAACCTTGCCTTGACCAAGAGGAGTATTTAAGGTCTCACAACCTCCCTCCATCATCCACTAACTAAATTTTGAAAAGAAGGACGTTGGAAACCAACTAGCTCATATTTTGACCTCTAATTGCCTAGTTAAGGCAATTTGTGCAGCTTTCACCAACTCAACCACAAAGAGCCTTCAAGATGTGTCAAAGGAATTTGAAACCCTTACAATTATCAAGGTAACTCCCCTCATATTCCTGGTTGCATCATGGAATTCTTATTCCTTAATTTTTCAAGGTGCACCAAGCTTACAAAGTGAGGATAGAAACCTTGTAGTACATTGAAACCATTGAAACAAACCTAAGAAACCTATTAAAAACATTTTAAATGGTCCTTAGGACCTTATTTCATCACAAATCCAAAAACCAAAACATACTAGGCCCATTGGACCCATAGGTGCTCCTACACCATTCTTATAGAAAATATATAAGGCGAGTATCTTAAAGTTAGTTCATATTTCATTCATGGTGAGTCAAAGGTAGAGGAGAACACCTTAAAAGTTCCCTTTACCTTAGAAAAATTCAAGAAGATACATTCCTTATTGATTTTTTCTTTTAAACTACCCTTCAATTCAATAACAATAACTTGAAATTTTTAAATAAATCCCAATCAAGCAATGAACATCATGAGAAATATATATCAAATTTTCTTATAATTGTAATGCATAAAACTCATTAATGCTACCAAATAGATCATGAAAATCATCATTTACCTTTTGAGGTGTTGTGCACTCCACAATATAAAAAAAAAGTTACCTAAATCATGTAATCCAATCAAACCCATGGCTTCACCATTTTTTTTTGTAAATATTTTTTTTAAAACTTGTTAATACATATAAGTGGTTTGATAGCTAACATTTACCATAGAACCTTAGGCTTTTTTCAATCTTTAATTTTTGTGTGATAGCTATGTAGGTATAGCATCTCAATAGCCCTAGATTCATCTGTTAGGACAACAAATACCAAGAGAGAAAAGGGCAATGGGCACTTAGAATTTTCCTTTTAGCCCCTCAAACGAATTAATACACATGGTAAATTTTAACAATAGAAAATCAAAAAATCAACCATTAATAACACAACATTTTTTATAATTTATAGGAAAATAGGCTTGTCAAACAAAAAATGGAGGTTACAAGTAGATTCCTTATATTTTCTAATCAATTTAAAGAAGTTAGCCAATTTTGACTCATGGATGAAGGTTATGAGAATCACAAAAAAAATTAATAAGATGGTTCAAATAGAAATTACTATTACCTAGATTAATAAAAGTAGTAAAAATATGTGGATCATACTTTAGAGGTCAAAATATATTTTTAATAAGAAGTATAAAATATGACATCATAGGAAAAATTTGTGTGATTTTGAAAGAAATAGCCTCAAAGGGATGAAAAAGGGCCCCTATGGTATATAAGTTGGATGATGCTTTTAGGTGGCCTTGGTCACTAGTGGAGTGACAAAATGGTTGAGATACCTAGTAGAGTAGAGATGACTAAGGATTTCCAATGTTGGTGGTAGTCCCAAGTGGTGTTCAAAAAATATTTATTTCTTATGTGTTAGGCACTAAATATTATGACTACACAGGGTTCTATCATGAGGATTATAAAATAAGATCTACCACATAAGATAATAACACTAATAATTTTAAGTAAACCTACTTGTAGTGTGGCATACCCTACAACCACAAATATATCAAAAAAATTGTGAAGTACCTATGGTTACAACAAGGGAATATAGGGCATCCTATACCTAATGGGGAACCCTATTTACACCTAAGATAAGTATGGTGCTATATGGGTCATTTCATACCCTATATAAAAGATATTAAATAAAACCTAAAAAATGAAAATCCCTTCTTTGTACACCATATATGTGTGTTGGTTACATCTACCAAGGAAATATGTGAGTGACACAAAAGGATGCAAAAATGTTACAAAATCAACATAGATGTAAAAAAATGCATACACCATATGGACTAGGAAGCCAAAAAAGGTATCCATTCTTGAAATAGATCTAAACCATATGAATATTACAATTTTATTTTGGAAAATTCAAGCCTTTTGGACTCAACACTAATTTGAAATTTAGGCTAGGAATATACACCCAAAAACTATTTTGGAAAAATATCCTAAAAAAGAGAGAGGGACTTGTAATTTCCTAGATTTGATACCATGTTGAAGTTTTTAGAATAACTTCATATGAGCAAGAATACTTCCACAAGAGAGATAAGTAAAAAAAATGATATATTTCCAATATTGATGTGATCAAAATGTACATAGAGATGATTTTGTATGTAGTCAAGGATGAGACAAGAAGGTATTTGGAGTAGGTCAGAATCACACATGTGAATGTGACAAGTGTCCTAATAAGTTTCATATGCACATGAGGGGCTCTCAACTACTCTATCTTATCTCGCCCTTTCCTATATTATATATAAGGGCCCCTATGTATATGCACATGAATTCAGACAACTAAAGGTTTCCCTCAATATAATTAACTAACTAGGTGTGATTAAGACAAAAAATTCAAATATTATTGTAAAATACATGTTCATGCCAACAATGATAACTAAATTTTTGGGCCTTGCTAACAAAAACTACATATATTGTGAGATTTGAGCTTGAAACAAATCTCATGCTTGGAAACCACTATTGTGTCATTGGAAAACAAGTTTCAACTGCCATTTAATGGTAAACCAGTTGTAGTGTAACAGTAAAATCCTCTAAAATATTAGGTAAAAGCCTATATATACTATTATATAATAATAAATATAATTATATTATATATAATTTAATCTAATATTACTATTATATTAAAAATATATGTTATATTAATTATATTTTGTATTATATAAAAATATACATATTATTAATTATTAAATTTTCTAATATTTTTATATGTATATTTAAAGAATATAATATATAATTATAATAAATAGAATATGAAAACCTAATATATAATTTTATGTGTATATAAAGAAGCTAATATATACTTAACTATGTATATTATGAAAACCTAAATCGCGCCCATAATTTTCATTTTAATTAACATACTCTAAAACCTTCATCGAAACCTTATTTTCAGGTTGCAATAGCTCACGTGCATGTCAAATTGGAGAAGTGAAAGTCAATATCAGTGTCGATCGGGAAGAGTTTGGAGGGGCGAAAACCCTGCAATATATCAATATGTGCACGCGGAGGAGCGAAAACCAAGATGGGACAATGAGTATTGTAAGTGATATTATCCATTTTGAAACAAAAACAATCCACATGTAATAAGAAAAGACTATTTTGAAATAGTTTGCAATGCATTACAATGTTATCATACATTAATGTACCTCTTGCTACATTGGGCAAGAAAATGTGGCAATAGAGAACCGGTCATTGGGCTAAAAGTTTCCCTTAAAAATTTGTAAACATTCATAAAGACATTCAATTACAAAAGACTCCCTACTTGATTGACCCTTCCCATGATTTATAGAACATGTTTTAGACCCATAGAAATTAGCTTGACATTCATGACTTAAGGCCCTATACTAAACCTAGTCACATATACATTAGAAAATCAGTTCAAAGAACCAACCTTAATCAAATGCAACAAGCTTGCATGTATCATGTTACATCCGATATACATGTGTAGCAATGGGGACATAGACATACATAAAATCATCCCTTGCCCATTTTGACCAAGCATAATGGATCAACACTTAAGCACTTGTCATGGCCAACCCACATTCGAAATTAAATTTTGACAACTTGTCATGGCCAACCACACAAATGATCATCAAGTCACCTTTAGAGAAGATCTCAAATATCTCACCAAAATCTCGCCTTTATCTATGACTGTCCTAGTAACCCTCCAAATTTGATTTAAGGCTTTTCCCCCAATGTTCTCCAAAACACTTGACCAAAAAATTATGGATTCAAATACCCTTTTCAGGTTTATGCAACATATGTAAAAATATGTATCTGCTCCTTTGGACCAATGTGATGAACCAATAATCTACCCCTGCCCCGGGCTAGTGAATTATCCTCCTTTTACAAAGGAACTCCCTCTTAGACTTGGGAAAACACTCTGAAACTCTAGGGCAGCACTAGGCAGGTTAAAAAACCTCAAAATTCACCATTGTATCCCACTAGTATGGCCTCCATCATAGCAAACCAAAAAACCCCTTGTTTAGGCACTTTTGATGAGGGTTTTTTGAAAAAGACACTTCCAGATGCTACCGGACCTTGCCACCTAGTCAAACACTCTTGGTTTTACCCCCACAAGCTTAAAAGTTCATAAGATGACCACCCCTAACTTCTCACCATCAGACTCAATTCTATACCCATCAAATCATGCATTTTTCCTATGGAATCAATCCTACAAACACCCTCAAAGTCTTGAAAATCATCTACCTTGCACAAAAAAAACATAAACATGTTTATTAAACCTATCTAAGCCTATCCAATGAGTCACAGGTCTTCATAGTGGGTGGAAGGCTTAGAATGCCATTTTGACTCCTCTCAAAACCTTAACTCGGGAAAATAGAGCAATTGATGAGATTTGTTGATCCCACACACAAACAATCACTCTAAGCCTCCAAGAAAGATGTAATTGAAACTAAATACATGTTTGAATATGCACCCACACCCTCAAGTCATGACAGACTTGTACAGGTCTATACCAAGAATGGAAAGTTCAGAAAACAATAAAAAATGCAGAGATCAGCATTCTACAATGATAATTTTCTTCTTCAAAATCTGAACAACTTTTCCACAAGGGATTACATCATGTTATAATGGTTTCAATTCCAAACTACCACCTAGAACCGACCAACTACCTTAACCATCTCTTTGTTTAAATCTAAAATGGCAATTTTCCAATTTTGTTCTTAATTACCACCCCTTTACAAATTTGCTTTGTAAATTCCTCTTAACTGACCTACTAAGACCCCAAAATCCTTCCAATACATATCAAATGGTCATTGAGACCTTATTAACAAGGAAAAACATGAAAAGAAAACTATTCTACCACCTAGACCTCATTGTCAACTTTTAACATTAATGGACAATTTATTGCATTACATCTTATCTTGGCATATTGTGTAACTTCCTTGTTGCATAATGGTTAAACGACCTTCAAATCACTCAATGAACCTTCAAGGCCCATTTCCCTTTTCATTTCAAGGTATAGGTGCCCCTGCACCATACACCCCCCCATAGAGAACTCTTGTCCCAAGAGAAATTCTGGTTCTTTGCCCCCACATTGCTGCTCCATACTTATCCAAATCTGATGTGAGGTTCCTCTTGATCCTTGGATCAAAATTTGGTACTGTCCCACTCCTCATACCTGCAATCAAACAAAAGTTAGCAACAGAGTTCCCTACCTTCTTCCTTGATCCACCTCCATACTTGTACCCATCCACCTTAGTATGTACACTCTTCCCTTGCTTCGTTGTCATTAGACTTTTGCACCTTGATTCAGACTATCCTATCCTCATAGTGATCAGACCTTCATGCTCTAGGTCCTTTGTCCTTCTTGTCTCATGACTTGTTGTCTTCTTTCTTGCCACTTCACCAAACTTTGTCTTAAGACCTGTTGATTGTCCCTTGACCTGCTACAACACCACAGGGCATCTAACTATCCCTACTAACACATTATTAGCCTCATCTTTTCTTTCCAAAGACTCTTTCCCCTCACTCTTCCATTTACCAGTCTGAGTCACTTTTCTACTCAATTCCTTATGTCATACAAAGGCATGTTTCACTCCTTTCTCTCCTTGTAAAGGGTTTAGTTTAAAACTTTGACCATCCTTCCAAATGGTATAGGATTTTTCCCAACCATCATATATAGACCTCCTATCAAATTGCCAAGGTCTCCCTAAGAGTACATGACAACAATCCATTGGAAAAATGTCACATAAGACTCTATCCTTATACTCCCCAATCTGGAAATCAACATATGCTTGCTCATTTACCACTAAGGTTTGATTATCATTCACCCAAGAAACTCTATAGGGTGCTACATGAGGTATCTTTTCTAAACCTAAATTATCTACCATTTCAATTGAAGCAAGATTATCAGTTGATCCTGAATCCACTACCATCCTTCATACTTTAACTTGTGACTCAACAAAACGAGTATGCAAGGCCAACAACTTCAAAGCTAAGAATGGTAGATTGCTAAATGTTTAACCTTTTTGCTTTGCAATGGGATGGGAATACAATATGATAGAAGTGGGATAAGAAATGCATCATTTGAAGCATCAAACCAATATGCAAAGATGAAAGAAAGTGCTAACCCCTTAAACTGAAATTTTTTATTTTAACTTTAAGTTTGTTGGGTAGCCAACTCTTTTAAGTTATCAAATCCTACCATCATACATAATCAAAATGTTGTTGTTTCAAATGACTATGAGCACTAACTTTCACTATTTGAAGATGTTGAAACCTTGTCATAGAGAACTAGAACATTGATGTGACCACTCATCCTACCTTAAAACATACAACCACAAATGGAAAAGATACTTCTCACAATGCTTCTCTCAAATATTCTTATGAGGAGTCATAAACTCCATTATTCCTTCAAGGATGAAACCCCACACACCTAGGGTTCATAGACTCGGGTCGCTCACTAGACTTAGAACACTTTGACCATATCTAAATGGACCAAAGCAAGGTTCAACACCCATTCTAGCACTTATGTTACATCAAACACCCATTCCTATAGTGACTTAGGCATCTTTTTCTCTAAAGGCTTGTAGCAATTTCCCAATAGGACAGTCAATTTAAAATCCACATGGAAGAATGTTATGACACCAAACCACTGAATTTGGATACCCAATGTGGACTCCCACAAAGCCTCAAAACCTTTCCCCTTGAATGTTAAAGCACAATTCACTATGGCCTATTCTATCGCTGCTCCAAGAGGCCTAATTCAAAGACCTACACCTGGGTCTTGACTATCTAGGCTCTCCCCTTCACCCCAAAGCCTAATATCAGACTCCTACAGGTTTTTTACACTTTTAACCATCATCCCTAATTTCCATCTAGACAAATTTCTCCAAAACAAGCAAAAACTCCACCTTTTTGCTTATCAATTAGGCTTGCCACATAGAGATGTCAAGCCAAAAACCAGGCACAACTTCCAACACCCAACCTATCATTCTCCAAATCTAGGAGCACATGATAATAAACCCTTATATCTTCCATCCCACCGATATTGAGCAATTTTACAAGTGGGAATGGAAGAAATAAACATTTTTCACCCAAAACCCTGATTTTAAGGATTTTCAAACCACCCGGTAGAGAAACTCAGATATCTCCCTTATTTCTTTATGAAATCTCACCACTCTAGCACCAAAAGAAAGCTTAATCAATCCCATTTCAAACCATTATATTCTTGGAGCATGAAAGTAAACTTACACTCTATACCAAGTACGGGATCAGAAAATTCTCTAGAAAACACAAAAAATCAGCAAACTTCTTATTGAAAACTCCTTCCAAACTTCAACAACAGCCTTGCCTCGACCAAGAGAGCCATTTATGAAGTCTTAAAACTATACATAGGAATATTTAAGATGACTTAAACAATTTTTATTACCTAAGCATAAACTTATGATGACTTAACCAAGCCTAGTACACACTCCCTCCCCGTTAACCACTTAGACATATGGAGTTTATCAGTAGTGGACTGTTGAACCACCTCACACATGCACCTAAATTATGTGTATTAGTGGTTTAATTCATATTTTTCAAGACAAATTAGACCAAAATATTATGTATGGTGAAACCATTCTTCTGCACACTACAAAAAAAAATCAATGGAAATTTGTATTAAATGTAAATTTGCTACTATTTTACTCATGTAGGTGTCCAATAAACCACTTGGTGGTGTTTCCCTTCAAGTTTATTTAATTTAATGAAGATAAAAATTCCTTTCATTACAATTATAGAATACATTGGAGGCCTTGGTTGTGTAACTGGTGGACCATAGTCACATTTAACACTCATTACAAAGTTTGGGAGTTAAAACGTTAAGTAGAAGTCTAGTAAATCAAATAATTTGGATTAAGACTATGCGAGTATGATACTGATAATGACTATCATTCATTACCTTTTCCCCTCAATTTTCATGCAAAAATCCTTGGAACATTGCCATACATTTTTCATGTAGGAAAATTCATCACTGAGTCTAGGTTTTTTAGGCTTCCATAGCCTCAGCTACTATGAACTGCATCTCCCAATCTCCATGTTTGTGTTAGGTTCTAAAATAATGACATTTTAAAGTCATTAATCATAATGTCACCTTGGGATCACATCACCATGAAAGAACTTCATCCAACATCCTTATGAGTGCAGGTACCACCAAATAGGTATGTGTTAGATCTGTCTCCCTCGAGCAAGGGAAATTCAGGAAGAGAAGAGGAAAGTGAGACATGTATTAGGTCTAAAAGAGGGAGATCAACTAGAGGTCAAAATATTAGAAGAAAATTTAGTAAACACATCGAAGAAAATTTTGCTGAAGGGGGGTCATGTTCTTACGATGATGAGAGCATAGGAGACATCGAGGTGCCCTTGAGGTACAAACATCTATAGAAACAATGGGTACCCAAGGAACTTCCTCCAATAAACACTGATTTTTGTGTCAATGAGAGGATATATCGCATAACACCATCGTCATTACATGGTTTGGGCCTATTTTGCATGGATGGCATAAAGGTCTATTATGAAAAAGTTACTGAATTGATGGAGTTTGTCAGACCTTGTTACAGTTACAAAGATTGGATGCAGTTGGTTTGATATACATAGAGTATACCTAGGTATGCACTGTCAGCAAATTATATACAGCTAAAAGATAAGGATCAAAATAAAGGAGTGGCTATGTACATTGACGAAAGGCTAAAAGCATCAAGGAATATTGTAGCGTTTATAAACAGTACATGACCTAGTTCAACAAATAAGCAAACCAATTACATTTTCGAGGCGCGCGAGGGAAACCATGTATTTGTATGTGCGATAAAATCAATAACTTTAGGGGAAGATTTGCTAATCGATTGCCTTTTGAATCACATAGATACAAACATAGTTACTATGGGGGTGGTACGTACTATATACCATTTTACCCAACCTCCAATCAATGACTCCAATATACCATTTTATCATTATGTTTTTTTTCGTAAGTCTATTGGTTTCATTTTGGTAATATTTTTTTATATTTAATTTTTGTCATAGCGGGACATTATCATACAAGGAAGGCTCTAACCCATAACACAAATCCCAATGCATCTTCAGGCACTTCTACCTAATAGGTTTACCTCATTGTAATTGTACAAATTAGATACAAGCAAAATGTTTTATTATTATGTTTTTTTCATAAGTTTATTGGGTTAATTTTGATAATGTTTTTAATATTCTTGTCGCAGTCAACTGATCATGGAAAGGCACCAGCACTATTAGAGGAGAGCATCCATATGGAGGTACAGTCACTATTATACGATGATGACATCGCATATTCCGCAAACCTATGGATATGATGAGGAAGACCCAAAAAAAATGCAATGAAGAAATCCTTAAGTTGGTATTCATAGTGCCTCAAACAGATGAGATAAGAGAAAGGGTTAAAATATTGACTGAGAGAGCACAAAAACTATAAGTAAATTTTCATGAGATCTTTAATTATAATATAAGTTCATTCATGGTTTTATATTTTGTACTCTTTTATGTCATGAACTAAAATATGTGTTGTTTTTATAGGATTATTTGCATCCTCATGATGTTGCTGCCCATGATTAGGGTACTGCAAGTGTTGCATGGGGAGTAGAGATTGGTACAAGTTCCAATCCTGATCTTCTTATGCATACATCACATCATCCAACCCCATCATTTGTGCATGTATTATCGACTGATATGTCGGCAACACATACCATGCAGACATCGGGTAGTGCACCCTCTGGCAGCAAACACATGCTATAACATGCACCAGGACATGATGTACCCGGGGATGCAAAGGCCACTAGTACTGGTGATGTTTTAGCAGCATTTCCTAGATCTTCCCATATTACTAGTACGAGAACATTTTCAATCACATTTGTGGTGACCGAGGATTTCCTTCCCATAAAGATAGAGAAGGTCCTAGGTACTTTAAAATGTTTTAATTATTATTATATATAATCTAATTGAAATTTACTTATTGATCACTCTTTTTAGACTAATGATCCCATGATCATTTTGCAGGAAATGATGTTTTTTATAAACATCTAAATGATATTACATTGGAGATCTTCAGGCCCACCATATGTACATGGTGGAATGCCCAAAATGAAGATTTAAAAGATGAGCTCATTAATCGTTTAGTTGTGTTGTTCGATAATACCACATTCAATCGAACCAAGGTCCTTAAGAAAGTCGGTACCTATCTAAAGTATGTGAGGGACCAATATAGGTCACATTTAGAGAAGAACAAAAATTACACTTGTCCCTTGATGATTCTAGAGAGGGAGTGAAAGGACCTTGTGTCAGATGGAAAGGAGAAGTCTGAAAAGAAAAAAGGAAAGACACCACCGAGCCAAGGAAGGTATGTGATACTATCAACAATGTAATTATATATTGATTACTCTTTCTTTTTACATAATGTAACGTATTTCAAAATTTTCATAGGCTGACTAACACATCGAAGGCAACAAAGGCAAGACTAGAAAACATGGGCAGCACAAACTTGGCTCTAGTGGTTATATGAAATTAGCCGAACGAATTGTAAGTACCAATAAATGAAATATTGTATCCAAATAATAAATTGTAAACAATTTTGGTTTTATCACGCCATAGAAGAAAAATTCATGATGTTATGCAAAATTGCAGGGCTCTGAATTCAACATAGTGCCCACAGAAGAGGACATGAAGATTTCCTTCTAGCAAGGCTATGGAGCCCTGGCTGAATACCTAAGACTCTTGATTGGGCAAACACAATCTACCACTGCATCTAACATGTAGGTAAATAAACTCAATGAAGTTTATTTAAAATTGAATACCTGTGCAATCTATTTAATATTAATTTCCACCATAAAGTAATTATGTGTTTTTTTTTTTAAACAGGCAATCAATGATAATACTACACATGACATTGGAATGAAACCTAGTGAGGGTGGAGCACAACCTACAAATGAAGGTCATGGTGTGTATCCTAGTACCGGGTGTACTCATGTGCTATACAAAACGCGGTATGGATTAATACAATTAAACATCTTTAATTGCAATTGGTGTATTTATTAATGTAACCTTTCATGTTTCAACTTTAGAGCATGTAGAGTGTGATCAACATGTTGAGAATGATTAGGCTAGACAATATCAGGAATATGATGTGGCCCCATCAGGTAAAGAGGACCACTCTAATGTTCTTTTAAACATATTTAATTGTAATTGGTGTATTAATTAATGTAACCATTCATGTTTCAACTCCAGATTAGGATTTAGAGGGTGCTCAACATGTTGAGCATGAGGCTATAAGACAAGATCAAGAACCTGATGTGGCCCCATCAAGTAAAGACCACCACTCTAATGTTATTTTAATTAATGAAATACTTGTAACAATAATAATAAAACATATCAATTTTACATTTCTTTGCTATTGCAACAGACCCCCCCCCCCATGCAACGACATCCACGTCATGAGTAAATGACTAGGCATACATTAAGATCATGAGCAAAGGGTAGAACAACTGAAGGGGGGACAAATGATTTACAAAATAATACTCCACTTCAGGCTTTTTTAGCTTCAAAAAAGAAACACAAAAAAAGTGATTGTAATCATATTATGACAACCATATTTTTGATAATATGTAAAAACTAAAAGAATGAATGTTATATGTTAATGAATGAATGTTATATGTTAATGAATAAATGTTATATATTATTAATGCGGGATGAATGAATGAATGTTATAAGTTATTAAAAGATGAATGAATGATTAATGTTATATGATCGGGTATGGGGAATTGAGAGTGATGTGGTGGGGGAGGGGCCAAATGAGCTTCCACCTTCACGTGGTTGGTCCTGTTAAGTAGAGAATATTAAACTATTCTCAAAACAAAGAGAAGCTCAATAAGGTAATGCACTTTTCAATATAAGAAATGCATCATTTGAAGCATCAAATCAATATGCAAAGATGAAAGAAAGTGCTAAATTTTCACTATGGTGGCAAAAAAATGATTCTTTATACCCTGATGCCTTCATTTTCCAATCCAATTGAACCTGCTTTGTATAGCTTTGCCATGTTTGTGGATGTGATATGTCTCCTACACAAAAAAACATGTACCAGTTTACGGCCTTCAATCCAACTACATCCAAGTATATTTTTAATTCCTCTATCTTTCATCGATATCTTTACTATTTGAACCTCATACAGATGTTTTAGATGAAGAACCCATTATTGTGAAATGTGCCTCCAGTTGAGTAAAGTGAATCCATGCTCTGCATCATAATTTGAAGTTGTTTCCACTCCAATGTTCTGAGTTTAGTTTTTTTGTATGGATTTGTATGAATACCACATTGTGGTGTGTGTGGATTTTGTTTCAAAGCTCTGTTTCTTTTGTTTTTAGTGGTCACATAACTCTAAAATTTAACTTTTGTGCATAACAAGTTAGTGGAAAAATTGAGAGCTCTAAAGGGTTTAGAGGCTAGATTGAGATAGATACATGGATATTTGGATCTTTTTGTTGATGGGAGGTTTCCACTTAACCATGAAATTGTGTACCATCTGCAGGTATGCAAAAATTTCTCTACTTACATTCCTTCAACTTACTATCTTCCTTACCAAAATCTACCCTTGTTAAGACACAACCATAACTAGCACACTGTCATAATGCTTCAATCTTAGTCATTAATCTTTGTCTTGACAAAAAGGATAATAGTCATTAATACATTACTAAGGGTAAACATATTTCATAAATACCTATGGAGGATAAACCACAGTCTACCAATCCATTAGAAACTCACAGTGCATAAAACCATTGAAAATACATTATAGTCATAACCTTTGCTAAGTGCACATGATAGTCTTTTGGATTTTTTACAAATTCATATCTACGATCACTTAACATGTCTTGAAATTTAGCATGTAAAACCTAAGACTCATGTCCTCATATACTTCATGCCTCCAAGTTTTTCCACAAAAATTTCATGGCACAAGTCTTTCCACAGAAACATCATGCTCTATGACTCCTGCTCTATGATTTGTTTTCTTGCGTTTGTTCTCTCAACACTGTTCCTTTTGTATGTCATTGCACCAAAAACTTGATTAGAGAACCATTCAAATCCTCTACTTTACAACATCAAAACTTGGTTAGAGAACCATTCACATCCTTTACTTTACATCATATCATTATGCATTGCAATTGTATCCCTTCAAGGCAAAACAATCAAACACATATACCAAATCACCAAGGCACATTAACAACCATCTATACCTTCTCACTATAACCAATTATTAGACCTTCAAGACAATAGGTTCATCATGTTTCGAAAGAAAAAATCAATCATCTACTTCATGACTTTTTCCATTCCAACTTGTTGTCCTTTTTGTAGTCAAGTCATCATTCATGCATATTAGATTCACCATACCTAAATCATTAAAAACAACATGCACTGCCTTCTATACCTTATCCTAAACTTACCTCATCCTAAACTTTGAAACATCTTTGTCAATATGAATACAATAGTTTCCAACCACTAACAATTCCTTTTGTCACTGTTTTATCAGATTCCCATTATCCATGCAAACAAGCACCACTTCTTAAATAGGATTCCATACCCTAAAGTGGGTGAATCCCACAAACCAAAGTATAATCCCAAAAGAAAAATACACATTAAAAGACCTTTTATTTTCCATATCAACATAGTAAAAGCTTTCAATATTATTCTTTAAAGAAATCATCAGGTTCTTACACTGTGTGCTGCTAAAAGGATACTAAAGTAGGCCTATTTTGCAAAGTGCTCATAAATCTTCACCAAAACACTAATAAACTTCAAAAAGTTTCCATACATGCCACAAAACTCAAGATTCAATCAACTTTAAGGATTGAAATGCTTTAAAACTCCTTGAACTATCAAACCCTTGTTTATAGGGTGAACAAAAATCTAACAAAAATCTCATTTTCATTATACTTAGATGGATTTTCATGCCCTATTCCAAAGCACATGTTTTAGAATAGGCAAGAAGGATGCTGGCAAGGGTTAAGGAATTTTGCTTTACACCTGGAAATTGCATAGTTTACTTCATTCATCCAACATATTTCCAACGTGTTTCATAATTGTTGGAATCATATCCTAAACTGCTCATTGGGATGAAATAAGTTGCTATTTCTATGAACAGATATTGAGAAAACTGAAATTTATAGAAGTCTAAAGCTGCTGAAAATTTGAAATTGGTAGAAAACTTAATCTGAACCTTTGGTAGAAAACAAGTATGTATTTGTTGGAAATAAAACTTAATCCATAGCTGCCAAAAAATTAGAACTAAATGTTAGCTTCTGACTTGGCCAAACACTATCATCATACATGCCAGAGGAGGTTCTTTCCAACAAATGCTTCACTCCACCCTGTAAAATTCCATTTATAACATTTTCTCCACTTTAGCTATTTTTCTTTTTGCATGTAATATAACTAGCTTTCTTACATAAAGGTACATTCATTAAACTTGAAATTAGTGGACCTACAAGGTTGGGCTGCATTGACCAACAAAAGACAAGACTAAGCAAATCAATTTCTTGTGGACTGCATACGAGTTGCCCCATTAGATCCACATCCCAGAAGGAGCCTAATTACAAAAAATATAAAAGGTAGAATGAACCCACTACCTAACAATTAGCATAAAATAAAGGTTAATAACATAATTTATATTATTTAGGATGTATCTGATTAATAGTTGTAGGATTTAGTTACTACTTGTTTTCATAATTAAAGGCATGCCACATTATTCAGTTGTACTTCATGAAAGGTCTAAAAATATATATGAATAAATTATTATCTTTTTTATTTCCAAGGACTAACATAACATGTTTACTCTGACCAATTGATGAGATATGAATATTTTCTATACTTATTACATTCTTTCTTTCTAGTTTAGTTTAAGATTTTAGTTTGACCTAAACTTTGGTTTTATGCAATTGTTTAGTTTGTTTATCTGAGGGATAATAAGTTTTCAACATTGGCTAGCATTGAGATTCTCAAGAAGGTGAAGGTGAGTCACAATGAAGGAACAAATCATGCTTTAAATGTAGAATCTTTACAATGGGACTAGACTATTCCTTTCTATTGATAGATCACTGCCATAAATAAATAATTATTTAGCATTTGAGAGGCATGGTTCTACAAAGGAATTACAATGCACTATGAAAGTAGCTCGGCATTAGTCATATAATGACATGCAAAGTTATAGTGACTCTTGTTGTTGGGACTGGTATGGCATAGCCATGCCTGCAGATATTCTGTTATAGTGCCATTCTTATTCTTCTATATTCTCTTCATTCCTAGGTTTTGGATTTGAGCTTTAATGAATTTAATGGACCTGAATTTGAGCCTCTTGGAAATTTTAGAGGTCTCCAAGTTTGTCAGCCCTATAGTACCCCTATAGTACTTTTAGCCTGCTGACATTCTTCTGCCATGAAACTTGTTTTCTTCTTAAAATTTAAATTTAAATTTAACTTGTTTTGTATATTTATTTGTAGCAGCAATTGTATTTAGCAGGAAATCAGATCGCCTCACTCACTGGGCTTCCAAAACTTCCAAATTTAGAGGTATTTACATTTTTATGGTATTTTTCCTTTCTTACATGCATGACAAATTATTTTGTTTCATTTAAAGACAATTTATCGATTTCATAATTGTAACCTTTCTAAAAGTTTCCATTTTTGTATAAAATGCCGCAATCCATCTTATTTCTTGATTTGATTTGTTAGTTTCTTTCAATTCCACAAAATAAGTTGAAGTCACTTGCAATGGAAAAACAACCTAGACTTCAGGTGTGTGATCTAAAATTATCACCAATTTAAGGCAAGATTTTAGTTTTAACATGGAAATTACTGTTTTCACTTGAATCATAATTATTTTTGTCATCAAAGGTTTTGGCAGCAAGCAAAAATAAAATATCAACTTTGAAGGGCTTTCCATATTTTCATGTGCTTCATGTTAGTTGCTTTACCTCTATTGCTAATTTAATATTTTTATTTTCTTCTTTTTTCTTTGCTTGGTTACTTTCTCCAATACCTTAAATCTAATATTAGCTTTTTTCTCTTATTCCAAGACATGATTCTTAGTAGTGCTTATGTAGTTCATTTTATCTTTTGTTTTTTTAGAATTTTGTATCAACAAGTGTTATTAACATGGAGCAAGTTCTTAACATGTTTCTTAGCAGTCTTTCTGTGGTTCAATTTATCTTTATTTTTTTAGTATCAACAAGTGCTATTAACTTGGATTAAGTTTTATCCAATGATGATTTTATTACTGTAGCATCTACATTTGGAGGAAAATCCTATTTTTAGAAATGCCTCACCTGGAAGCAACTGCCATATTGTTGGTTGGTCCAACTCTCAAGAAATTTAATGACAGAGGTATTGTGTTGAGATTTAAAATTCTATGTATGATAGCTAAGGAAATTTGCATGCTACAAATTCCAAGTATTTCCACAAAGCAGAGTACTAGATTCTTGCATTTTTTTTTATCTTTCATGGAATCTCGCTTGTATATTTTTTATTTTTCTTGTCCACAAAGTTGCTAGAATGATTCTAAGGATTTTCATGTATAACTCTTCTTGACTTTCATATTTATTTCTAAAGGGTTGTCCTGGACAGTCATGAATGTCCTTCTCTTGATTTCCTATCAAAACTCTATCCAAGGTCAATCTTTAATAATAATGTCCCTTAGAAAATGCTTCACAATCACTCGATGAAATTCTATGACTCTCTCTTGAAACCTTCATTATACATTTTCTTTTATAAAACCTTCATTAAACATTGACTATCTTTGAATCTTGCTCTTATCATGATGGACATATGCCAATGTATTGCTTTCCAACAATGATAAAAAAATTATGGAGTTACCTTCTCAAATGACATATGAAGGCATAACTTAGAGAGAATGAAAGAGTCCTAACAATGCTTATGGAAATATAAGGAAAAAAATCTACAAATATTTTCTACACCCATTTTCCCCATGGATATATATTGTCCAATTCACATCATATGCAATTGCTAACTTTTCACTATGGTGGCAGATAAATATTTTTTTTTTTAAAACTTCACAAAGATAGGAGCTATCATATTTTTTCTCTCCAAGATGTAGTGAATGAAAGCTTTGTTTTCATGTGTCCAACCAACTTGGAAATTTAGGTAAGGATGAGACCATTTTTTGTACAAAATTGAAATTTTCATTTTTCATCTTTCATTGAGTCAATTTGGAGAACCTAGCCTTTCCTTCACAACATAGTTATTTTCAAATGCTAAGTTTCAAGTTTACAAGTATGCCTTGCAAATCCATATAAAGATAGATATAGGTTTATGAGATGATTTTTATGTCTACTTGTTGCTACTAGATAACCCCAAGCCACTTAGGTTCATACCAAATATCTAGATCAATTTGTATACTATGTTTAGAACCATCTTGTCATCCTCACCTACTACCTAGGGAAATGGTGTAGAGGTGGAATACCAAAATGGTGTGTTATATGTTGAGATATGTTCATAGGTAAGCATCTTACTTAGCATTGTTCAACATACCTCACATGGCCTATATAAATATTATAAAAGGTTTATCATGATGCTAGGCAATGATGCAACATAATCATCCTCTAATTCAAGCTTTATTTACAAACATGATATTGGTTTCCAATCTTGATTCTAGCATTAGTTTTCATCTACTCATTGTTTCTTTTGGGGATTGTTTCTATTAGCAAAATTATTTGTACTAATACTATTATATAGTTATACATGGAACATATGGTTTGGATTTACTAGATTCTTATAGTATTTAGTGTCTATTAATTAATCATATCCTACCATAATACTAAATAAATTTTCATGTTTTGTTCTATACTAACTAAAAATAAATCAATTCACTTTACTACTTTGCAAATGAAAAATACTTAGAAATATACATATACAATGAATAGCAATCAAATGCAAGGTTGAATGCTTGATTGGATCACCAAGCATAAGCTAACTCATAGACCTTTAGGTTTCAATTACCAAGGGACGGGAATTACAATTCATATTAGGATTAGATTGGTAAAGTCATTGTCTTCTGTGGTTTTTTTTTGTATTAGAGAAAGTTGGGTGGATTCAACCTCACTACATGGTACCTACAACTCATGAACCATGGTAGAGTACACCAAATTCCATTCAAACAAGATAGTGACAATGTTGTAGTAGTCCTTCAAACATCAATACACATCAGGTATATATTCATAATAGTGTGATAGTAATTATAGTGTGAGCAAGGTATTGATGTTATGAACATTGGTTGTTTGCATCAGTAATAAGTATGAGTGATATATTTGTATTCATAAGATAGAAAAGGTTTATAATAGAGAAATAATCATGACCATTAGTGTGCAATGACTATAATAGATAGGAGATTGGCAAGTGTTTATGTTTTTCTTATTATGATGATCTTAGTCTACATTAGTTGGAGTAGTTTGCTTCAAATCAAGGTAGCAGATAGCTATGACTGTGATACCAACATTCATTGGTTCAATCTGCAAGATCAGTATATCAAGTAATCTCATAATTGGAAAGTTTGTACTGATGTTATAAACTAGTCAAGTATATGACATATAAGATATGTCCAAGGGGAGTATGATCTCATTTTATCATTTGCAATATTGTTCATTATTGCTCATTCAAACATAAGGTGGTTCTCATTCATTCAAACATCAATGGTTTTTGTATCTCAGACAAGACAGTAGGAGTGGTTGATCAATGGTCAATTATAGTATTAGATATAATCATTTTATAGTGCTAAGAGCAGTGACATTTGATCTCAGAGTAAAGTACATGATCTCATAAAGTACATTTGTTGCAAAATATATGTTATTTTTGCATGACAGATAGGGGGAGCTTCATTGCCTAGAAGAGTCTCCCAATGTCTTTATACATTAACACAAGGGGGGTCATGCAACTAGACTATATCATTTTGCAAGTATATTATCCAATGCACATAAAATGCAATTGATAACTTTTCACTATGGTGGTAGATAAATAAATTTATTTTAAAAAAAAAATCAAAGTTTCGTCAAAATTTTGACGACATGGTTCGACGAAAAAAGACAAACTTCCGACGAGGTTGCTATACCTTCGACAAAATGTTCATCACATAGACAACTGATATTCATCAGTTTTCCGATGAATTTTTATTTTTTTTTTTAATGGTTTGTGATGGAAAGCCGACGAAAGTTTGTTGATTTGTTGTTGATAGATCGTCGAAGGTTCATCGAAATTTTGTTGGCCGACGATGATGGGTCGTTGTTTCAATGAACAAACATTGGTCGGTAAACCGACGGATTCCCACCAATGAAATTGAAAATAGTTTCATCAAAAAATTGACAATAGTTTATCAAAATTTGGATGAATATTCGTCAAAAATTCTATTCAAATACAGTAGTGTAACTTTTTATTCTATTTCATCTACAATCTCAATCAACTATCCCTTAATTCTAGTCTTATAATCCAAATCATCATCCCAAATCTAATAAATTGTAATCTTATAAATCCTACATCAACCATATCCTAATTCACTACCCAAATAAATCGTATCCTTCTTCCAATCCAATCATCTTATTCCAAATATGAGCTTAATCAAATAGAAAATATGAGTTTTAATCAATCAATCCTCCATATCCTCGAGCCATGAAATCAAATTCATCCTACTTAAACCTATTATAATACAATTTATTTCATCCTAATACCATCCAACATTGTATCTTCTTTATATACCTCCCCACAAACCATTGATGATGATGACATTAGTCTTGTTAACCAACCCAAATATGATCCTCATGATGATAGTGGGAGTCTTGTAGACCAATAAATTCTCTCCCCATCCTTATCCAACATTTTCTCTTCCTTATTCACCATCCTTATGTTCCTAAAATCTACTAGCTACACTCTCAATCCTAAAGACCTCCTAGATTACATCCTAACCCATCATTTCAACCAAGAAAAAGATGCCTTAGCTAGGTACCTCTTAAGTATTGACACCAAACTTCCATCCTTCCCATCTCCATCAAATACCAATTCATATCCTACTACCCATCATTCCCCTTCATTTGACAAGGTAAACCAAACCTCCATCCAAACTTCTCCTCAAACCCCATCCACATCCCAAATCCCCATCTTCAAATCCTTTTCAAGATCCTTATCCCCATCCTTAATATCCTTCATTTTGTATTCCACTTGCTCACCTCCCACATCCTTACAATACACATCATCACAATCCTGCAAAGACAATTCATCCCATAGATATTGTGATTTCCTCCAAGGACTATTATTAAAAGAGCTTAAATCCCCATGCCCAAACAAAGTTGTGCAATCTTGCCAATCCCTTCTCCAAATAATTCCACCATAAATTCCTCCCCAAATCAAGATTAGAACATCGCTTCCGCCCCATCTCATGGTCCCCTCCCATATCAAGATCAAAACATGCTTTCCACCCCATCTCATGATCCCCTCCCATCTCAAGATCAAAATATCCCTCCCAACCCATCTCATGATCCCCTCCCATCTCAATATCAAAGAATATCCACACCATCTCATTATCCCCTTTCATCTCAAGATCCAATAATCCCTCTCATGATCCTAATATTTTTCAAGATCCCATCACCCTCATCCAACAAACCCATGAATCTCACAATTATCAAAATGGTTCCTCCATCTTTATCTAATTCAATTTCCTCCAAGAATTTTTAATCCCTTCCAAATCCTATCACTATCAAAGAAAAAATTTGTCTTGGTTCAAAAACAAGTATCCCATTGGAAAAATGATTTTTCAAAACATGCACTATCAAGGCAAAGGGTTATGCCTCCATGAGAAAGGCATCTTAGAACCCATTCATATTAAATAAAATCAAAATTATCATGGCCTTGGATACATATCTCATTCTCAAGATGTTGGTATTCCTCCTGAATCGCAAACCCCATCATCCAAATCTAAATATCCCCATATATCATCTTCCAAATCCATTTTGGGCCTTTATGTTCCAAAGCCCATTCTTTCCTCTTCAAAATCCATTTTGGGAACTTATGTCCCAAAACCAAATAATTCATCCTCCCCATCCATTTTTGGTTCTTACATCCCTCAACCCATAACCCCCATCACTTTTATATGAATAAATCTTAATTCCACCACTCCATCACCTCAAATCGTCAATTAAGCTCAACAAAGGTACACATCCTTAAATTCCTTCCAACATCCTCCCTCCATCACTCCAATCATAATATCTCCAATTTGTCCATCCTCATACACCCCTACCATTTCTATTTAAAGCAATTTGAATGCCAAATATAAAATATGTAAAGTTAAAAATCCATACAAATACAAGGATCACCATGTCCCATCAAAAAGACTTGCTAAAACAAAGAAAAATATTATCCAAAAGAAAGCTAAATATAAGAGTCCACAAAGGCCCATGAAAAAAAACATCATGTGGATTCCAAAGCAAAGAAAAGAAGTAACGCATCCCAAAGTGCAATCTAATTTGGCATCCAAATCTACTCCTCCAAAAACTTACTCCACTCCTAGGTCTCCAATTCTCCATTTAAGAATCCCTCATCTTCCAAATCTATTTTGGGCTTCTATGTCCTAAAATCCACTTTCACTCCACCATCTAACTCTTAAAATTTAAAATCCACCTCTCCTCTACAACTCCATCACCCCTAAAGATGTGTGGCAATTTTTACCTTGACAACATTCCCATGCACTCATCCAAAAATTCTTCCAAAACTCCATTCATCATCTCATTCATTTTATGCAAGTATTTCCATATATCCTTATCCATTTCCTTCTCCTCATCCCCTTGTCATCATTCTACCAACATCTATGAGCATACCTCCAATTTCCACGGTCCATTTTAGCAAATCTTCAAGGGATACCATCCATGGAAGTAAAGTGTACTTAATTCCTTCCTCCATCTCCCCATCACCCATCCACTATCTTCCAAATATTCTTATCCGTGTACTTATCCTCATCCCTCTCCATTCATACTATTTTAAAAATCCAAAAAATTAAAACATTGAAAAAAAGTAAATAGAAATAATCCATCCAACGGCGAAAACATCTCATGGTGCCTTGAGCAAGTACCATGATGAAAACCTGGTAAAAAAGTGTCATTTTTAATCCCCCATCCCCTTTTACTCCACACAAGGTGGCAAGCTTCATCTACTATATCTAGGTACTTACCACATATTATTCAAATCCTCCAATATTATTCATCTCATATCCCTCATCATATCTCCTTCCTCTATTCCCACCATTGATTTTGATAGTCATCAAGGAAAAAATATCCATACATGGATAATATAAGCCTTACTTCCTCTATAATCCACCTCCACCCCCTTGCACATCATCCATATTCAATGACACAACATCAAGTGTGGGGCAGCTTGTTTCTTTGTAACATAGTCCTTGGAGTTCCATCCTCATATCCTTCATCTACCTTCCCCTTTCCTCCTACCACCATCCATCTAATCAATCTCCCTATCTCCTGCACAAGCAATCCTTTTGTCCTCCCATCCTTGACCAAAGCCTTGGTCCTCCCTTGTCATTGGCTCCCATCCATTCCTTTATCCTAATCATCATAACCACTATATTTCATTCTCCCTAATCCTCCATGCAATCCCATCCAATCCAATCCAATCCATTTACCCTTCATCCCTCCAATACAAAAATCCTAGAGAAATCCATCCAAATGCAATCAATCCTAATCCATGCAATCTAGCCCATCATCCAAAAACATCCATCAATTTTAATACCAAAATAGTTGATAATCCTTTGGCCAACTTTAATCCAATTATCATTATAGGGATATATCATTCCCAATCCTTAGGATAGGCATTGTTCTTATCATCAACTTTGTTATCTTTATCATCATCAATCAATCAATCAAATTTTACCTTGACTAGGGGTATAATCTTGGTTTGTTTTTGGATTGTTGTGCATTATTTATTATTGTTTGTGTGTGTTATCATTGTTTGCATCTATCACGTTCTTTGCACCATATTGCAGCAAGGATATCATGGTCTTCCATATTATGGTGTTGTAGAAAATGTGTGTGCATTTGACTTTTTGATCACATACTTGACACATTGTCACCTTAGTTCCTTATACCTTGGTGCATAATGTCATGTACAATATCAAATCAAGGTTTCTTACACTGCAACAACATGACTCTCATCTATCCTTCTATAGATTATCCTTACATCATTTGATCCTCTCATCCATTTTGAGAGCACACTCATGTTCTTTAAAGCTGCATATCCTCTTGAGGGGGCATAGAAAACTCCCTCCTTATCCTTCCAATGATTGGGGCATCATGCCACTAGTCCTCATCCCTTTCTTCCCAGTATGTTTTATTCTTCTTTGATCAACACCACTTCTTACAATCATGATGTCATGTAAAAAATGGAAAAAATGTAGACACCTAAATTTGTACATGCCTAACCACATTTGAAATTACCCTATCCTAGCCAATTAAATAAATAATCATTATTGTTACAATTTTGAGTAGTTGATGTTGTCATTAATGTCAAAAAACTTGAGGATTATTGTAGGCTTATGTTTGTATTGTCATTGATGACTGGTTGTCTTTATTCTTTGATTAGTTGCATTATGTTGTCATTAGTAAGTGCTATCAGTGTCAACCTCTAGTGTTTCTTTGATAAGATTCTATGGATATATAGTTGAATTATAGTTGGTTTATTGGTGATGAGAAAGTACTAAAGATGACGAGTATATGTCTCTAGTACTTGATTTCCAAGTTCTTTTGAGAAAATTTGAATAAAAGAGGAAAACAATGTGTTGTAGAGGTGTTCTGATGAATAGTGTGGTATTCTGGTTTTGGTCCACATTTCTTCTATCTTTAAGATCTACTTGTGCAATTTGGATATGTTGTTCAAAGGTGTTTAGAGGTTCTATATCCATAATTTCTTATTTCGGATCATTGTGCAGAGAGAGTTGTGTTCACCAATGTGTGAATTATATGTTGCAATGGTGTCTGGGAGAAATGGTTTTTCTCTACATTTCTCTCTACTTTGATTTCTAGTCTTGCAATTGTAGAAGTATTATGATAACCATCATATCTACCTACAATCAAACTTTTTCATGGTTTGGTGCTTCAAAAGTTGGTTTCTTGAGTTATAGAGTAAAGTAAGGTTGTCTGAGTGCACTGGGTGTGTACATTATTCAAGTGAAAGTTGTCGTGAAGGAATTTGTTGGATTTCAAGGTGTTTGTGGAATATTCCAGATTATATTCAAGTGTTGTGTGCGGTTTGTGAATCATCTTTGGATTTAAGGAAGTATGTACACATAAATGTTAATGGTGTTAACACTGGTTCGTCTGACCTTGGGTGTTTACACTAATTATGGATTTTTTTAATGATTTTGGAAGCATGGTGTGGCATATATGTATGATTTGGGTCTGAGTCAAGATGAGGGTGGTCCACTTTCATTCCTTTCCACCGTGGGAATGCTTAGTGCCGACCTAATCTGAATTTTCATGGTTGAGGTGCATAGCCGACCTTGGAGAATGTTTTCAAGGTTGAAGAATGTATAAATAAGTGATGAGTTGATAGAGAATTCTATCATGGTGTGTATGATGTGAATTGAAAAGTTGTGAAGTGTGAATTTGTGTGAAAGGCATGCTTAATGAGTTAGGCCACTAGAAGCAAAGAGTAGAAGGTGTCTTCAATCTTCAAAGAGACTGTGAATGTGTTGGTGATGTTGTGTTGGATCTTTTGTGTTGCATTGAGATGAATTTTATTGGCATATTGTTGTCATTGATGTCAACAAGGGATCAAGAGTGAGATGGAACTGATCCTAGAAAGATAGTTATGTCATTGATGCCTAAAAATGAACATGGCATGTTGAGGATTTGGCTCAAGCAAGATGTGCAGATTGCAAAAAAATTCTCAATGTGTTGTATTGTTATCATAAAATTGCAGAGTATTCTTTCAAGCATCTGAAGAGCAATCAAAGACCAAATTTGATATGGGTTTTCTGAGAGCTTCTTAGAAATGTGATGGGTAGGTCTAGAGGATGTATAATACCTTTATAAATGAGTTATGTTTCCTCTCAGTCAAAATTAGGGTTTATTGGTTAAACCCTAGGGTTGTAGTCATGGGTGCAGTTTTTTTCTAATTCATTGTTAACTGGTTGTAGTGGGTTGCAAGTAGCTTCAGTTACTACTTAATCCTTTGAAGTTGTTTGGGGAATCATCCCCTTCACCTTGCATTTATCGGTCAAGCAAATATTTGGTGGGAAAAATATTTCCTATGTATCATGCAAATACTTATCTTCGCTTGATCAATAGTGGAGGTCAAGCCTTGGCGATTGAACGGTGCCCGCATACCCCGCTAAGATTTCAGTGGGGCCTGATCAAGACCCACAGGGTCAGTCGAGAGCGATGGAGATTAAATCATGATGGATGGATGTTGACCATTAATGAAGATGGTGGGACCTAAAAAGGAAACACACAAAGGAATCAAAGTCTGGTGAGACTCAATAAGGGGGTGACAATGATGAATTGTGACGAAGGCCGACAGGTGGTAGTTTGTGATTGCTTGATATACCAACTCACATCATTGTTGTGAGTTTCATAGCAATAATGTTGATGAAAATGGCAACAGCCCGCAAACCCCCAAAGTGTTTTTGGGCCCGTTGTCAGAGCTTGCAAGGATAGCGGGCTTTGGATGTGTGTCTAGGTGGACCCTATGTATGACAAGTGATGTATGAAGGAGATTGACAAAGCATTATGGCAGATCGACTATGGAGATTTAAATAACTGTTAATCAAACAATTGTATTTTAAAGTTGTGACAATGAACGAAGAATGCAGGATCATGGCGTGAAGGTTGGAGATCGATGTTCTAGATTTGAACAAAGCAATCATGAATGGCTAATTGTGTGTAAACAGGGTTTCGCCTACATACCAACTTGAAGATAGAAAATTATTGATCTACCTACCTCAACGAAAGAAGTAAGATGATTTGATGTATAGAATGGTGGAATAAATTTTCATAGATCAAAATATAAAGATCAAATTGGAAGTTTAGAAGAGAGCATTAACTGCATATCCAATCTTAGGGATTGGTAGGATGGAAATGAAGAAAAATACTCTACACCAAAAATTAATGTTGTGCAACTCAATGTAGTTGAAAGTCAGTGAAGAAGATATTCACCCTAGAAAATGATCTAATCTACTAAGAAGATCCTGAGGCAATCATGATGATAGAACCCTACATAAAATCGTTGTGTAATGTGTCGAAGTGAGTTGTGTGAGATAGTGAAGTGTGGCTCAAAGCTTGTGATTTAATAAAAGAACATGCCAAAATAAGAAGGGAGAGCTACAGAGAAAAAGGTGGGTGCATACAAGTGGATAGAGAATGTACTAAAGAAAAAAGAATAGAGTTGAAGGAGTGTAGTGCAGAACAAAATTGGAGCAGATGGGTGCAGAAGAGTAAAGAGAGTTGTTGTGATAGCAACAAATAGTTGAGCAATTATATAGTAAGTTGTAACATTGAATAGAGTTCCTTAGGAACAAATTGTAATAATCTCAAATGTTGTAAATCTAATTGGTTGGTGTCATCAGATAACTTAGTTGGTGCTCAGTTCAGGGGATAGGTGTCTCCCTAGGTCTGGTGCCCTTAAAAATTGTAACAGAGGATTTCATTGTGAGGCTAGATTAGGACAGTAACTCCTAGTAGCATTTTATCACCATGGTTTTCCCATCTTGGGTTTTCCACATATATTTTTTGTTATGTGTTGATTGTGTTTATGTGCATATGCTTGTCATGTCTTTAGTTTTAATCTGTGCATCTAGTTGTTAAATGTTGTGTCTACTCTTAAGTTAAGAAGGCTAGAATTTTAATATATATTGATTCACCCCCCTTTTAGTAGATTTTTGTGTTCCAAAAATTGGTATCAGAGCACTAGGTTCCTAGGAGAAGCTTAATCATCTCAGGGATGTCCTTGGATTTGTGGACACAAATGGCTAATCAGGAAAGCACCTCCTCAACCAAGCTACCTAAGTTCGATGGAATATATTATGCCTATTGGAGCTCATTAATGAAAGGATATTTGGGATCCTTAGGTTTTGATGTGTGGATGTCAGTAGTAGATGGATACACACCACCTTCCACACCCCTATTGATGTTGCATCCAAAAAGGACTTTGAGAACAATGAAAAGGCATGGTTCGCTATTATGAACAATCTATTCTAGTTTGTGCAAAACAAAGTTATGTATTGTAAGAATGCACAAGATGTCTGGGATACATTCAAGAAGATTTATGAAGGAGATGACAAGGTAAAAATGGAAAAGCTGCAAATATTGAAAGCTAGATTTGAAGGTCTAAGAATGATAGAGGAATAAAGAATTGCAGACTATCTTATGAGAGTTAATGATATTGTGAACTCTATCAAAGGATATGGAGAAGAGATGAAAGAGGATGTGTTTGTTCTAATATTTCTTAGGTCAATTTCATACAAGTATGATTCTAAGATCTCATCCGTAGAAGAAGAGAGAGAAATATATAAACTATCACTAGATGAAATACACAGCATACGCACAGCCTATGAGATGAGGATGAGAGATAAAGAACCATCTAGGAAAGAAGTTGCTTTCAAGACTATCAACAAGGAGAAGGATGTGTCTCCCAAAAGGGATAAGGTAGTAACAACTCCAACCAAGGATGACGAAACTAATGAAGAAGAGGAAAACTTCATTAGAAGACTAAGAAGACAATCCAACAAATATAAAGGTAAGATTCCCTTCAAATATTTTGAATGCAATAAAGTAGGTCATTTTGCTACTAAATGTCCTTACAATAAGAAAGGGAAATTTCAACTAGAGGTAGAGGATAAGATGAAACCCTAATACCCTAAGAAAAGGAACTCTCAGAAGAAAAAGAAAAGTCTATACATCCAAGAAGATAGTGATGTATCAAAGTGTAATAGATCAGACGATGAACAAACTTTTACCTTTATTGCTAGAAACCATGAGTTCCTCTATATGGCAAAAGATTCTGAGGAGCAGAAGAATGAAAAGACTGGAGATCTTCCTGAAGAGGGTGAAGAAGAAGGTGTAGTTGACCTGGAAGGAGAACTAATCTATGCTCTAGATGAGATAGATGATCTCAGAGATGAGATTGACAAGTTAAAAAGGGAGAACAAGCATTAGAAGAAACTTGCACATAAAGAGTCAAATAAACTAAGCAAGGAACTAGAAGAATCCAAGAGAGCAGAGAATGTGATTAAGTCTAAGCTCCAATCCAAAGGAGACAGATGCATGAAGCTTGAGGAAGAGATTGTTGCTCTAAGAAGAGATCTAGAAAAGGAAAAAGAATAGATAGAGAAAGGAATCAAGTTGAAAAGTGGCTCAAACATTCTAGACGAGTTATTGAGTTCCTAGAGGCTTGCAACTAAATAAAAATCAGGCTTAGGTTTGGAGAAAGGGAAAATTTCCTTTGTTGATGCCTCTACAAATCTCTATGAAATATTTATAGAAGAAGAAAATTCTAAGTCTAACAAGGAAAATAACTACAAAGGAAGCAAGTGTAATGAAAAATCTATAGAGAAGGAGAAAACTAAGGATGAAAAGAAGACTATCATAGACAAGAAGGATAACCAATCAGATCATATTCGCCAAGAGAACAAGAAAAGCTTCAAGAGGACTAGTGTTGATGGGTTTACTAAGGTGAGAAAATAAAGAAGATGGACGCACACCAGACCCCCTCCTCCAGTACTAAATTCCATGACTAGGTATTCCACATATTTCTATGGATATTGTTATTCATGTAATCATTTTTTTCATAGGGCTGGGGAGTTTAGAATCATTCCTAAAAGGAGTACAAATTTTGAAAGTAGAAATTAATTTCCTCCTTTAATTGACATGAATATAGTATGTTATAACTGTAATAACTTTGGTCACATAGAAAAAAATTGTAGAACACAGTTTACAAAACCAAATGTTCAGAATGAGAATAAGAAGATCTTGCCTTCTAAGACAAACAAAGAATCAGATAATAAGGAGGAAATAGTAGAAAAGATGAAAATGAAAACTAACAAAGTGTGAAAAGAAAAAGGAGAAATCTCCACACAATCATTGATTATGCCAAGAATCAAAATATATGGGTGATAGATAGTGGTTACTCCAAACACATGACTGGAGATAAGAGAAATTTCATCAAACTCAACAAATACAATGGAGGATCTATGGGTTTGGGTGATAACACCATTGTCAAAATATGTGGTAAAGGCATCTTAAGTTTAGATGGAAAAACTCCCACAAAGGATGTCCTTTATGTTGAAGGTTTATAGAACAATTTTTTAAGTGTGAGACAAATGTGTGACAATGGTTATAAGGTCACATTTGATTCAAAAGGTTGAAAAATCAGAAAGAATGGAAAGATATTTGCACAAGGGCTGAGAATCGATTGAAATATTTACAACCTTACTGAAGTAAAAGGCCAAAGTTGTATTATTGGACAAACTTATGAAATTTGGTTATGGCATAGAAGATTAGGCCATATAAACTTTGACAACTTGGTAAAAGTGAGTTCAAGAGGCTTGGTCAGACATATGCCTAAGGTAACAAATCCTACAAACATCATATGCAAAGAGTGGTAGTGAGGAAAGAAAACAAATACTAGCTTTCCAACTAAAGAACACTCAACCACAAAGCCTTTACAGCTAGTTCACACTGACCTGTGTGGACCCACAAGAACAAGAGAACTGGAAGGAGAAAGATACTTTATCCTACTAATAGATGAATATACAAGGATGAAATGGGTAACATTTCTGAGGGACAAGTCACAAGCATTTGAGAGATTCAAAATATTTAGAAAGATGGTTGAGAAGGAGATAGGAAGGAAGATAAAATGTTTAAGGTCGAACAAAGGAGGATAATTCACATCTAGTGAATTTTTTGATTACTATGAGGCACATCAAATTAAGAGACAATATTCAACACCAAGAAACCCACAGCAAAATGGAGTGGTAGAGAGGAATAATAGAGTTGTACAAGACATGGCTAGAACAATGTTGAAAGAGGCTAAATTACCTGATATGTTTTGGAGAGAATCAATCCACACTGCATTGTACATTCTAAATAGAGTTCAAATCTGAGCACATAGTGATAGTACTCCCTATGAGTTATGGTATGATAGACCTACATCTGTAAAAAAAAATTAAAGTATTTGGAGGTAAGTGCTACATTAAAAAAGAAGATGAAAACTTGGGAAAGTTTGAATCAAGAAGTGATGAAGGAATAATTTTAGGATGTTCCACTCAAATTAAATCCTATAAATTCTATAACAAAAGGCTAGACAAGATTGTGGAAAGTGTCAATGTGAAGATTGATGAAAGTATAAAACATATCAAGTCTGATCAAGATAGTTTTGATGATGCATCAAATTGTTAAGACAATGTAGCAAATGATGATGAAGAACCCGAGGAAATAGAATTTGAGAAGGCCCCTACAAAGTATGTTCAAAAGTACCATCTAGCAGATAAGATAATTGGGGATAAAAATGAAGGGGTTCATACCAGAAGGAGAATTGAAAAGAACAAAGAACAAGTAAATTTTTCTCTCCTGTCACAAGTTGAACCAAAAAGAAATTATGAAGCCAACAGGGATGAGAGTTGGATAGAATCTATGGAAGAAGAGTTAAATCATATTAAAAAATAATAAAACATTGGAATTGGTACCTAGGCATCCATGCAAAAATGTGACTAGCACCGAATGGGTGTTCAGAAACAAGCTAAATGAAGATGGAATAGTTGTAAGAAATAATGCAAGATTAGTGTGAAAAGGATGCACAGGTTGAAGGAATTGATTTTGAGGAAAAAATTCTCTTGTTGCAATGTTATAAGCAATAAGAATGTTCCTTGCATTCTCGGTCCATAAAGGATTTAAAGTTTATCAAATGGATGTCAAGTTTGCATTCTTAAACGTAAACCTAGAAGAGGAAGTTTGCATTGAACAACCAGAAGGCTTTCAACTATCCGAGGATGATGATTATGTTTGAAAATTGAGAAAGGAATTGTATAGTCTAAAACAAGCACCTAGAGTATGGTATTCAAGATTACACTAGTACTTGCAGTAACGGGGATTCAAAAAGGGATGTGCAGAAAGTAACCTATATTTCAAATCTAAAGGTGAGCACATGATTATAGTTGTTGTTTATGTTTATGACATCATTTTTGGTGGTAGCAATGATAAATTGTGTTCAATATTTTCTACACACATGAAAGATGAATTTGAGATGTCAATCTTAGGAGAATTGTCATTTTTCCTTGGTTTGCAAATTGTACAAAGCGATAATGGGATATTCATATCTCAAACCAAGTGTGCTAAGGAAATGCTCAATAAATTTGGCATGGAAGACAATAGACTAGTCAATACCCCATGATAAATTGTTGCAAGTTAAGAAAAACAGATGAATCACCTAAGGCAAATCAGACAGTGTATAGGTCAATGATTGGAAGCTTGTTGTATTAAACTTCATCAAGGCCAGATATTATGCAAGTAGTTTGTTTAGTGGAAAGATTTCAAGTAGCACCTAGAGAGTCACATGTTAATGCAATAAAAAGAATTTTTAGATACATCAAGATTATTATTGACTATGGGCTATGGTACCCCAAGAGAAATGATTTCATTCTAACTAAATTTACAGATATTGATTTGGCAGGAAGTGTGGATGATAGGAAAAGTGATAGTGGCAGAGCATTCTTTTTGGGAAACAAGTTGGTTTCCTAGATGAGAAAGAAACAAGAATTAGTCACTCTATCCACTGTTGAGGCAAAGTATGTGGCAGAAGAAGCATGTTGTACTCAAGTTCTTTGGATGAAGCAAACACTCAAGGAGATTAAGGTAGAATACAAAGAACCCATTTCAATTCTTTGTGATAATTCAAGTGCCATAAACATGTCAAATAATCCAATGATGCACTCTAAAAAAAAGTGCATATACATTAAGTATCAATTCATAAGAGAGAAGGTTGTTGATAAGGAAGTTAGTATGGAGTATGTCCCCACAAAGGAATTGGTAGTTGACATTTTCACCAAGCCTCTTCCCAAGGAACAATTTAAATACTTGAGGAAAAAATTGGGAGTCATCAATCCCACATCATATCACTAGTCACTAGTGATGGGGAATGAGTCCAAGGGGAGTTTCATCCATATCTCAATCATCCCTAGAAATAGACAGGACATATCAAGTCAGGTATCGGTGGTTTTACAAATTTCTAATGACTTGATGGTTGCATTCTTCCTGATTCCCATCTTCTCTTTTAATTGTTTTTCACAAGGAGAATAATTTGTTAGGGGGAGTCTACCCTTTGCCATTGGTGTCAAAGGGAGAGAAGATCATGAAAATATTCTCATTTGAGCAGGATGAGCACATCAAAGGGGGAACACTACCTTATATGTCTAATTAGTGCAAAACTCAAATAGTTACTGATCTCAATTGCTTTCAATTGGTATTAGATCATTTCAACTGATTGGTATGACATTTAGTCTTGTCATCAATGACAAAAGGGGAGATTGTTGGCATATTATTGTTATTGATGTCAAAAGAGGATCAAGAGTGAGATGGAATTGATCCTAACAAGGGAATTATGTCATTGATTCCTAAAAAGGAACATGGCATGTTGAGGATCTGGGTCAGGGAAGATGTGCAGAGTGAAAAAATTTGCTCAATGTGTTGCATTGTTGTCATGAAATTGTAGAGTATTCTTTCAGGCATCTGAAGAGAAATCAAAGGCTAGATCTGATATGGGTTTTCTAAGAAATTCTCAAAAATGTGATGGGAAGGTCCAGAGGATGTATAATACCTTCAGAAATGAGTTATGTTTCCTCTTAGTCAAAATTAGGGTTTACTGGTTAAACCCTAGGGTTGTAGTCATGGGTGCAAAAAAAAATTATGATTCATTGTTGACTGTTTGTAGCAAGTTGTAGGTAGCTTAAGTTATTACTTAAGCCTTTGAAGTCATTTGGGAAACCAACCCCTTTACCTTCAATTTACCGGTCGATCAAATATTTGGCGCGTTTAATATTTTCTATGTATCATGAAAATATTTTTCTTCACTTGATCAATGGTGGAGGTCAAGCCTTGGAGATCAGACAGTGCCACCATACCCCACTAATATTTTAGTGGGGCCCGATCAAGACCCATGGGGTCAGTGAGGAGTGGTGGATATTAATCCATAATGGATGGATGTTGACCACTGATGAAAATGGTGGGACCTACAAAGGCAACACATGAATAAATCAGAGTCTAGTGGTACCCAATAAGGTGGTCACAATGACAGATTGTGATGAAGGCCGACAGGTAGTGGTTTGTGATTGCTTGATATACCAACTCACATCGTTTTTGTGAGTTGTTTGGTGATGATGTGGATGATAAATGGCAACAGCTCACAAACCTTACAAAGTTTGTGCGGGCCCATTGTCAAAGCTCGAGGGGATAGCGGGCTTTGGATGCATGTTTGGGTGGACCCCGTGCATGGTAAGTGGTGTATGAAGGAGATCAACAGAGCATTATGGTAGATCAACAGTGGAGATTTAAATAATCATTTATCAAACAGTTATGTTTTAAAGTTGTGATGATGAACGAAGAATGCAAGATCATGGTGTGAAGATTGGAGATCGATGGTCCAAATTTGAACAAGGAAATCATGAATGGATAACTATGTGTAAATAGGGTTTCACTTCCAAACCAACTTGAATATAGAAATTTATTGATCTACATGCCTCCACAACAAAAGTAAGATGATTTTATGTACAGAACGATGAAATATATTGTCACAAATCAAAAGATAAGATTAGATTGGAGGTTTAGAAGAGAGCATTAACTACATATCCAATCTTAGGGTTTGGTAGGATGGAAATGAAGAAAAATACTTTGCACCAAAAATTAATGTTGTGTGGCTCAATGCAACTAAAGGTCAGTGAAGAAGATATTCACCCTAGTAGATGATCTAATCTGTTAAGAAGATCCCAAGGCAATCATGATGATAGAACCCTACACAAAACTATTGTGTAATGTGTCCAAGTGAGTTGTGTGAGATAGTGAAGTGTTGTGAATTTTGGCTCAAAGTTTGAGAGTTAATTGAAGAACATGCCAAATAAGAAGGGTGAGCTACAGAGAAAAAGGTGGGCACATACAGGCAGATAGAGAATGTACTAAGGAAAGAAGAATAGAGTTGAAGGAGCGTAGAGCAAAAAATAATTAGAGCAGAGGGGTGTGGTGGAACCTTTAAATTTTTTCTGGTTCCACTAAAATATTGAGGTTAAACCCTGTTGGTCATCATCCTAGGGTCTTGGTCTTGTGAATTTTTCATGTCCATGTCCTTTTCAACTTCTGGCTTTTTATTTTCAAGTTGACTGCTTGAGTTGGTTTCTATTCATTTCATTAATCCTTCATGGTCCTAAGTCTCGTGAGTTAACAACCCTTTCATTGTCTTACCCGCCATGACTAGGTCATCTTTTAAAACAACCTTCAGTGCATGCGCTTATATATTCTCCTTAAGTCAAGTTTTTGAGTTTCGCATCACCCATCGCATGTATGTTTTCAAGTTTTTTCAAGTAACCCAAAATGAGTGATGCCCTTCCTCTTTTGTATCAACTGCTTGCATTTCTTCACATGTTTGTTTGTGTCCATGAGGAAGTAACACCCGATGCATGATACGGTCAACATTTTGACCCATCACTACCTTTCTAACTATCGTTGGTTGTCTTGTACAAGATGTAGTTGGACTATCAATGAGCAATGGCTTGATTGTATTCCATCACTAGGGTGAAATGTCTCATTGGTTGAGGCTGGTCAACTTGGGGGCTAACATGCAATGGGTGATGTGGTAGGGTTTGGTGCCAATGGAATACTTGTGGTATGTATCGTTGGTTCCTCCATTGTCATGTGTTGCTTGTTGTGGGTTAGGATGGAACCCGCGACCACCATTGGACTAGGTTCCTTCATCCCCATGTGCTCGATTTTTTGTGGGGTAGGATGATGCAGGCGGGTATCAACGCGCGATCAGTGATGCAGTTAGGTACCAATGGTAAAGATCCCTGCATGATTAAGGTCAATGGTTGATGTTTCATCGTTGGCTTCTTAGCCATCATTGGATGAAACATGTATGGCAAAGATAAACTGGCGATCAGCAATATATTCAAATTGTGGTTGGGATTCACTCGCGATTGTTGGATCGACAATGCGCGTGTCAAGGATTGATGGCCTCGGGATATGGTCAAGTGCATGGCGGTTTTAAAGAAGTTCTTTGTTGTTTCTAAGTACGACCAGTAAAGCAAGTGGTGATCCTTAATTATCCTCATTTATTGAGCTTTAATATGCAATGATCAACAACTAAGATGCAACATGCGAGTGATTGATTTTTTCAGTCACGCAAGCGAACCAGAATGGCCATTAATTTCAGCATGTTGGGAACTCGTCTATTTAATGAGGATCATCCTTCAGATTATTCACCATTATTTTTTTGAATTTGTCCTTATAGTTAATCATCACAAGTGTTGAGCAGTAATTGTTGTTGTGTGGTGATTTCTTTCCACAGTGGTGGGCTAGTGCCTTGACGACTATGCTTTTCTTGCTGCATTTTGACAACTTCTTTTGTGTCTAGTCTTGGTGCAATTCGCGTTGCTTTTATCTATGGGTCTCTTGGTGAGTGTTAGTTTTTTGTGTATATTAGACTTGTGTTGCTAACACGATGAGTCGGTCGACCCCTTCCTCCACACCAAAACGTAGGTCGCATCATTTAAGTTTGTTGGAGCCACTGGCTTATGAACCTGAGCAGCTAAGTATGGTCGAAGAGGCATCGGTTGTCTCGAGAGCTCAGAGGAGCGCTCGTAAGTGGATAAGGAGGGTTGCTATTGTTAGAGATGCTTACAATCTCCAACCATGAGCTTGTGCAGAGCAATTAGCTCAGTGTGAGAAGAAGGAATCCAGGTTGTTTGTGAAAGAATTAACGGGGATAGCGACAAGCCCTAGGGTTTGCTATAGCATACCTAGTTCTCTGGTAGTGATAAGTGATAGCTCTTCAGAAGAGAATGGATGGTTTGGCCTTGGCAGTGTCCATTGTACTATTTACCTTGTGCTTTATGCAAATTTGAACGAAGAGGTGGTGGTTGCAACTCCGATCTCCATGAGGAGGTCAGGTGACACCATCCACTCAGCTAGTAACAAGGTTGGGTGATGTCTGTGTGTCTTGATTGGTAGTGATTGGGTCCCGAGTTGATGATGTGGTTCCCGAAAAAGGTGTTGCAAGAGGTTTTTTGTTGTTAGGCATGATGGTGACTTTTACTACTTTTGGTAAAGTGTGGATTATGATGGCGATGCCTTTTGGAAGGCTTGCGTGGCATCTCTACCTAATGAATTGGCACCTCTTTTGCTTTTTTCTCTCCTGTAATACACGAATGAAAAGATAATTGTTCGGGGATAAAGTCCCATGACGTAAAATGGCCTCGAGATTACCGTGAAATGTAACTGAAATGAACCCTTTGCTTGTTGCTCCCTTGGCTTATAAAAGGTATTTCAAGGTTCATTTTGGGGGATCAATATATTTTTGAGTCTAAAAATGGCTTAGGTACTGGTTGAATGTAAATGGAATACAAAATGTATATATGACATACTAAGGTTTTGTTTTGGGTTTGAATCTCATACATGATGATCTTAGATTATTTTGCATAACTCTTTGATATTATGATGAATATGTAAAATCAGGATAGCTACTCTCTTGTAAGTGACTTACAATATTATGATTGACAAACCAAGTGTTTTATCATTTGTCTTTCAATGCTTAATTGAATGTATGATTCCTGTAACATAGAATAAATGGAAATCTGCATAGAAAGATGGTTAAATATAATCTAACAAGTATTAATCTAGATCAAACAACTAAGAACGGATAAAAATGAACAAAACAATAAAAACGATAACTAGAATAGTCTCAATGAATATCCATTCCTTTCTTCGAATTATCTTGATTGTCCTTCTCCATTTTTTTGTATCAGTATTCTTGCCCTCAGATTTTTTGTATTGATGCAAGCATAACCTGGATGTATTGTCTAAGAAAAATATTGAAGATAATAGGTTCTTCTCAAAAAGTATTGATTTCGGGAGGAGGAATAATGATAATGACAGGTCAATTTATAGATTTTGGTTTTCGAATGATCAGCTCATATTCGAAAGAGAAATCAATGATCGAGATTAATGAATTCCATGCGATGTGAGTTATGTGTCAGTTAGAATGTGAGTTGGGAAATTCTGCAGGATAAAGATTAAATTAGAACAATAACTTAATCTTGTGTCAAGACTATTCGAAAATAAGAAGAATAGACTTTGATGTCAAAGATAAAGACTGAAACAAATTTGAAGTTTTTGTTCAAATGTACACATGAATTAATTAATTAAATAAATATATTTAATTAATAAATATGTTCATGCATATGAGTTAGAACTAGTTAACTAATTGGTTGTGATAGAGAGTCCTTTCGCAGAGACGGTCGGATATTGAATCCAAAGATAACTGATGGATTTAAATAGATCTCGAGTCAGATGGTGAGTGAATAATTAGATAACTGGATGATAGAAGAATGTGACAGAAACAATTAATTATGAATTAAATTTTAATTTAATTCAACATTCAAAAATTGAAATATTTTAATTAAATAAATAATGATAATTTATTTAATTGACTGAAATGATTTAATGTTGAATAATTAAATAATAAATATTTAATTATAGTTGAAATATGACAAAGGGGTTAATTAAACAATAAATTATTTAATTCAGAAAGGGAAATTAATTAGTTAGCGACATAATTAAATAAATATGATTTATTTAATTAATCAAAGTTGAATAAGGGTCATAACATGAATTAATTAAATAATTAAAAGGTTATTTAATTAATAGAGGAAAGATGTGTTTAGAAAGTAATTAAATAATAAACATTATTTAATCATGACCATGGACATTAGAAAATTATGTCGAAAGTGGTGCTCGCAGGCCCAGACCAATTTTCAGTGTCTAGAGTTTGCCCCTCTTTGATACAATGTTGTTTTGGTGTTGTGTCAAAGAAATTGAAAAAAATATATGCCCCAGTGAAAGGGAGAATTGTGAGGAGGTAATGGTATGCCCCCTCGAGAGGATAGGCAGGTTTGAAGAACATGAGTGTGCTCTTGTAATTAATGAGAGGACTAGAATATGAAGGACAAGAGACTAGGCGGAAATAGATAAGGATGATGAAGATACAGACTAGAAGAAATGTTAGCGCGGATAATGCAAAATGTTAGTACAAAACAAAGAAGGTTGTTTGAAGGACATATGATCTTCAATATTTTTCCATATATATACTAAGCTTTTCATTTTATCATCATTGGGCGGGACTGACACAAATGGATAGTACACACTATGATATGAGATAGACCATAGTGTACAAAGTCATCCATCCGCGAAAAACAGACAGTCATAGACAAGGAGTGTCTTAACTCCTAATAAGGACAAAATTTCCCTAGTCTTTTTGTCTAGACAAACCACAAACAACAAACAAATAAAAATGGGTCATGAGACATCATTGCTCCTCTAAATCCTTTATGGGACATCCTTGACGAAACTACTAACATGACTCAAAATCCAAAGTTTAAAAAGATAGTTGACAGACAACAGTTAAAGAAAAAGAGTCCTGAGACATCCTTGCTTCTCTAAATCCTTCAAGAGACATCCTTGAGAAAGCTAGTAACCAGACTTATTCAAAAATCAATAGAAAGATAAGAAAAAATAATATATAAAGTCATAAAGCCAAATAAAAGTATTCACCAAAACTTGATCTTGTGGGATTGTTTTATGTTTGACATAGCTTAATGTGAGGGATGACACATATCGCATAAGACGTTGAGTCTGGTTTTGACTTGGTGACTATCTGTGTAAGGCATGAATAAGTCTAGTTTCAGAAATACACGTGTCGTATAAGACATTTGAGCTTGATGATGTTGATGTGACAAGCTACATGAGGCTATGACGATTTGACGGTGTCCGTTGAAAAGAAAGATGTATCTTGCTTAAGACATAATTTGATCACTTCGACAATGTGTTTGATTTTGACTTGATGAATTTGAAATGTTTTCCTTGTTGATGCATGACTTGTTTTGATTCCTTGAATGTTATGAGTGTGTGTGTGTGTGTGTTGACAATGTATGACTTGAGATGATTTACCCTAAAGGATTGACCTAATGCAGCCTCGAGGGCTCATCAATTGATTAGCCTTGCCTACATTGTACATGCAGAGACCTCGTAGTTTGACCAAACCTTAACTAACATAACTGACTAAAAATATGTACCTAAATTGATGATATGCAACATGTGTGATAGTGAATTTGATAAACCCTATTGGACTGACCTAGTGCGGCCTCAGGGGCTCATCGATTGATTAGCCTTGCCTACGTTGTACACACAGAGACCTCGTTGTTTGACATGACCAATGACTTTGAATGTACAAAAAGTCATGATTTTAATGTGTGATACATGACCAAGGTAGATAAACAGACCTAATGCCTCGGGGGCACATCGACTGATGGCCTTTCCTACATCCAGTCGCAGAGGCAATGTAGTTCGACTATGTCTACGACTGACTTAACATGACTGACTCTTACTCTGCTTTTGGGATTTTCTGACATGTTTTGATTATTTTATTGTCTTTTTGATGTTTTCTAATGTTTTTGAATTTATTTTTTCATGACATTTTATGATGTTTTTGGATTTTTTTTCATAACATTTTCCGATGGTGTAATGCTATGTACAAGGTCCACATGGCACAGGATAAGGATTTTCCCCCAATCGGGAATAAGAGATGCAGGGTGGAGTGGGGAATGTGACGGAGTGGAATTGATGTCAATCATTCCAAGAAATCGATAAGACAACCATTTATTATGAGGGAAAGTGAGAAGTCTGATTGGAATGATGGTAGACAAAGGAGTGAAGTTAACTACACATGATGCATGTTTGCCAATTTTTCACCATGGTACTTATCCATAGTGCCACCAAAGTGGTTTTCACTATTGGATGGATTATTTCTCTTTACTATTTCATTGATTTTTTTAATTTTTTTGGTGTTACAAAGATGCCTATTTTCCAGGTTTTCATCAAGGTAACCATTTTTTGTTTTTTCCATTTTTTTTGTATTTTTCTGATTGAGACAAAGACTCTCAGAAGCTACGCATAGAACCTCATCAAATGTAGGTTGTTTATTGGTGACAAAAGTGGTTCTCCTTTAGGGGTAGAGAGTTGGTACGCTCCTTATCCAAAAGCTTTTGTGACAATATAGGGCCCTAACAAGTTAGGTTCAAACTTACCTGGCTTTTCTCATTCAGCTTGATTCTTGGGATTCTCCATTAAAACCAAGTCACCAATGTCAAAGTGTCGATTTAGAACTTTCCTATTATAGCTATGATGAAGATAATTTTGATATGCTTGCAAATGGTCTAGTGCTTTCTATCTTTGTTCATCTAGTAATTCTAACTCTTGTAATTTGGATACATGGTATTCTTCATCGTCAATATGACCTTTCAAGGATACCCTCAGGGAAGGAATTTCAACTTCAATAGGTAAGATAGCTTCATATTCGAATACTAGGGAGTATGGAGTGGCGCCAGTGGGAGTACGAATGCTTGTGCGGTAAGCCCATAAGGAAGGATTAAGCTGTAGGTGCCAGTCATGGCCAACGTCATTGACAGTCTTTTTTAGGATTTTGACAATGGTTTTATTAGATGTCTCATCTTGGCCATTACCTTGTGGGTAATATGGAGTGGAAAAATGATGTTTGATATGGAACTCTTCACATAGATGGCATACTTATTGGTTTTTGAATGGGCGGCCATTGTCTGCGATAATGGATTGGGGTACACCATACCGAAATATGATATAGTTTAGGATAAACTTGGATATTTGCGTATCGGTGATGTAGATCATGGGAATGGCTTCAATCCATTTGGTGAAGTATTCAGTGGCAGTTATGATGAATTTATGGCCATTGGATGATGAAGGGTGTATCTTACCTATGAGGTCAAGTCCCCATTGGGCAAAGGGCCATGGTGAAGTAATCAGATGAAGCTCCTGTGCTAGTGCTCTTATCAAATCTCTATGTATCTGACACTATCGACATTTCCTTACAAAGATATGAGTCCTTTTCCATTGTAGGCCAACAATAACCTAATCTCATAATATTATGGGCTAAAGTAGGGCTGCTAGAATAGGATCCACATATACCCTCATGTACCACTCACAAGGTTGCTTGTGCTTCTTTAGCATCGAGACATCTCATTAGGGTGTTATCTAAGGTACGTCTATATAGGGTATCTCTGATGATGGTGTATTTAGCTGACTTATGGATAAAGGTTCTGCATTGATTGTTTGACAGGTCTAATAGTAAGGTTTGGTCATTTAGATAGTCAAATACATCTTTGTACCAAGGGGAAGTAGGACTAACAATCGTACACACCATCGCAGAATCGGGGACATCATAGGCAGGGACCAACAACTATTCAACCAAAAACTCAAACTTAGGCACATTGCTCGGAATATCCAATAAAGAACCCATGGTTTCCATAGCATTTGTTGCCCTGTTTTGAATACGTGGTATTTTTTGAAAGGTGATATCATCAAATTACTGCTTAAAACTATCGGCCATGCACTTGTAGGGGGCAATTTTCTCATCTTTAGTTTCATAATCATCATTTACTTGCCGGACTATGAGCTGAGAATTGCCAAAAACATGTAGACTCTTAATCTTCCATTGGGCTACCATTCTTAGTCCTGTCACTAAAGCTTCATACTCTGCTATGTTGTTGGTGCAAGGGAAATAAATTCTGCATGATTTAGAAATAGTATCGCCCTAAGGTGTAACAAATAGGATACCTACTCTTGAACCACGATTTGTATGTTACCCGTCAAAGTATAATTTCCATTCGGTTCTAGTGTCAACTTTGAAGATAAATTCATCAAGAAAATCCACCACTAAAGGATGGTCTGCCTTCATGGGTGCATCCGCTAACTGATTTGCAATCACTTGTCCTTTTATAGCTTTCCTCTCTTTACATATTGGATGTCATACTCACTAAGTATCATAACCCATTTAGCCAATCGACCTGTTAATGTTGCTTTACTTAGGAGATATTTGAGGGGATCAATCTTTGCAACCAACATTGTTTGGCGATTTAACATATAGTGCCAAAGTTTTTGAGTAGCAAATACTGCCACAAGACAGGCATGTTCTATGTTACTGTAATTTTATTCATATCCCACCAAGGTATGACTGATGTAGTACACTACTCTTCCCTGACCTTGATCATCATTTTGTGCGAGAAGAGCTCCTAACGCTGACTAAGTTGCTGAAATGTATAGTATCAACAATTTTCCATCTTCAGGTAGCATTAAGACTAGTGGAGTGAGAAGATAATCCTTGATCTGTTGGAAAGCTTCCTAACATTTAGGTGTCCATACAAATGGTACTCCTTTCTTGAGTAAATGTTGAAATGGGTGTATTTTGTCTACTAGTTGTACAATGAAGTGCCTGATAGACTGTAATCTTCCCTGTAGTGTTCTTAGTTGACCAATGCTGACTGGAGGAGGCATTTCTACAATAGCTTTCACCTTCTCTAGATCTACTTCAATTCCTCTCCTATAAATGATATATCCTAGAAGTTTCCCTAATTTTACTCCAAAGACATATTTATTTGGATTTAGTCTGACGTTGTAATTCTCTAGCCTCTAGAATATCTTGTCTAGAACTTTCAAATGATCTGCCCTTGTTGATGATTTAGCTATAATTTCATCGACATAATCTTCCATGAGAGTATGTACAAAGTCATGGAAAATAGTAGTCATTTCTCGTTGATAGGTAGCTCTTGCATTCTTAAGCCCAAAAGGCATAACATTCCAACAGTATGTTCCCCATGGACACATGAAATATGTCTTGTGTTGGTCTTTAGCTACGATTTTGATTTGGTTATATCTAGAGAAACCATCCATCAGGGATAGCATCTTGTACCCTGTTGTAAGATCTACTATCATGTCAATGTTCAGCAAAGGGAAGTCATCCTTAGGACATGCCTTGTTGAAGTCTCTAAATTTTGTACAAATGTGGATGCCCCCAGTTGGTTTAGTCACTAGCACAAGATTTGAAATCCAATCTGCATAGTCTATGGTTCTTATGAATTTGACATCCAATAAATTCTCAAGTTCTTCTTTGACCAATAGAGCAATTTGTGGATGCATCTTCCTTAACTTTTGTTTGATGGGCTTAATACCTGGCTGTAATGGTAGATGGTGCAATATTAGGTCTGGATCCAGCCCAAACATGTCAACATATGACCATGCAAATTTTATCTGTCTCTTTGTGAAGAAGTTTCGAAACTCGAGTTGTTTTATCTCTGTCAAAGATGCCAAAAAATATATTACCCGATGGTTTTCTTTTGTATTTATGTTGACTTCAACAGACTCTTCTACTAACATCGGTGACTTTTCCTATACAACTGGGAGAATTTTTAAACCTCCATCCTTAGGTGCCTCAGAGAGTTTTTTTCCCTCAGATACGTCCTTTATTTTTACTGTTTCTTCCTCCAAAGGCACCTTTCGGTTTTCACCTAGGGACTTGTCATTTTTCTCATTTTCATCATTTTTCTTTCTATTTTCACTTTTGTGACTAGACGCGTAAACAAACTCCCCAAAATATGCTTTTTCATCCAAGTCTATGGTAAAACTAGCTTTATGATCCCCTCTAGGTATGCCTTCTCGAAGTCCCATGAACTCAGCTATTGCTTTGTCATTCTTGAATACATCTAAGATGGGTGTACCTTGTTGATCCTAGTCAATAAGTTGGGGATATATGAGAGGCATGTCATCATCGGAGTTATCAAATGTGGAAGCTGACAAGGTGAATACGGAATGGTTGACATGGTCACTGAAGTTTTGGACTAACTCATTCTTGTTCTTTTTCCTATGGGTAGGTAAACTCTGATGTGGGACTATTGTAATGGGTAGGTCGTTAGAAGATGGTTCGTCAGGTGCTCAAGATGCATGATCAAGGGTTTCCCAATAATAGTGCTTAAGCCATTCTTCTTTAGTGAAGGGCTTCTTATTACGGGGACTAGATGGACTTGGTATGGGTTTTATCATTTGGTCTAGTTCTCCAAATAGATTATCTAGGTTCATGGTACTGGTAGAGGAAAGGGAATCCCATTCATAGTCGCTTGAGTCGTGGGATTCTTCATAAACTATGGGAAGTGGTTCATGAGATATCTCGATGTCTTCATAAGCACTCACTTCCTCTTGAAATGGTGATGAAGTACAAGGAAAACCAATTCTAAGTGGTTGAAACCCTAGCCCTAGACCTTTTAGTCGTGGCGAGATAATGATTGGTTCAGTCCTTCCATTTTGATGTAGTCCTAACCCACTATGTTTGTCATAGCCTTTGCTTTGCATTATCTTAAAGCCTTTTCCATAGTCATCCTTAGCTATCTGAATAGATGGTGAGGGGCATTCATTGTCTTCCTGGTACAACCAGGAGGTAATATCTCCTTGATCCACAATTTTTTCACTTAACTCTCCCCATTTGGTCAATGTCATTGTAGGGGGGACATGAAATGTGACTATAGATTGTCTTCTATCTACCATGGTAAACCATATGCCTTAGGTGGAACCAGCTGACTAACACAATAGGATGCCTTCATGTAATATTCTCCATAGCCCTTGTCTTGGATCTCGCCCTTAGGAGTGGATGATGGTGGTTTTAATGAAATGGACTTGACAAGATGTGATGGATCAACATACAGGGATACAGTGGATGATGAAGCTTCTTGATTAACGAGAACCTGTCATTGTGGAATTTCCCTTAGGCTTGTACAGTATTGAAAAGGATCTCGATCACCATCAATCATGATCTCAATGCCATTATACGGGAATTTAATACATTGGTGATATGTGGAAGGTACAGATTTCATTGCATGTATCCAAGGTCTACCTAACAACAGGTTATATGGAAGGGTGAGATCCAAGACTTGGAAGCTGGTGTTCATAACTACTGGGCCAATTCTAATAGGGAGTGTGACAACTCCTTTGGATGATCTTTCTTCATCATCGTAAGCCTTGATGCCTATACTCTTAGAGGTGTCTACGCATGCTTCTAAGAATCCTAATGCCTTAACCAATTTTAGGGTACACAGGTTCAAACCTGCTCCTCTATCTACCAAGACTCGTCTGACTTTGGTTTGATGGACTAGGACTTCAAGATGTAATGGGTCATTATGATCAGTCTTTTCTGTTGAATAATCCTATTGAGAAAAGGTGGCATGATGGGAGTTGGTTAAGTATCCTACCATTTCTTTGAAATTATTGACATCTAAGTCAGTAGGAATAGTCATTCTTTATAAAGCTTTGTCGAGAATGGCTCGATGATTAGGTGATAAAGTCAACGGTTCCAAAATGGATATCTATGATGGAGTCTTGCTCAGTTGATCAAACAGATTGTACTTAGACTTGGAAGATTGTGTAGGTGGCTCAGAAGAAGGACCTGAAAGATTTATCTTAGTTTTGCATGTGTTTACAGCACATTCAGGATGCTTCTTAATGGTGATGGTATGGATATTTTCATTTGTAGCTCGGAGGTGATTTATGATCATTCATTTTCCATAGTCATACTTGGTATTTGCATAATTGGCTGATGGAGTGTTCTTGGTTCCCGAACTGGAGGCCTTTCCTTTCGTGTGGTCATGTAACAGGTCTGTGAAGACCTTAGGATCACTATTCTTGGTAAGTTTCTACCCATTGACCTCTATGGTTCCATCTTCAACAAAGTCTTGTATGATATTCTTCAGTTGTCGACATTGTTGTAGGTTGTGTCCTTTTGTTCGATGGTATTCACAATAGGCATTATCATCCCACCATGAAGGTTTAAACTGTCCAGGATCATATTCTCTTGGTCCTAACGATTTTATGAGATCATGTTTTATCAGCTCTTTGAAAATTGTCTCAATTGGTTGCCCTAAAGGGGTAAATTCATGTTTAGGAAATGTCCTTTGTGGTCATTGTTGTTGTGAATTTTGGACAAAATTTATTGTTTGATCTGGACTATTTGTCATGTCTTCATTGGGGTTGTAACCTCTAAGTGTGATAATCGGTCCCATATGTATGGTTTTAGCATCAACAATGTCGTCATTTGTAACATTTTTGTTTCTAGACCAGAACTTGTTTCTATAGTTGGGAACATTTTGATGTTGAACAACTAGGTTTCTACCTAGTACTTTAATTTCTCCTTTGTCAATAAGGCCTTTTTCAAGGATGATGCCTTTTTTACCAAGTCCAGGAATGAAGTACAACAATGTACCCTTAAGTCTCCTCTCAGTTTTGGATTGATATTTTCAAGGAATATCGTGACCTTTTGTTTTTTTGGTATTTCAACTGGACATCTGCTAGCTAGACTTCTCCATCTCTAGAAGAAAGTGGTAAAATTTTCGCCATCTTCTTGTGTTGTGTGACACAAGCTAGCTATTGTTACTTCATTTTCTATGTTGAAAGAAAAGTGTTCAAAAAACTTCTCAGCTAATTCACCCCAGGATCGTATGCCATATGGTAATTTAGAGAACCATTCATGTGCTATCCCGATAAGGGTTCACAGAAATAGTCTCATCAAGTATGTGGGATCATATTATATGTCCATGCATGTTGTAGAGAATTCTCTAATGTGTTCTAAAGGATTCTTCCTCCCATTATACTTAGGCAAATTTGGTATCATGTATCCATGTGGGAAGGGTGTCATGTATAGGGCTTTGTCAAAAGGACACGAACATAGATCTTACATTGAGATAGTTCGTTTGCCTAACATAGAGATGTTGTCCATCTATTGTTGAAACATTCGCATTTGGTTTTGGAGAACATCTACTTGTGTCAAGAATATGTTGTTTGCGTTGTTTGGATCAATGTAGGTGTTCTAAAATTTAGTGTTCTATGACGGGTTGTGATTCGGCGAGGGAATATATCCTATTAGAATGTGCTAATTCGGTGTGGGGATATATCCCATCGCATTGTTCTGGTTTGGCGTAGGAACGTTTCCTATCAGAATGTTCTGGTTTGGTGTAGGAATATTTCCTGTCGGAATGTTCTGAGTAACCCCTATTTTCAGAATGGTAGTATGCGGTATAGTTGTGTTTGTACCAACTTTGGGTCTTTTACCAACAATGTTTGTGCCAAAGGGGTTTGATGAAGATGCCCCCGCAGTGAATTGTAAACCTTGTGTTATGTTGAATGGGATTGTGTTTACAATTGACGATGTTTGAGTTGGTATGCCAGTTGGTATTGTTGCAGTAACTTGGGGAATAGAAACACTTGACGTCACGGTTTGTGTTGGTTGAGTAGATGTTGTTTTCAAGGTGTGAACATCAAATCCTGGTGGTAGTGTGGCACCTTCTACTAGCAACTTTGCTAGATATCGTTGGGGATCATTTTCCAAATATTCATCCATAAAGGATGCAAATTCAGGATCTTGTACTACAACATCTATGTCTTCGGTAAAAATTTGACCATGTGCATCTCTAGTGATGTGTTTGTCAAGCAAAGTTTTGTGCGGTCTTTCTTTCCTTTGTGGTTGACTTCTGAAAGGATTGAAAAAATTTTTAGGGTCCGACATTGTTCTATATTTCTTTTTAGACCTTGTCAACCATGAAAAGTTGCTCAAAATGAGGTAATGCAAACTATGTCTAAAAATCGATATGTTCTATTTCTATGTTTTTTTGGATTTTCTGAATATAAAGGATGTTGTTAAAGATTTCTAAAATGACGTATGCTAGGATGGACAATATGAAAAATCGCAAGTAGACTATGACAGTAAATGATTCTAAAATGGGTATAACCTACCACCTATGGAATAAATCCAAGCAATGATCTAATCTTACCAAGGAACCTGATTGTAGGACAAATACAATTGACAAGGTGAATTTCCCAAACTAGATTGTTGAGCTGAAAAGATTCACAAATAGGATAATAGTGACTAGGTTCAATGATAGTGACAAATCGGAGCGTGAACGTATCCAATGACGAGGAAAGTTATTCTATTCTACGATATGCACCTTCCTAGGAAGTGTCTAAATGTTTGCAACTTAGGATGACTATGACTAGGACGTATATGACACCTAATAATGCAAGGTTTTTGAGCAATTTTTTTCCAGTTTTTGTCCAAGGTTGATCTTAAGAAACAAAAGCGACAAAGACAGTTTTGTTTTCGAACTGAGTTTGCAGTTTTCAAATTTCTCTATTCATAGTCAATTGTGGTTCACCTTTTAGATGCGTTGATAAATTTAATAGATGTGTTTCAGGTTTCAGATGTGGTGAATTGATCAAACTAGGTTTCGAATGTTGACAAGAAATTGCGACTTTCTGACAGATGTGGTTTACTTTAAGGCAGATGTGACTCACAAGTTAGATGTGACTCAGAAATATAAACTCGGTGAATCTAAACTTGTTGAAAGACACTTACGGTTTTCATGTGACAGTTGCGGCTCGCAAATACACATGTGCCTTGTAATATAACAGTTGTGGCTCTGAAACTAGACTCTGTGAAACTAAAAATTATTGACAGACACATGCGGTGTTTATTTTAACAGTTGAATCTCTAAGACACATGCGGTTTGAAAAACGACAGTTGCGACTTGTTTGACAGTTATGGTTTTTTGAAGATAATGTTTAGACTGACTCAGTTGAATGATCAAGTTTTTGACAGATATAGCAAAAAACAAGCATAGAATACAAAGTGTTTTCAGTTTGATGTGCTGAATCTATTAAAACTCGAAAACAATTACAACCTAGGCTGTGTTGGACAATATTTACTGAGTTCTTACTTGGATAAATCCATCTACGCTTATTCAAGGCGGATGACTAGTAGCTTGACCCCACTGGCTCCCCTCCATGGCACTCACTTATATGGGGAAGCCAAGTTACTGTACCCATGAAACTCCAATGGTATACATTTCATCTCAACACATGAATCGTAAGAATGTAAGACGGCTTCATAGGTTCGAACCTGCTACACCAGCAAATAGATAGGATTTTGGAAAAACTACAACAAGTTGGCTTTTTAATTCGAGCACCCATTCATGAAGGCCACACGAGAGGCAATATCATCCCAATCTACAAAGGTTAGGCTCCACAGGTTTTGACGCACCACAAGGGTACTAGGGAATCAATAGCTTGTCCGCAGGAGCTCCAGTAATACTGAGCTTTCCTCAAGTATTAAAATTTATATACTGGTTGGGAGTCATTGGCGATAAGCGCGTTACCGATTTTGAGTCGTGTTGGTTACTCTTAACCACCAACACAAGCCCAAATTTTCTAGAGTTAGGAACCGGTTCTCTTACACCCATGATCGCATAAATGCGCAAGAGGAGAGGATACTTCGATATACTGAATTAGGGTTGTAACTAAACATTTACAGACACAAAAACACTTGTTCTTTTTAAACCCAAATGACGATTTTATAACTACCAAACACAAAAGCTTTTTAAACAAAAATAAATCAAAATCAATTTCTTCACATAAGGTCCTGCATGCAATTGATTAGTAATTTATCTGTGTCTTCGGCTTTTGTCCTATAGAAAAGAAGATGTTTTTGGTTTTTTTTTTTTTTGGTCTTCTACGCTTCATCCTGCAAAAAAAAATTTATTCTCCTAAACACAACTGGAAATTAAACATTAGCAAAAATAAAACAAGACAAAAAAGAGAAATCAAAAACGCGAAAATATGAAAGTTACTGAACAAATGAAAATTCTTACCAGGCAGATGCGACGTTTAGACTTATAGATGCATCGCGATGATGACAGTCGAATGCGGTGCGATATATAGCGGATGTTGCGTCATGATGTTGACAGTCAGATGCGATGCAGAATGTATCGGATGCAACTCGTATTGTCAGATGGGTCACGGAATGTGTCATATGCAGTTTGCGAGATCAGATGCGTCATTTCTTTAATCAAATGCGGTTTGTCATACGATACCTGCAAAACAAAAAATGGAAAGATGAAAAAGAGTCGCAAGGTTTGAAGTGTGATTCACGTTGGGTTCACCAAATGTAACATAGAATAAATGGAAATCTGCATAGAAAGATGGTTAAATCTAATCTAACAAGTATTAATCTAAATCAAACAACTAAGAATGAATAAAAATGAACAAAACAATAAAAATGACAACTAGAATAGTCTCACCGAATATCCATCCACTTCTTCGAATTATCTTGATTGTCCTTCTCCATTTTGTTGTATCAGTATTCTTGCCCTCAGATTTTCTGTATTGATGCAAGCATAACCTGGATGTATTGTCTAAGCAAAATATCAAAGATAATAGGTTCTTCTCAAAAATTATTGATTTCGAGAGGAGGAATAATGATAATGACAGGTCAATTTATAAATTTTGGTTTTTGAACGATCGACTCAGATTCGAAAGAGAAATCAATGATCAAGATTAATGAATACCATGCGATGTGAGTTATGTGTCAGTTAGAACGTGAGTTGGTAAATTCTACAGGATAAAGATTAAATTAGAACAATAACTTAATCTTGTGTCAAGATTGTTCGAAAATAAGAAGAATAGACTTTGAATGTCAAAGATAAAGATTGAAATAGATTTGAAGTTTGTGTTCGAATGCACACATGAATTAATTAATTAAATAAAGATATTTAATTAATAAATATGTTCATGCATATGAGTTAGAACTAGTTAACTAACTAGTTGTGACAAATAGTCCTTTCGCAGAGACGATCAGATATCGAATCCGGAGATAACTGGCGGATTTAAATAGATCTCGAGTTAGATGATGAGTGAATAATTAGATAATTGGATGATAGAAGAATGTGACAGAAATAACTAATTATGAATTAAATGTTAATTTAATTCAACATTCAAAAATTGAAAGATTTTAATTAAATAAATAATGATAATTTATTTAATTGACTGAAATGATTTAATGTTGAATAATTAAATAATAAATATTTAATTATAGTTGAAATATGACAAAGGGATTAATTAAACAATAAATTATTTAATTCAGAAAGGAAAATTAATTAGTTAGCGACATAATTAAATAAATATGATTTATTTAATTAATCAAAGTTGAATAAGGGTCATAACATGAATTAATTAAATAATTAAAAGGTTATTTAATTAATAGAGGAAAGATGTGTTTAGAAAGTAATTAAATAATAAACATTATTTAATCATGACCGTGGACATTAGAAAATTATGTCGAAAGTGGTGCTCGCAAGTCTAGACCAATTTTCGGTGTCTATAATTCCTTTTCTTGTTTTAGCCTAAGGGGTTGATTAGAATAATTGAAAGGATTTGTAGGTTTGTAAGCAGTTACCCAAGATTTTGATAAGAAGTGGTGTTTTGGTGAATGTGAATCTTTCATAATGTAGGGCATTATGGGAATAAGCCATTGATTTCATGATTTGTGCATTACCGACTGTCATGTGTTTGACTCTATGCCCAATGGATGAAGCACTAGTATGTTTTGTGTATGTCTCTGTAATTTAGTGAGATGCTTGGTATACCTTGTCAAGGACTCATAACAATGTTAAAATTAAATCAATTTTTTCTCATCCTAAGATGCGAGTCTGAAATGAAACCATGTTCCTAGAAAATGGGGGGTTATTTGTGTAAAACACCCACTAAGCTTTTGCCAAATAATTCTTATTTGTGTGTAGGGGAGCATGTTTGCACAAGATGTTCACTCACTTAGATAAATCTGTGTGAACTTCGCTGGAAAATACCCTCCCTAGTCTTGTAGAGCCTAAAGTGTAGGGGTCAAAGTCTCAAAACCTTTTACCCATCGAGTTGGCCATTCATTTGTGAGATGCTTGAAAATGAAGGATGGCTACCTTCTAGAGCTCTTCTAAGGTGTACTGGAAAAAACACCAACAAGAATGGCGACTCTGTTGGGGAACAATTTTTTCTCTCCAGACGTTGAATACAAAGTCAAATGTTGTAAGAAGTATGCACAATTCGTTCATATCTTAAAGAATTCTTCACCCTATTCGAGAATTGACTGCAACATAACTCAAAGGACCTGAAAGTGATTTCATTGAGTTAAACCCAGAACGTGCTGATGTAATAAGAAATTTTGCTTCATTTATTTCCTCTCAATGGGAGGTGGTGACTCCGACTAAAGAACCTGACACAAGTTATGCTAAAGCTCCAGATTCGTGTGCTAAAAGGAAAAGCTAAGTGAATGTTGCAGGAAATCCAGGTATTCTCGTATTGCTATGTTAATAGACTATGAGAATTATTTTATTTTCAAAAGTGTAAATTTTTTCCCACTAAGTGAAAAGAGCACGAACTAAGGGAAAGGGTAGTTTAATTTTGCATGTTTCTAAATGAGGGTTGTGAAATTATATGTAGTTATAAAAGGAACAAGTAAATATTGATCCTAAGCAAGTAGAGCTTGGATTTTTGTCTAGTAAAATATTTTGAACCTCCTTGGAAGTGTATGTAACAAGACTTGCTAGAAACAACAAGATGTCTGGTCAGGCCACGTTTCCTAACAGGGATGTAAACAATGGGCCCCCTTTGTCACACCAGGGAGGTTTCAATAGTGAAAGGTACAAGTATTTGGATTTCAGTAACATTTGTGGGTACCCAAATGTTGTACCATACAAGATCAAGGATAAGATACCAATATTTAAAGGTAAACATGTTGAGTCGGAAAATCAAAATCTACAGGACTTTGTTGATGTGATGGGAGACTATGAGGTGACCTTTGAAGATGTAGTTATGAAAGTGTTTGTTTAATCTTTGAAAGAAGATGCTAGAGATTGGCTATCTTATTTACCTATGTCTTCTATACACTCATGGAGAGAATTCAAATTGGTGTTCATGGAACAATTTGGAGAAAGGATCAATCTGGTCCTGGTTAGACAAAAATTTATGGACATGGAAAAGAATGAAGAGGATTTGGTCCCTTCATTTAATCTTCAGTTTTCAAATGTGATAAGGGAAATCCCAGCACATATAAGACCAAATGATGCTAAATGTTTGGTTGTATACTTGGGAGCATTTGATAGAAATATGAGTTACTTGTTAAGAGATAAGCAACCTACAAAATTACAACAAGCATATCACATTGCCATAGACATTGAGAACAATTTTAAATATTCAATTATGAGGGGTGATTTCAATATTTGTGATTAGAATTTAAATACTCCCCATGATGCTTCCATGATAGATGAGTCAATCAATAATGAGTTAGAACAGGATAATGAGACTTTTGTTGTCTCCAACCCATCAATAACACCACAAGAAGGTTATGTTGTGGTTGAAGTAGATGGTGTCCCTGTGCATGATAGAGATGATTGAGCATTTGCAGTTCAGAGGTTGTGTGACATGCAAAGGCATGAAGGGGAATCCCTTGACCATCTTCTCTTGAGGTTCACTGATGCTTTGCTTGATAAAAAAATTAGGCCTAGTGCCCTAACATGCATTGATTTGTTTTGTGAATTATATCAACCTGGATTGAGTGCTCTACCAGAAGAGATAAAGCCCTGTGCCTTGAGCCAAGTCATTGATTGGATCAAGATCATTGAGAGAATTCATAATGAACAGGCAAGACAGATTTCATATCAAAGTGACATCGATGGTACTCTTTACCAAGAAGATCAGGAATCTTTGTTGCTATAACAAGATGATTTGTCTGAACATGAACAATGGGTTGGTAATCTTGTTTGTCTGATGAATGATGTGGTTGTTGAGGTGCCATACCAAGATGGTGAAGTGGTACCTGATTTCCACCCTTGGGGTATTGTGAGAGATAAGCAGAAGCAAGAGGAGGTATCAATTTTTGGCCATATTGATGGTCATGACACACAAATTAGTGGTTCCTCTGGTGATGAGCTGGATTCAGAATATGGTTTTATTGAATGAAGGTCATACTATGTAGTGGAGGTGGAGTTTGTGGCCTCTGATAAGGGAAATTTCGGTGATAATGAGGGGATTCAAGTGGTCGAGGATGGAGTTTTTTCCTCGTATGATGAGTTTTCAGAATGTGGGTCCATAATTCTGAGTATAAGTGATGAAGGTGATTTTGATGGAGACTCTAAGGGTATGAGAGATTGTGACCCGAATACCTGGTTGATAGGGGTGGATGTAATTATAATGAAAATATGGTATAATCCCCTATATGATGAACCTTCACTAATAGATGATGAGGTGGGAGTTAATTATTATTGGTGTAGGGATATTCCATTATTTGTTGCAATATCTGATGAGTTCATACAGATATACCATGCAAAGGTACCGATGATCACATGCATATGGTGACTGAGGGTAAAAACCAAGGTGGTATGAATGACTCACATTTTACTATCACATCTGTTGACTTAGATTAGTTAACCCTCCAAATTTCAGATTGGTATAAAGATCAAGATAATTCAGTACATTCTTGTTGTGATGAGCGAAGGTCTGGTGTGCATGCACTTGATCTGATATGTGATGGTGACCAGTATGATTGTGTGCTGGAATTTTTTGCAAATTCTCCTCAGCTTCTGGGCCTTATTACAAGTTTGTTCTTGCTAGATAATGACAATACTCACTTTCATTATAAAATGGATATCATTAGCAATGAGTCACTTCCTTTTGACATTGTAAAAGGTGACTCCAATGTGCACCAGGGCATAAATGAAGGATTCCACTATGATGTCCTAGACAGTCACCAGGAAGGGTATGAATATTTTGTCTTACCATCTTTGTCAAATGGGATTTGGGTCTTTCAGGCTGACGAAATTGAAAACATCCTACAGGACAGGTATGGGGATGCCAATTGGAGTAATTTGAGTCACCTTGGCATGCTTGACCCATGCATATTCCCAACGCAAGAACAACAGGACAAGGTTTTTGATAGGATTAAGAATTGAGTGTATTTTTTGTTTAGTGGCCTGTGGCCATCAAACCACATCAAAGCAAGAGGAACTAAAAGCAATCCCAAGACCGAATGGTTTGTCTTCAAATGGTCTCCTTCTACCTAAGATTCTGAAATCTTGCTATGCCTGCAGGAGGCATACATCCCTCGTCAAAGCCACTGGTGGAACCTTTAAATTTTTCCCGGTTCCACTAAAAGATTGAGGTTAAACCTTGTTCGTCATCATCCTAGGGTCCTGGTCTTGTGAAGTTTTCATGTCCATGTCCTTTTCGGCTTTTGGATTTCTATTTTTGAGATGACTAGTTGAGTCGGTTTCCGGTCATTTCATTAATCCTTCATGGTCCTAAGTCTCGTGAGTTACCGACCCTTTCATTGTCTTACCCGCCATGACTAGGTCATTTTTTAAAAAAACCTTCGGCACACATGCTTATATTTTCTCCTTAAGTCAGGTTTTTGAGTTTCGCATCGCCCATCGCATGTTTGTTTTCAAGTTTTGTCAAGTAACCCACAATGAGTGATGCCCTTCCTCTTTTATATCGGTCGCTTTCATGTCTTTGCATGTTTGTTTGTGTCCATGAGGAAGTAACAACCGATGCGCGATGTGATCAAAATTTTCACCCATTGCTAACTTTCTAACTATCATTGGTTGTCTTGTGCAAGATGTAGTTGGACTGATGATGAGTGTTGGCTTGATTGTACTCCATCACTAGGGTGCAATGTCTTGCTGGTTGAGGTTGTTCAACTTGGGGGCTAATGTGTGATGGGCGATGCGGTAGGGTTTGGTGCCAATGGAATACTTGTGGTCTATATTGTTGGCTCCTTCATTGTCGTGTGTTGCCCATTGTGGGTTAGGATGGAACCCACGATTGCCATTGGACTAGGTTCCTTCATCCCCATGTGCTCGATTTGTCATAAGGTACGACGATGCAGGCAAGTATCAATGTGCGATCACCGATGCAATTAGGTACCAATGGTAAAGATCCCTGCACGATTAAGATCAACGGTTGATGTTTCATTGTTGGCTTCTTAGCCATCGTTGGATGAAACATGTATGGAAAAGATAAACTAGTGATGAGCGATGTTTTTAAACTATGGCTAGGATTTTCTCACGGTTTGTGGATCGACGGTGCACGTGCCAAGGATTGATGGCCTCATGAGGATATGGTCAGGTACGTGGCGGTTTTAAAGTAGTTCTTCATTGTTTCTAAGTACAACCAGTAAAGCAAGTGGCAATCCTTAATGATCCTCATTGATTGAGCTTTAATCCATGGTGATCAATGACTAAGATGCAGCATGCGAGTGATTGATTTTTTCAGTCACGCAAGCGAACCAAAATGGTAATTAATTGTAGCATGTTGGGAATTCATCTATTTAATGAGGATCATCCTTCAAATTATTCACCATTTTGTTTTTGAATTTGTGCTTACGGTTAATCATCATAGGTGTTGAGAAGTAATTGCTATTGTGTGGTGAGTTCTTGCCAGGGTGGTGGGCTAGTGCCTTGATGACTATGCTTTTCTTCCTGTGTTTTGGCAACTTCTTTTGCGTCTAGTGTTGGTGTAGTTTGTGTTGCTTTTATCTAGGGATCTCTTGGTGAGTGTTGTTGGTTTTTTGTGTATATCATAATTGTGTCACTAACATGATGAGTTGGTCGACCCCTTCCTCCACACCAGTATGCAGGTCGCATTTTTTGAGTTTGTAGGAGCCACTAGCTTATGAACCTAAGCAGATAAGTGTGGTCAAAGAGGCATGGGTCATCTTGAGAGCTAAGAGGAGCACTCGTAAGTGGACAAGGAGGGTTGTTGTTGTTAGAGATGCTTACAATCTTTGAACACAATCCTGTGCAGAGCAATTGGCCCAGTGTGAGAAGAAGGAATCTGGGTTATTTGTGAAAGAATTAACAGGGATAGCAGCAGGCCCTAGGGTTTTCTCTAGCAAACCTAGTTCTCTGGTAGTGATAAGCGACATCTCTTCAGAAGAGAATGAAGGGTTTGGCCTTGGCAATGGTCATTGCCTTGTTTCCCTTATGCCTTATGCAAATTCAGATGAAGAGGTGGTGGTTGCAACTCCACTCTCCATGAGGAGGTCGGGTGAGGGCGTCCACTCAGCTAGTAACAAGGTTGGGTGATGCCCATGTGTCTTGATTAGTAGTGATTGGGTCTCGTGTTGATGATGTGGTTCCTGAAAAAGGTGTTGCGAGAGTTTTTTTGCTGTTAGGCATGATGGTGACTTTTACTATTTTTTGTAAAGTGTGGATTATGATGGTGACGCCTTTTGGAAGGCTTGTGTGGCATCTCCACCCAACAACTTGGCACATCTTTTGTTTTTCTCTCTCCCATAATACATGAATGAAAAGATAATTGTTCAGGGATAAATCCCCACAAGGTAAAATGGCCTCAAAATTACCATGAAATGTAACTAAAATGAACACTTTTCTCTTTGCTCCCTTGGCTTATAAAAGGGATTTCAAGGTTCATTTCGGGGGATCGATATCTTTTTGAGTCTGGAAATGGCTTAGGTACTGGCTAAATGTAAATGGAATATAGAATGTATATATGGCATACTAGGATTTTGTCTTGGGTTTGAATCCCGTACATGATGATAATAGATTATTTTGCATAACTCTTTGATATTACGATGAATATGTAAAATCGGGATACCTACTCTCCTGTAAGTGACTATTACAATATTATGAATGAGAAACCAAGTGTTTTATCATTTGTCTTTCAATGCTTAATTGAATGTATGATTCCTTTTCTTGTTTTAGCCTAGGGGGTTGATTAAAATAATTGAAAGGATTTGTAGGTTTGTAAGCAATTACCCAGGATTTTGATAAGAAGTGGTGTTTTGGTGAATGTGAATCTTTCATAATTTAGGGAATTATGGGAATAAGCCATTGATTTCATGATTTGTACATTACTGGTTGTCATGTGTTCGACTTTATGCCCAATGGATGAAGCACTGGTATGTTTTGTGTATGTCTTTGTAATTTAGTGAGATGCCTGGTATACCTTGTCAAGGTCTCATAACGATGTTAAAATTAAATCAAATTTTGCTCATTCTAAGATGCAGGTCCAAAATGAAACCCTGTTCCTAGAAAATGGGGGTTATTTATGTAAAACACTTACCGAGATTTTGCCAAATAATTATTATTTGTGTGTAGGGGAACACGTCTGCACAAGATGTTCACTCACTTAGATAAATATATGTGAACTTCATCAGGAAATACCCTCCCTAGTCTCGCAGAGCCTAAAGTGTAGGGGTCAAAGGCTCAAAACCTTTTACCCGTCGAGTTGGCCATTCATCTATGAAGGATGGCTACCTTCTAGAGCTCTTCTAAGGTGTACTGGAAAAAGCACCAACAGGGTGCAGAAGAGTAAAGAGATTTGTTGTGACAACATCAAATAGTTGAGCAGTTATAGAATAATTTGTAACATGGAATAGAGTTCCTTAGGAACAAATTGTAACAATCTCACATGTTGTAAATCTGATTGGTTGGTGCCATCAGATAATTGAGTTGATTCCCATTTTAGGGGATAAGTGTTTCCCTAGGGTCGGTTCCCTTAAAAATTGTAATAGAGGATTTCATTGTGAGGTTGGATTAGGACATAATCTCCTAGCAACATTTTCTCACCGTGGTTTTTCCCATCTTGGGTTTTCCATGTATATCTGTTGTTATGTGTCGATTGTGTTTATGTGCACATGCTTGTCATATCTTTAGTTTCAATCTACACATATAGTTGTTAAATTTTGTGTTTTCTCTTAACTTAAGAAGGCTATAATTTTAATATCTACTGATTCACCCCCCTCTTTGTAGACAATAGATTTCTCACTTTAACACTCTTCTTTCTTCCTTTCTATAATCTAGCAGTGAGCCTTTGGCAGTGAGACCTTCTTTCTTTTGGGAAGTGAACCCTCTGGCAATGAGCCTATTGTATTTGGTGTTGTAATTACTTTATATTGTGAGATAATCTTTACCATGGTTTTTCCCTTCTTAGATTTTTAGCATAAATCTAGTGTTATATTGTGCATGGTGTTATTGTTTTTCATTTTTATGTTATTTTCTTTCATGCTAAATTGTTCTAACAGATCAAGGGTTAGTTTAGTTGATGTTGATCTAAATGTTTATGAGTGTTTGAAGTTTTAATGTACAACTGACTCACCCTCCTCCCCCCCGACCCCCCCTCAATTGTCTTGTGTGCATTCAATAATTGGTATCAGACCACTTGAGGTAGATCTAGGATGGCGCATAAGATGGATGCTCATTTGTTTGATGGATCTGACTATGGTTTCTGGAAGACAAGGATGGAAGGTTTCCTGGTATCTCTTGGATTTGGGTTTTGGAATTTTGTTAAAACTGGATATATTATGCCTGTTGGTGGTCTAAAGACTGATGATGAGATCAATTCCTATGAGAATCATGGTAAAGCAAGGTATGCTCTCTTAAGTGGTCTATCTAACATTGAGCTTGTGAAATTTATCAAATTGAAATATGCTAGAGAGATCTGGACAAAGTTGGAAAGTATTTATGAAGGAGATGATAAGGTCAAGCAAGCTAAGATGCAAAATATAAAGATCACATTTGAAAACCTATGGATGTCTGAAGATGAAAACATTACAAGCTATATGCAGAAGGTGGATGAAGTTGTCAATTCCATCAAAGGTCTTGATGGAAATCTTGAAGAATAAGTGGTAAAGAAGGTATTGATAACTCTTCCTAAATCGTATAGTCATAAAGTTTATGTTATTGAGGAAGTTCAAGATTTAAGCAAATATTCTAGAGATTAGTTGTATGGTGCTTTATCTTCTTTTGAAATGAGAGAATTTAGTATAAGTAGTGCAAAAGTTGAGACTATTTTTAAGTCTGGAAATTTTAAGAAAAGATTGAGGAATCAAATCAAGAGGATCTTGATGATGTTGAAAAAAATTTGAGAGGAAAATGAAAAAGGTACTGGTAAATACAAAGGTAAGTTGTCTTTCAAATGTTTCAATTGCGGAAAGATAGGTCATTATGCTTCAAGATGTCCAAATAGAGTTTTGAATGATAAAAATAAGGAGAACAAAGGCAAAGCAATTAAGAAAAGTTATTATGTTAAAGAATATGCCAATATATATGATGATGAATCTGATTATGGGGATAATGAATATAGTGAAATTTTTTTCATGGCTATTAGAGATGAAACTAATTATGTTAACTCTGAGAGATGTGTGAAGGAAAGTGCTCTAGAAATAGGTCACAATACTATGGTGACTACTCTTCATGCTAGAAAGGAGAAGAACTATTAGATCATTAGAGTATGTAGTTTTGTGTATTAGATCATTGATAGTGGATACTCAAATCATATGACTTATGACAAAGTAAGTTTATTAAACTTGAGAAATATCAATGAGGTCTAGTTAAGTTTGGTGATGATACATCTGCTAAGATATGTGGAAAAGGTTATATCAATTTTGATGTCAAGCATGATACAGATGATGTTATTTATGTTAAGGGTTTGAGGCATAACCTCTTAAGTTTTGGAAAAATATGTAGCAAAGGATATAATATTATGTTTTATGATGATGGATGTGAGATCAAAAAAATCTCTAGAACAATTTTTTTTTTCTAGAAGAAAGATAGATGAAATTTTTTATCAACTCAAAGGTGTTGATGGTCATTTCTTTATGAATTAGATTAATGAAATTTGGCTATGGTATAGAAGGATGTGTCATATTAATTTTTATTTCCTAGTGAGGATCAACTCAATTCAATTTGTGAGAGATTTTCCAAGCATTACAAAGCCCATTAATGATGTCTACAAGGAATGTCAAATTGGGAAGCAAGCAAGAAGAATTTTCAAAGTCAGACAAATATACTACCAAACTGTTGGAATTAGTGCACACATACCTTTTTGGTCCTACCAGAGTAAGAAGTCTTCAAGGTGACAAGTATTTCATGTTATTGATTGATGATTATTCTAGAATGACATGGGTTACTTTTCTCAAAGAAAAATCAGAAGATCTGGATAAGTTAAAAGCATTTAAAGTTATGGTTGAGAATGAAATGGATATAAAAATCAAGTGTTTGAGGTCTAACATGGGTTGAGAATCCACCTCCAATGAGTTTAACATTTTTTTGTGAGAATCATGGGATAAAGAGGAATTTATCTACCCCTAGGAATCCTCAGTAGAATGGAGTGGTTGAAAGAAAGAATAGGACTTCTCAAGAAGCTACAAGAACAATGATGAAAGAGGCAAACCTACTAGAAGTCTATTAGAGAGAAGCAATTCATGCTATTGTTTACATTCTTACTAGAGTTCAAGAAAGAGTAAAAAATGTAAAGAATCGCTATGAGTTATGGTATGGAAATATTCCTAATGTCAAATATTTTAGAATGTTTGGAAGAAAATGTTATATTAGAAGAGATGAAGAAAAATTATGAAAAATTTAATACAAGATCTGATGAAGGAATCTTCCGTGGATATTCTTCAAGAAGAAAATCTTATCGGTGCTACAACAAGAGATTGAAGAAGATTATTGAAAGTGCAAATGTCAAAGTGGATGAATACTTACAGAATAACTATCTCGTGATAGATGGATATGAATCTGATGAGTCCTCTTGCAAAGAAAATGACAGAGATGAAGATAAAGAAAAATAAGTTCAAATTGAAGAAGAAGAACCTTCGGGAACGATCCTTAAGACCCCTAAGTATGTGCAGAAGAATCATTCTAAAGATCAAATCATTGTTGACAAAAGAAAGGGTGTGTTAACAAGAAGAAAAGTTGTTATGGCTAAATAATAGGTAAATCTATGTTTACTCTCTAAAGTTGAACCTAAAACAGTGATTGAAGAATGCAAGGATGAATATTGGATCAAGGCTATGAAAGAAAAACTAACACAGATTGAGAAGAACCAAAATTAGGAACTTGTCACAATAACTTCAAACAAGAATGTGATTAGAACTAAGTGGGTATTCTGGAACAAACTAAATGAGAATGGAGAAGTCGCAAGAAACAAGGAAAGGCTTGTGTGTAAGAGATACTCACAAGTAGAAAGAATAGATTTTGAGGAGACTTTTGCTCTGGTGGCAAGAATGGAAAATATCGAGATGTTTTTGGATGATACTCACAAGTAGAAGGAATAGATTTCAAAATATATCAGATGGATGTGAAGTATACTTTCTTGAATGGTGAGTTGGAAGAAGAAGTATACATTGAATAATAGGAAGGATTTTAGTTATCAAATAAACCAGATATGGTCTGTAGATTGAAGAAGGCATTATATGGATTGAAGAAAGCTCCTAGAGCTTGGTATGGAAGGTCGGATAGGTACTTGATACAACAACGATTTAATAAAGGTACTACAAATAATAATCTTTATTTCAAAGTTGAAAAGATCAAATCTTGATTGTGGTTGTGTATGTTGATGATATAATCTTTGGAGGAAATGAAACTATGTGCTTGAGAGATTTGCATAAGAGATGCAAAAATAATTTGAGATGTCTATGTTTGGGGAGGTGAATCTCTTCCTTGGGTTACAAATCAATCAGACAAAAAAAGGTATATTCATTTCACAATCAAAGTATGTCAAAGAAATGTTGAAGAAGTTTGGAATGGAAGATTCTAAACTAGTATGTACCCCTATGGTTACTAGTTGCAAGCTAAGAATGGTGAATCTCCTAAGGATGGTCAGAGAAAATATAGATCAATGATTGGAGGACTGTTATATCTAACTTCTACTAGACTGGATATCATGCATGCAGTTTATCCTATGGCTAGATTACAAGAATATCCTAAAGAGTCACATGCTGCAATAGTGAAGAGGATATTCAAATACTTGAAGGGCACTCCAGAATATGGCTTGCAGTCTCCAAAGGATACTATTTTTTCTTTGAGTGCTTATATAGATGCAAATTGGGCAAGATGTGTTGATGACATGAAAAGTACAAGTGGCAGTACATTATTTCTTGGATGCAAATTGGTGTCTTGGATGAGCAAGAAGCAAGATTCAATTTATTTACTATAGAAGCAAAAGCATAATATATTACAACATCATCTTGTTGCACATAGGTGTTGTGGATGAAGAAAACTTTGAAGGATATCAGAGTTGTATATGATGAACCAATTTCTATATTTTCTAATAATACAAGTGTTATTAATATTTCAACTAATCTGGTGATGCACTCAAGGACAAAATATATTTCAATCTAGTATCACTTTTTGAGAGAGAAATTGTAGAGAATGAAGTGAAGCTTGAGTATGTGCCTACAAAGGATCAAGTTGTTAATATATTCACTAAGGCTCTTCCTAAGGATAATTTTGACTATCTTCGAGAGAAGTTAGGGGTTATTATCCCTCCTTTGAACTTAATGCATAAGGATATGCATTAGTCCGTTGGATTTCAAGATTCATTTATTGTTTTGGATTGATGTTGGAGGCTACCTCTCAGGGGTAGTAGGTAGTGGTTTTGTTGGTTGTTGTTGTTAGGGGGAGTTAGTATTAGTAAGGTTGGTGTTGTCCTTTGCCAACTGTGTTAAAGGATATGTGCAGTGGTTGCTAGTTAGTAAAGTTTGTTGTCTGCTCCTTAGGGGAAGTATGCACAGTAGTAAAGAGAGAAATTTTGTATGTTCAATGTCAAAGGGAGAAAGAGATGCAAATGTGTTGTCCTTTTTCATTGATGTCAAAGGGGGAGAGAAAAACAATGTGAAATTTTTTTTGAGATAATACAGTATAATGTGAGGGGGAGAAAGAAAGAGAGTTGATATAGAGTAGTGTGTTTGTTTTTGTTGATGGTTTTTCACATCATGTGTTGCCATCAATGAAAAAGGGGGATATCGTTGCAAGTATGAGTAGTTGGTGTTTTCATTGATGTCAACAAACTTGGGGAAGATTGTTGTAGGCTTATATTTGTGTTGTCATTAATGACTAGTTGTGTTGATTCTTTGATTAGTTGCATTATGTTGTCATTAGTAAGTGCTACTAGTGTCAACCTCTAGTGTTTCTTTGATAAGATTCTATGGATATATAGTTGAATTGTAGTTGGTTTAGTGGTGATGGGTAAGTACTAAAGATGATGAGTATTTGTCTCTAGTACTTTGTTTCCAAGTGCTTTTGAAAAAATTTGAATAAAAGAGGAAAACAATGTGTTATAGAGGTGTTCTGATATATAGTGTGGTGTTTTGTTTTTGGTCCACATTTCTTCTATCTTGAAGATCTGCTTGTTTGATTCAGATATGTTGGTTAGAGGTGTTCAAAGGTTTTTTATCCAAAATTTCTTCGTCTAGATTGTTGTGCAGAGAGAGTTGTGTTCACTAGTGTGTGAATTATATGTTGCAGTGGTGTCTGGAAGAAATGGTTGTGCTCCACATTTCTCCGTGGTTTGATTTTTGGTCTTGTGGTTCCAGAAGTGTTCTAATAATGATCATGTCTACCTACAATAAAATTTGTTTGTAGTTTTGTGCTTTGAAAGTTGGTTTCTTGAGTTACAGATTATGGAAGGTTGTCTTAGTGTACTAGGTGTGTACATTCTTCAAGTGAAAGTTGTTGTGAACAATTTTTTTGGATTTTAGGGTATTTGTGTAATATTCTAGTGTATTCAAGTGTTGTGTGTGGTTTGTGATTTGTCTTTAGATTTGAGGAAGCATGTACCTAAATGTTAATGGTGTTTACACTGGTTCAGTCGACCTTGGGTATTTACACTAATTGTGGATTTGTTTTAGTGATTGTGGAAGTATGGTGTGGCGTATATGTATGATTTGGGTCCTAGATAAGATGGGTAGTTTTCTTTCATTCCTTTCCACCGTGTGAATGCTTAGTTTCAACATAATTTGAATTTGCATAGTTGAGGTGCATAGCTGACCTTGGAGAATGTTTTCAAGGTTCAAGAAGGTATAAATAAATGATGAGTTAATGGAGAATTTTGTCATGGTGTGTATGATGTGAATTGCAAATTTTTGAAGTTCAGTGTGAGCTTAATGAGTTAGACCATTGGAAACAGTGAGAAAAAGGTGTCTACAATATTCAAAGAGACTATGAATGTGTTGGTGATGTTGTGGTGCATCGTTTTTGTTGTATTAAGATGGATTTCTCACTGTTACACTCTTCTTTCTTATTTTTTGTAATCTGGAAGTGAGCCATTGGTAGTAAGCCCTTCTTTCTTTTGGGTAGTGATCCCTCCAACAGTGAGCATATTGTATTTGGTGTTGCAATTACTTTATATTGTGAGCTAATCCTCACCGTGGAAATTCCCTTCTTGGATTTTCCACGTAAATCTAGTGTTCTATTGTGTATGGTGTTGTGTTTCAATTTTATGTTATTTGCTTTCATGCTAAATCATTCTAACATATTAAGGGTTAATTTAGTTGATGTGGATTTTAATTTTTGAGGGTTTGAAGTTTTAATGTACAATTGATTCACCACTCCCCTCTCATTTGTCTTGTGTTCATTCAACAGTTATTTATCTAATTAATTATTCCATCCTTTACCTTCATCCCTCAACATTATCCTCCAAATATTCCAACTAAATCAATTAATTAATACCTAATTAATTGATTTATGTTAATTAATCCCCATTACCATTTCCTCTAATATTTAAACTCACATCATCCTTAATCATTTTCCATTTAATTATATCCATTAAATCCATCTACATGGATCAAAATCCAAGCTTAAAATCACTTGACAAGTGCACCCACCCTATTCCTAGCATACTCCTCACATGCGTATCCACCCTACCTCTTACACGTCATAAAGTAGCCATCCTAATTCTCTCACTTGTCTCTTTCATAAACCACCCTATTTCTTACACATGGTGTGCTCACACAACTCTTACACCTCTCTTCCTCTATGACATGTCACAAGCCTAAGGTTTTAATCCATGTGTTCATCTCCTTCAAATCCTAGCCATCCATTAGACATTGCATCTTGGCCATTGATTTTACTCATAGAAAATCTATAAGTTGGACACATCTCATCTCATTTGGGCATCCACTCTTATACTATCATTATGTTATCCATTTGATCACCTACCTTCAAACTATCATCATGTAATTTTCTTAATCTATCTCATCCTAATCCCAACATCATCTTGTTGGCTTACTAGGCAACCACAATCCACCATTAGCACATCAAGTGAAAAAGAGTGTACTCCATTTCTACTCAATTGGACGAGAAAGAAGAGAAATAAGGTAAAAAGTTTCATATATTATTAAATATAAATATTTAAGTTCTTATCCTTGTTTATTTTTATATCTTCATAATTTATGATAAAAATGGAAATAAGGTTATATATTCACCAATCTAAGAAACATATGAAAAGTGGAGGAAAAATTTGTGCTTACATTTAGGGAACTTGTTAGCATAATCATCTTCCTTTTGAATAGAGTTTCCATGTTGCACAATTCAACAACTTTGATTAAAATTTTGGAAAGGAAAAGGAATCTTAGCAATTCAAGTAGCTCCTTATTCCTAAAGTTGATCTTGAAATGTAGCAAATCCTCAACTCTAAGTCTATTGGAATAAATAGGTAATCACTTAATAATTAATTAATCATTTATTAATTATTAGGCCCCTTTTTCTTTAATTACTTAAGCTAAACTTAGGAGTTTTTTATTATTAGATTGGGTTATTTATAAGTCAAATTGTCTAATTGCATCTAGGATAAGGACACTTGTCGCAATCTAATCCAATCTTTCTTTTTTTTAGACTACAAGAATCTATCAGGTATCCATCCCCCTATAAACTGCAATGTGCCTAGTAAACATTTTTCATATGACTAGTGTCACTGGCGTGCCAAGCCCTCTGATACCATGGGTTTGGGTGGAGACTGGACCTTGTGACCTCTTGCCTGCAATAGGATGCTTTAGCCAATCAAGCTAGGCACCCCACCTCTAATTATCTAATCCAATCTTCATCTAGGTTTTGCACTTTTTCTTTTATAAGCATTCATTTGTACTTTGTAACTATTCTAGTCAATTACAATCGACTCAATTCAAAATACAATACAGGTTAATCTCAATATCATATGATTGTGTGGATCAATTCCCTTCTCAAGGTTGCATGAGCATAATCATTTTTTTAATCTTCATATTTGATAGGCATTTTGATTATAGATGATTTTTGGGAGCTATGGAGTTCACTATCAACCCCAACATGGTATCAGAGCACCAAATCTATGACTTCCTTTTGAATTCTGAAATATTCTGCCTTGAGAGAAAAATTGGCTCATCCTGGAACAAAACAAGCATCATAATTAAGTCCAAAATTGTCAAAAAACCTAAGATGTTTTTTCGTTTTGTCAAATTTGGAGTAGTTGCAAAAAAATAGGGGCTTGAGATTTCCGAATGGAAATCCATGTGATTGTAAAACTCCTAAGCCACCATTTCATTTGCCTATGTCTTATTAATTTTGAGCTTCAAAAATCTTTTTTTTTAAAACAAAAAACACAAAAATGCACCTTTTTCATTACACAGGGTATATTTATACACTATTGCAACCCCGTCGGGCTCAGTAGCCATCTGAGTTGGACATCTGAGAAGTTGTTGTTGGTGACCCTTTCATTGTTGCCTAGCGACAACTTTACTCGCCAGTGGAGGCCCAAAAATCAGCATCAATGCCTCCTTTATAACAGGCCACATTTTTTCCAGCAGCAACTAACAAAATTCCAATGATGAGAAATAATTCCTTGAAAAACAACAGTATAAACCAACTCTTTTTTTAAAAGATAAAAAATTCCATTAGAATGAATATTTTGTTGAGCAAAGAAATATACCAGTGACCTGATTTTTTACTGACTAATAGAATATTCTAGGAATATTTGTTGATGTTAGTTGTACAGACAACCACTCAGCCCCCAATTGCCCTAAATGAGCCATTCTTTTCTTTTTGGCATAACTTAGGCATACAGTGTCGAAATTGGGAAAATGAGATATCGTCAAAATGTTGGTTCTACATACTTTTCAATGGTGCAAGTCTCATCATCAAATTTTGTTGCGGGTGTATTTTATTTTCAATCAAAGTCAAATCATCATTTTCTACTTCTGAACTCATAAATTTCACCAGTATCTCCATTTTTTGTGATTCTTGCGATGTCAAAAAGGTATTTCAAAGCTCTTCGAATCCATACATGTACTTTTTATAGAATTTATCCCATGTACATTTTATTCATTTTTTGTAATTTCACATTCTACTTAATAGCATGGATATATTGGCACCTAGAAAGGACCTGTTTGTGTGAGATGATTTCATTTGATCTACTTTACATGCATTGAGGTTATTAGTCTCTAATTATGTCAATTGAGGAATTATCATGGGTTTTTTTTTTCATCCTTTTGTGGTCATCTTGGAAAAAGATAATTATGAGTTTGTTGAACATCTGGAATACTAAGAGGGGGGTCAATCAATATTCCATAAAACCATATTAACATCCATTTAAATATTATCTCAATTCTGACTGAATCAACAAGACGAAACATAAAAACAAATCAATACAACCATACACATGACACAATAGGATTTTTACATGGAAAACCTAATGAGGGAAAAACCACAATGAGGGTTAACTCACAATATATTATATGTGGATACAAAATATTACAGGGCTCACTGTCAGGACTCATTGTCCTTAAAAGGCTCATAGCCTGAGTACAAAATATGGCTAACCGCCAAGATACAATGATAGTGGCTCATTGCCAATAGATTGAACCAATAGGATACACCTTCAATGTCAAGGGTTCAATTTTGATGAAGCTCAAAATATGATGTACTGCCTCACATAGTAGTCACTAAAAAAAACTACACTGATCACAACTCATACGGCATTTAGGATCAGATCTTCACACACCTTTTCCTCTTCACATTTCACATTCACTCCATGTATCCACTTCCACCATTCATGCTCATCTCATTCCTCAAAACACCTTATATATACAAGTATAACTTAATCATCAATTAGGTCAGCCTAATAAGATGAAAACAAAATAATCAAAACTTCCTTTGTCAATGCCATATGATTTAAGAATTTTATCCATGCAGTGCATTATACCAAGTCGGCTAACATTTATAAATCATAACTAGTCTTCATAAAGTATTGCATACACTGAGTCGTCCAAGACTAGAACACAATTCTTCAAACCAACAAATAATCCTCAAAGCAAACACCTTTCGGATCTGAGAACATATTAATTTCCCATCACACTACCAACATAGAAACTATCACCAAAACTGTAGCATAAGAATGTTCACCTTAATAGAATGCAAAGTCTCCCACGTAGTATGCCACATAGAGAACAACATTAAAATATAGAGTTAAACTCTGTTAGAGATAACTTTCTACTCACAACAAAAGGTGTCTCAAGATCTAGGATATAGATGTCTAAATGAGTCAAGAAAACATGGTTAAGAGAATGAAGTCATATCAGATCCTGCGGTAAATTTAAAACTCAAATACCAATACATTGATCCATCACAAGAGGGTATTACTGGCAGAGAATGGCATCTGGTAAACCAAGTAACCTTCCCATATAGTTATCACCATGTTGACATCAATACCAACATAGAAACAACCAACACAAACCATCCATACTTCATGCTCATGTTGCAAGGCTCCCAACAATCTCCTCATTTGGCATTGATGACAACATGCATTATGAAAACATTTTCCAACAACTGAATACTCTAAATACTCCCCTTATTAAAACTATTCTTCACCAAAAACAATTTCCTCTGTCTCTCTATCTCTCTATTTCTCTATCTCTCTATCTCTCCATATCTTCATCTCTCCCCCTTTGACATCAATGACAAAGGAAGGGGTCTGAAATATATGTATATACATCAAAATGTAACCAAAAGATATGAACATGGAATTGAATTAACCTGAAGAAGAACCTCTGAGACTCTCTAGGATGGCCTTCCGCGATGCTTTACCTTCTTCCCATGAACTTTTTTCACTTACAAGAGTCTTGTAAAATAGCTTAAGCTTAGTTAAGGACTCTATACCATTTGCTAAAGTATTGGGACAAATATTAATTTTTGATAATTTACCAATATAACCAAGAGCATTGGAAACAAAAGTATGTCTGAATTTAATCATGTTTGTAAGTGCCACAAACTTCTTGATAACATCTATCCTTTGATCTTGTAGAGAAAATATTTTTTCTTGAAGCTACACAATATAGGACCACCTCTGATTATCTGTATCTTCTGCTAACTTGTAAGTATCTTCTTGAGTGCTCATCTAGGACTCACTCATCCTTATTTCATTTCTTATATCTAGTGTACTACCAAACTAATCTAGGCAAAAAGAAGTAGTTCCTGAGCCTCTTCTTCACCAATTTGCACACTCTCTAATTCCTTCATCACTCGATTGTGTGCATTCACGGATTTTCCTTTGATATCTTCTAAATTTCCTTCATCAGACTCGATTCCAGCAAGAACTTCAAGTCCGGAGATGTAGATCTTCAAAGAATCAATCATGCCACAAAGATTCTCCACAATAGAAATAGATGAATCAAAATTAGCACTGGGAATAATCTTCTACAATTCTTCTAAAGCTCTCTGAATATTTATCCTTTCATGCTCATGTTCAAGCTTAGTTCCTTCTGCAACTTCTTGCTTAACAACACTCCTCCTTTTCTTCCCCGTTCCGGTCACATTGTCGGAGGTACCTTCTTGATTCAACTACTTCCATGTGACAAAAAATTGTATACATAAGAAAAATTATGCTTTCGGAGTACCTTTCAACAACACTTACTGGAATCCTAAACCTTTTGTTTATCCTCGTCTGAAATGTTCCAAAGAATGCAACAAGGGCAATCTTTTGTGCATCTGAACTATTGAGATTTATCATGAAATTCCCAATTTGATGGGAAATAGGCACTGAATCTGACCATTCTATCCTTCCTATTACCAGTAACTCTCTCAAAAAGTAAAAGAGAAAATAAACAACTAGATTTCCATACCAGAATGTATTCTTACTCTTTTTTATTTCCTTTAAAAAACATTTAAAAGATATATACGAAGTAATTCACACAAATCATAATCCATACCTCTTTTAACCATATCAATAATAGTATGCACAACAACAATAGAAACTGTAAGGTCGTTGCTAGGGATACAAACTTTATGATCGACAACCATAGCAACATACCTTATTACCGAATCAACAATTGACCTCAAATCAATCTCTTTCCTTTCAAAATTCACACCAATAACCTGAATTATCTCTTTCTCATCCATAGCCTTCAGTTTGGGAACTGGTCCAAAGGAACACAAACCAGTTACATCTCTAATAGCTTCCTTAGAAATCAAATGTGCTTCATCAATCCACAAATATTCATCATGAATTTTGCTCAACACTATTCGAATATACTTCTTCTCAAACTCAAACAAGGGAACTTTCCTCCAAACATCCAACTTCTTCTCGACTAACACTTTATAAACATCATGGCTCTCTTTCAATTCACCTTCCCAAAGCATTCCCAACTAAACTAACAACATCTCTTCTACCTTACTGTAAACAAATGCATAGATATGTTCTATGGGAAACACTCTTAGAGGGATGCATGAGAATGCACCAACAGACTCTTCTGACACATTCCTCAAATATTTCTTCAAACTGACTTGCACTTTATCCGCACTACTCACAACCTTTGAATTGTCCATAGCAATAAAAATGAAAGATTGTGCAAGCAGGAATACCTCTGTAAATGCCAACAAGAAATGTATATATATCCTGCTTCTAGAGCTTACTTCAAATCTGCTTGATTTCTTCTTCAAACTCTAAAACTCTGAATTCCTTTCTTAATTTTCTTTGCACGCTTCTTTGAAAATGCATAAGCCTTTAGAATTATCTGAATTTATTCCTTCCATTCTAAATGATTTTGCAATAAATGCTTCATCTTGTAGGTAGATTACCTTGAAAATTGTGTACACCTTCATTCTTTCAAATTCTGCAAACTTCATCCTTCACACATGTGACTGAGAAAAATACTTTAATCTTCCTACCACATTAAATATACTTATGAAAAATACTTTAATCTTCCTACCACATTAAATATACTTATGTCATGATATGACACAAGTACCGATGAGGGGGTTTGTTAGATTTTTTGATAATTGCTCCCCCTTAGCCACTACTTTTACTTAGAAATTGACAAGAGTATCTACACCAGAGGTCGGCACAGAGAAGATTGATAATTCAAATTCCTTTCTCCAAATCCTTTTCATTTCCTTTCTTGCTTCTTCCAGATCAATGATTTGATAATTGTTCTTCATCAGATAATTATTTTTCTTTTTTCTGCAATTATTACCAGGGTGTTCTGAATTGTTGCATAAACAACAAACAACATTCTTCTTTCTATTTTCCTTTTTATTCAACTAACCAACTTTATATCCATTCTTCTTGCTCTTAGAACATTTTCCAAAGAATGATAAAGAATCATTCATTTTACTTTTGCAGTCCTTTGCCTTATGACAAAATTTCTTGGAGGAATAACAAACACCGTTGAAAGATAAATACCTTTTAGCATCATGTCGCTTGACAAGAGTTTTTCTGGGATTCCTTCTTAAATCTTCGATTTGTCAATTTTTGTACCAAGTCTTCTTTCCAATGGATTTCTTCGCTTTAGAAGTCTGACCTTCCTCAAACCCTAAACCACTCTTATCCATTTCCGGTCTTTGAGAAGTAATCAATCTTTCATGCATCGTCGAACTTATCTTAAAATTTTCTTCAAAACTTCTTTCCTTTTCCAGATCAAACCTCAAGATTTTTTCTTCTTCTTCAATCTTTACACATTCATCCATATTTGAATTTCAATTTCTTAATATTCTTCAGTTCTTTTCTTCTCATCCAATTGTTGCAGTAGGCTAGAGATAATTTCTTCTCCCTCAACCAATAGATCGCATGCACTTCAATACTTTTACTTTGCAGCTTTTCCATGTACTCATTCACTTTTATCAACTTGTCCTTCAGATCTTCCATTTCTTCTAAATATTCAGTAGAGACTACTTCCAGAGGAAAAAATTTCTTATACTCAAATTTTGGGATCTTCCTCAAGTTGTTAGGATTCTTCCAAGGAACCAAGCTCTGATACCAATTGTTGGATAGAGTCATATTAGATCTTGCGGTAAATTCTAGACTCAAATACCAATACACTGATCCATCACAAGAGGGTATTACCAGCAGAGAACAACATTTGGTAAACCAAGTAACCTTCCCATATAGTTATCACCATGTTGACATCAATTCCAACATAGAAACAACCAACACAAACCATCCATACTTCATGCTCATGGTGCAAGGATTCCAACAGAGTCTTGGTGAAACAACATCTTGACACATATCAAGTGGTTTGATCTTTTACCTTATCTATATGGACTCATACCTACACTTAACACACCAAGGAGAAGATCAACATGCGTTATTATTAGTGATCATGTTGTAGGAGTGATTTGTTCTAGTGCGATCTTGATATTATGTGTGTTGTATCTGACATTGATTTTCCCCACTCACTTTGGACTTGAATTTAAGAGGTCCACAAAGGATCTTGCTATAGATTGTCTCATTCCTCTTGGGAATGCAAATTATATACCCTTTGATGATGATAGTTTAAAGGAGCTTGAGTATATCACAGGTCTTGCATATTCTGATGGTTTAAAGACTTGTCTTCATGTTCCCACTCTTTAGATCGAGACTCAATCTCCATCTTTTATTGTTCCCGATAAGCTTGGCATCGCCACATCCTTGGCCCCTATTGGTTCAATGTAACAAGACATTATTCTTCTCCCAAACATAGCTACTTGGGATTCATATCATGCAAACATATCATCCTTGTTTGTAGTCTCAGATTGCAAATTTGGAGGATTACTTTGAGGACATTCATCTCCTCTTTGCAAATAGTCACATCACTATTGTTGGCCCATCATCTTCATCGCCTTTGCAACTTGTTCTACATGAATCTTCATAGGATCTTGGATTGACATCATAGCATTCTAACATGTGGACATTTGATCAATTTTCAAAGGCACGCATCATTTGGATTTGGATCCTTGATTATTTCATCTTTTGGCAATGGCTTCTCCAATCACCAATGGATTTGTTCCTTCCTAAGGGGAGAAATGTTCTTTGTAGGCAATGATCATGTTTTGTCTTCAAGCATTCATCATTGGCACATGAGCTCTTTCTTTATGGGGGATTCATATCCCCATTTACTCTCTCCTATCGGGGAAACATCTATTGCACTTGTGTGACAAAAGCAATCCTTGGGAGGACACATTTCTATCCTTCTCTCACTAGTGCAGTTATTTAATTTTCTCTTTTGGAGAGGAGTTTTTTTCCATGTGGTTTTCTCCTTTTCTCTAGTTATGAGAGATTTCATTTGTTTGTATATGGGTACTTCATCAGAGCTTGTAGTCGAGACCCATCCATGCATTCTTTATCAAGTTTATAATTTCTCTCTAAATTGATCTTAACGGGGGGGTTGGAGTAAATAGGTAATCACCTAATAATTAACTAATCATTGATTAATTATTAGGCCCCTTTTACTTAATTATGTAAGTTAAACTTAGTAGTGTTTTTTATTATTAGATTGAGCTATTTATAGATCAAGTTCTCTCATTGCATAAGATAAGTACACTTGTCACAATCTAATCAAATCCTTATTTAGGGCTTACACCTTTGCTTTCATAAGCATTCATTTATACTTTATAACTCTTATATTCAATTACATTCAATTCAATTCACGATACAATATAGATTAAATCTCAATATCAGATGCTTGTGTGGATCAATTCTCTTCTCAAAGTTGCATGAGCATAATCATTGTTTTTTTTTCTTCAAATGTGATAGGTGTTTTGGTTGTAGGTGATTTCCAAGAGCTGTGGAATTCACTATCAACTCCAACAAAGTCCCCAAGTCACACATGTGTGTGTTCCCTAAGGTGAATTCCTTTTAGTTCAGCGAGGTGGGAAATTTTAAAGGCCATAGGTAGTTCTATAACTTAATTTGCAAAGGAATAAATAGCTCAACCTTTATTCAATAATTGGTATAAGGAATATGGTATAATTATCAATATTATTTTTTATCAAAACTCAAAAGTGCCAACATCACTAGCCATGGGTATCAAGATCATCTTTTGTTCAAGTGAAAATTAAAATAATGTGCTTCACAATCTATAATTGATCGTGTCAATTAGATCTAAAAGGGCTAACAGGTCCATGAGGGAGAAGGGTAAATAAAGTTAATTTAAAGAGCAAAGTGAAGGATCATAATGCCATAAATATAAAAATAGCTAGGCCATGTTAGAGGTATCTACACCCATAATGGTGACAAAATAGCTCTAACTAAGCCCAGCAAATTCCATGATAAAAATAAACGTTAATATTTAGTGTATTCACTCTTTCACCCTCCATAGTGAGTAGACACCTAAATAATAGAAAAAGATGTTACGAGGCAAACTAAATGTGGACCTGATGCAATCTTTGTAGTCTATGTTTAAATCAATATTATAACCATTATGTAGGTTCTTATGGAATCGTAGGAGGGTGTTGTCTACAGGCTTTCTTGTTCTTGATCCACTTATGGTTTGTTTCTTTCTACATAAAGCCTTTTGGTATACTTATAATCAAGTCTTAAACAATCAATTCTACTTAGTTTAATGGTCTTTGTTCATTAAACTCCATTTCTTAAAGTTTGTTTTTTTTATTTAAAAAATATTTATATTAGCAATTTTACTGCAAAATTTAAGGCTTTCCTTTATAATAGAATTTTTCCTTTTAGGATGTCTTTATAATGAGGATGGATTCTCCCTTTATGTTCATATAATCAATCTCAAGGTTCGCAGATAATAGATAATGGCAGTTGAAAAGAAGGGAACTATTGCTTCCACTCAGTTTGCTTATAGGTTAAGACTTAAATCATTCCATATACAATGTTTGAAAATAAAGAAACTTTTCAAAGACAATTAAACAAATCCACGTTTTTCAGTTATCATGGGTTGCTTAAATCTGAACTTGATAAGAATTTATCTAAAAGTTGCTGCAGCTGCTGTTGTTACTGATACTAATAATATTTTGTAGGATCATTTGGTGCTGAATATGGCATCCTTCACTTTGTTTTCCTAGATTATTTAGAGTTGATTCTTGTGGTTTTCTAAATTGCTTCCCGTCTCTTATACTTACAATTGAACTTATGATTGACCATTTACAATCTATGCTTGGTTAACACCATGAATAGTATGTTTGATAAGTTCATAAAAAAAACATGGCAAAAATAGTTAGAATATTAAAATGCTAGACAAAACTATTGGCTATGAAGTGAAAACTTAAGCTAGCCTTGACATTATTACAGCACGTTCAACAGTGACCCCATACATTGTACACAAATAATCTCTCTCTAAATATAAAATCCACACCAAAAACCAAACCTGTGTGCTTGGTATAATGCAAATAAGATACTTGATAATTATTTTATTAGTGAATAAGATGATCATTTGTGAATAACTCATCGACTCTGATTTCGGAAGCCTGTATACAATCACCAGAACTGCCATCTCTCAAATCGTTCAGTGAAGCACTCACACCAGTGACTGGGTTACGGGATTGTATCAATGTTGTCAGAATACCTTCAGTTGAAAGCCAATCAACAAACTTTTGCCATGTATTTGGATCCATCAATCCCCAGTTTCCTTCTTTGTCCAGTAAATATGTTGATAAGTAATCCATGGAAGCTAGTACCATTAAAGGATCAAGTGGGTCAACAGATGTAGGATTCTCTTCATTAGCAGTCTCCTGCAAATAGAAGAGAAAAGCAAATATAAATTGATCTTTAAGCCCTTTCAATGCCCTTAAAAATGAGTTAGAAAGAAAGCAATATAATTTTTCAAATCCCTGTGCCCTAAAATATTCGATGGTGTCTACACCTCCAACTTGAATATGAGTAATTAAAGCTTATTAGGTAGATTAAATCTCTATACTCTTCGTTTTCACTATATAACTGAGACAATATTACATAAAAAGAAAAAGAAAATGTACCTCAAGAGAGGACATCATATTACTATCCTTGTGTACTCAAGCATATTTCATAAGCAGGAAGTGTGGAGAGTATCTCTGATTACACACCAGAATTAAAATATATTATATTCCCTAAGCTGTAAGACACAAAACTGAGTAGCCAGAGCATATAGAAATCATGGTATGTTATTATCATTGGATACATAATTCATGGTTCAAAAACACACGAGTCAGCATATCTCTGCAGACCCAATTTTGACTCGGACTCAGTGACTAGGCAAAAACTCGGCAGAATTCTCCAAAACTTACCAAAACTTGGCTAGGTGAGTTAATGGGTGATTGCCTCCGCTGCAAAATTAACTTACAAGTTTCCTGAGTACTCAGTGATGTTCTGAACTGAAATAATGCTACATTTACTGTAACAATCCACTCCATTTCCGAAATTGGCTTAGCAATGTTATGTTATAGAGTACAACAGACGAGATGTTATGCTTTACTGCATCATTATTACACTACGCATGACTGATTTCTGAATGATGAGACTACTACATCTATTAATGAACTGGAAATTCAGATCATAATAAAGTCTCAAGTTTCATTGCCCTTGATCAGATATAATGGATGATAAAAGAAATCCATCTCCAGTATGAAAGGATACAGTCAACCAAATGACACATCTCCATTTCCATTTCATGATTTTCTATTATAGCAGACTGAATTAAACAAAATAATTCCTCTCGCTCTGGATCCCAGAAAGTATGATAAATTTCTGGTATCTAATAAATTGTTTAGTCAGGTCCGCACATCAAAATCTTAGCAACCTTGTTTGAAGTAGTGATCTTTACCGGTTGAGATTTCTAATTTATTTAATCAAGCGCCTTAACAAGCATGAATACTACAAATTTTAGGATTTCCTATTTTTTGGTTTCATTTGTATGCTTACATATTGCCCGAATAAAATATTGTGTATGGATGTAGCAGTTAATGGAAGAAGTTGCAATCTTATGGATCTTATTTTATATGCCAATCAAGCATCCTAGCTCCATATCATGTGCAATGGTGGGGGCTTCCAAGAGAAAATATTTCCTTCATATATACTGTTTGATAAAATTGGCATCCCAAATTGTCTTTAAAAAGCTAAAATGAGTACTAAATAAAGATCAGTGATGTAAAATGTCTTACACAAACATAATCTAGTCCAATTTCCACCAGCTTGAATCAAGCCAACATCTTATAATGTTTGTTTTTTAAATTTTTTACTATAAGAGGCTTTCTTATGCTTCTCATATCTACTCATGCACAACATTCACCAGGACAAAGTCCAATATCATTCTGCAGGGCTAGGTTTTAACTTTTAAATAAAACAAAGCATTTGAGCTCATCAGACTGAGTTGAAAATAATGAACAACACTTTTCATTTATGGCTCAATGAAAAACAGGTCAACACGATTAAAGAATAATAATTACTACTTGACATAATTGCAGTAGCCTAAGGAACCATGTTTGGCACAATCACTGTGAATCGGTAGAGGTCCAAGCTGCATAAGCCAATCAGATGGTCATTGTAACTTGCTAGAGGACCAAGCTGCATAAGCCAACAGGCCATTGTGACTTGCTAGAGGACCAAGCTGCAGAAGCCAATCAGATGGTCATTGTGACTTGCTAGGGGACCAGGCCGCATAAGCCACTCAGATGGATATTGTCACTTGTTAGAGGACCAAGCAGCATAAGAAAATCAGACAGTCATTGTGACTTGCTAGAGTGCCAAGGCACAGAAGCCAATCAGATGACCAGGCCACATAAGCCTATCAGACAGTCATTGTGACTTGCAAAATACCAAGCCACATAAACCAATCAGACATTCATTGACTTGCTGGAAGACCAATCCACATAAGTGAATCAGAAAGAAAGAATTGGAGACTTAGTTTCCCCAACAACATTTAATACATCGCCAGATCATATCTGCAAGTCATAAAGGGGATCAGTTGAAATGAAAGGATGTTTATGAGGCAATTTTCTCATTGATCTCGAAGGGAACACAAAGGGAACATCACATAATACCATTAATCACTTTTTAATAAATAAGCTCTGTGTAGATTGTTTACTTTCATTTTCCACAGTAGAAGTAGGAAGCCCTCTTTTGCAGATCACAAAGAAAGGTCCATTTGGATCCTTGCAGAGAACAAAGCAATTAATAATTTAATATCATTAATCACCAGATCAGATCTGGAAGTCACATAGGGGGTAGTTTGACATGAAAGGATGTTTAAGACACAATTTCCCAAATAACTTAGAATGAAATGCAAGGGGAGCATCAGATAATACCATTAATCACTTTTTAACAAATGAGCACTGAGTAGATTTTTTTTTCATTTTCCAAAGTAGAAGTTGGAAGCCCTCTTTTGCAGATCACAAAGAAAGGTCGTCTTGGATCCTTGCATAAGCCTATCAGATGGTCATTATGACTTTCAAAAGACCAAAGCAAATAAGCCAATCAGACATTCATTGTGACTTGTTAAAGGACCAAGACACATAAGCCAATCAGACAGAAAGAATTGGAGACTTAATTTCCCCAACAATATTTAATGCATCACCAGATCAGATCTGGAAGTCATGAAGGGGATCAGTTGGCATGAAAAGATGTTTGAGACACAATTTCCCCAATACTTTAGAAGGGAACATCAGATAACACCATTAATCACTTTTTAATAAATGAGCTGTGTGTAGATTGTTTGTTTTCATATTTCACAGTAGAAGTAGGAAGCCCTCTTTTGCAGATCCTGAAGAAAGGTCCTGTTGGATCTTTGCAGAGCACAAAGTAAATTTTCACACTTCTGGGATGGACTTAAACTTAGCATAAAGAAGCTACAATATTAAGAGCCAGAATACTCATCTCTGTTTGGTCAGCAAAACTGTGATGGCCCCTAATTTTTGTTGCAGAGGCCCCAAAAAAAGACAAAATAGTCCCTAGAATGTACACATAGAAACCCTCAAGAAGTCCAAAGTGAAACACTGTTTGCAGCCTATTTTGCACATTTCTGAGGCTATTTCTCATTCTTGAGAAAAGGTGACCATTATTCAAGAGAACTTCTTGACCAATCTTGGTATTTTCTGATGACTTTTCTTGATAGGCACTCATTTGTCAGATTTTTTTTAAAGCTGGCATAAATTCTGAAGAAAATAGGGAAAAGGTGGAACTATCCTAGTTATTAGCTACATAACAATTCTACTAGTTATCAGCTATATGATAATTCCACTCTCTTGTTAAGCATTTATATACTTAACCAAGAAACTATAGACCACCATTAAGATAGAAAATTTTGAACTGTTGATTCAATAATTTCTAGCGATGTCACAAGTTTGAACATTCTAAATTTCTAGTTGTTACACTACCAAACCTATTGGGAATAATACGGAAATCAAGTCATAATTACCATTTGAGCATGATTAGTTGATATCAATCTATCACAGCACAATCAGGGAAGTGCAAATTTCTGCACAATAAATTTAATGTGTATTTCTGTAATTGTTCCAGAATATGCCCCTAGGGAAAGAATTGGGAAGAGGTACAAAATTGTCAGATTGTCATTTCTCGTATATCTGAAAATAATCTATCCTTGTTTCTATTACCACTTCCTTTTCCAGTTCATTTCTCAGTTCCCTTTATGGGCAATGGATCAGCTCATAAACTAATCTGTTTATAAGAAAAATCCCTACCTAAACTTTATCTTGGGTGCTTTCAATCATAGTTTGCAGACTATGCTGGACTCGCCGCAGACTCCACGGACTCGAGAGTCTGTTGGCCAGCCGAGTCGACTCGCCACAGACTTGAGAGTCGAGTCCAGGAGAGTTCTGGGTCGAGACTCCCAAGTCCTAAGGTCGGACTCAAGAGTCCCGACCCAGGACTCTCTTGCGTGGCTGGGCGTCAAAATGGGTTAAAACCCCATGTTTTTTTTTACTTTTTACTTCATTTTAACTTGAATGTTTGTGATTTTCAGGTCTGCAATTTGATTTCAGGTTGAAAGAAACCAGGAGAATGAGCTAAAAAGATCAAAATAGAGCCAGGTAAGTGATCTAACAAATCTTTTTTTGGTTTTCTTGCATTCAAAATCAAAAAAATCAAGAAAAATAAGGGGAAATGCTGCCAAATTTTTTTCTATTTTCCTTAATGGCCTAATTCCTACTATTTCTAACTTGGTTTTGCATTCCTTTTTTTTTGCAAATGTTTGAAACTTTGAATCACATTTATTTGCTGATTTTTTAGCAAACCCTTGCTGATTTTTTTTTCCATGTTGAACTTGAAACAACAATGTCATCTTCAAATCCAAAGGGAATGAGAAAAGACCCTGCATGGAGGTATGGAATACCAGGAAATAAAAAAGGTGAAGTGACATGTACTGAATGCCAGAAATGGATGACAGGAGGAATAAACAGATTAAAATACCACCTTGCAAGAATACCTGGGCAAAATGTGGAGGGATGCACTAAGACAACTCTTGAGATTATTAGAGAGATGAAGGCCCTTCTTGCTGAATATGAGCTAAAAAAAGATGAAAGACAAAAACAAAAGATGCCCTACTAGCAATGATGAGTGGATCCCATTCTACACCATCTATGCCCCATGGTGCTGCAAATCCAAGCATCCGTGCTCCACATTCACCTTTTGGTGAGAGTCTTGAGGGTTCCTTTTCTACTGCTAGTGCTGGCTAGGGTCCTTCATCAGGACCAGCTTATTTTATTCCACGTAATGTTCCAGGAGCACAACCTTCACTTGAAGGTACCGATTGGAATAAGGAAAAACATCATCAAGCTAGGATGGCTGCTGCAAACTTTTGGTACTACAATAATCTACCTTTCAATGTTGCAAACAACCCATATTGGGAAGGTTTGGTGAGCACCCTTACAGTTGCAAGATAGGGGTTTAAGACCCCATCAACTAGAGATTTGAGTGGGCCATTGCTAGAGGAAGTCGTAAAGAATACGCGGCTTGTGGTTGATGAGAAAAAGAAATTTTGGCGAAGAAAAGGTTGCAGCATTTTATCTGATGGGTGGACAGATGGATGAAATAGAACTCTCCTAAACTTTTTAGTGGCCTCCAATGGTGGATTGGTGTTCCTAAAATCAATAGATGCCTCCCATGAAGTAAAAAATGCTGAGACTTTATGGAATCTATTAGATGGGGTGGTCCAGGAGGTTGGAGTTGATAATGTTGTCCAAATTATCACGAACAACACAGCTGCATATGTAGCTGCAGGTAGGCTACTTATGTAGAGGTATCCCACAATTGCATGGTCTCCGTGTGCTACACATTGCTTGGACCTATTGCTAGAGGACATTGGGAAGATTTCATGGGTTAAAAGAGTGGTTGAAGATGCAAAACGTGTTACAAAATTTATCTACAACCATACTTGGGTGCTTTCTCTAATGAGGAAACTCACAAATGGCAAGGACCTTGTGCGACCTGGAGTGACTCGATTTGCTAGCCACTTCCTCACATTGTAAAGCATTCTTGGTGCCATTGGTCATCTCAAGCAAATGTTTGTGTCTGATGCTTGGAAGGAGTCCTCATTTTCTAATAGAGTTGAAGGGGAGAGGATCGTTGCCATAGTTTTTGATGAGACATTCATCAAAAATGGAGAGGAGTTGATAGGGGTAAGTAGCAATCACACAAAAAAAAATTATACATGATAATCTATTTGCTGTTTTTATTTTTTGAGGGGTTAATTTTGTTATAATTTAACATTTGTTTTCATTTTTTTTAGGTGACAAAACCTTTGGTGAGGGCTCTTCGTATGGTGGATGGAGATGGCATGCCAATGGGTTTCATCTATGAGGCCATGGATAGGGCTAAAAAGGCCATATCACATTACTATGGTGGAAACAAAAAGAAATATGAAATCATATGGCGCATCATTGATCGGAGATGGGCAAACCAACTCCAACAGCCGATTCATGCCTTTTCCTACTTCTTGAATCCGAAGTTCTACTTCTCGGACACATTTAAGGCAGATGAGGAGGTCATGGAAGGTCTTGTCACTTGCATTGACAGGATGGTGCCTGATAGTGAGCTGAGAGATAGGGTGCTTGATGAGTTGGAGGTGAGATTTGTTACATCTTATTTATGAATTTGCAATGTTGAGCCTTGACTATCCATGAATTTTCTATATTTGATTTACTTTTTCTTTTATCTATTCAAGGTCTACAAGGGTGCAGAGGGGAGACTCTTTTCCTCCCAACAAGCAAATGAAAGGAGAGGAAAACAACCAGGTAAAAAATGAAATTAGAAACTTGATTCTTACATATAGATTTTTTACTTTATTCTTAATTTCTTATTTTTTAATACTTAGATTTTTTAAACATGTTTTTGTAGATCTATGGTGGGAGAACTATGGTGCTAGCACACCAAATCTTCAAAAGCTAGCCATATGTGTCTTGTCGCAGTCATGCAGTGCTTCTGGGTGTGAACGCAATTGGATTTTATTTGAGAACATTCACACAAAGAAAAGAAACAGGTTGACTCAACAACGCCTAAATGATTTAGTTTTTGTTCGGTACAACCTTTGTCTTCGAACTAGAAAGGTGGAGGGTGTTTCACACGAGTCCATCGACTTGGATGACATTGATCTATATGGTGAATGGACTATTGATGAACAAAATGATGAGGCTAATGTCTTCCTTACTAATGAGGATCTTGCTAAATTAGAGAGCAGCAGCAGAAGAAGAAGCAGCAAGATTGGATGCCATGGAGGACAACAAAGACACATTTGAATATCATGTTTCCCCTGCTCGATCTCCTAGTCCTCATTTGGATACTATAGCACGGGCACCTTCTAGTTCTAGGCCTCCAAAATTGAGTACCATTGGGAGGGGAAAGAGGAAGATGTAGATTACATGTGGCTGTTAATATTTTCCTCTTTTTGACATGATTATATGTAAACATTTATAAACTTATGATGTTGTTATACATTGAAACTATGAGTATTTGATGACTATGAATGATTAAATTTCAATTATTGAGTGTTTGATGATCATATGACATGTGTAGTCTTTGAATTATGAGTGTTTGATAATCAAATTAAGCTCTTATGTTCTCTAAATGCATTAATTTGTTCTTGTTTTTTTTTGTAAAACTACGTTTTTTTTTTTGCTGAGTCCTTGTCGAGTCTTTTCGCAAGTCCCGAGTCCCCAGTCCCGAGTCCGAGTCATATTTTTGGAACTGTAGGCTATATCGAATTACATCATGGATCAAACGGATATGATGAACATATAGATATGGATATTGCTTGATTTAGTTCTGCATTTTGTTATATTTACTCATGCACTCCGATATATCATCATGCTGAATTAGATACTCATGTAGGACTCTTTCCTAGCATAATAGATGAAAATGCAAGTGAATCAATAATGACTGCTTCTTTGGAAATTGTGTAGAAACTGTTTGCATTCTGATTGAAATCATGACTTAAGTGGTTTGTCTAAAAACCCCATCCAGGTTCCACCCCACTAGCCTGAAGCAAGGGTTGGGCATTCTTTCCCACTGGCCCGAAGCAAGGGTTGGGTCATGGAGGGATGGGGGTTCCACCTAGGCATTCTGCCCTGCAAGCCCGAGATAAGGGTTGGGCAATAGGAGGTGGTAGACCGTTGGCCCCTTAGGGATTCTCCTCTTTGTTGTGACCTTTTCACACATCACCCCATTCACAATGGGGCCCCCCTAATTTTGCTTCGTTCTAATCTTTTGGCTTTGGTTTTTGAATTGTTTTGTGTGTCTCTCCCTTTGTTCTTTCTGTCCTTTCGGGGATGTCCCTATCTTTGACCTAATTGGAGATTTTGGATAAGTCTGTGATATTAAAGTTTTCATTCTTCAAGCTAGTTTGAGGTCAAATTGAGTTGGAAAATTGAAATTTGAGCTTGGCACTACAATCAGGAGACTTCAGGCAAGATCCCATCAAATGTTCACTGAGTTCTGACAACTTACTATTTTTAGTAAGTACTCAATTTGGGAACTTTTCCTCAGGAATCTGGAATTCCAACTGTTCCACCACATTTAGGACACTTCAAAGTACTTGCACGCAAAATTTGAGCAAATTGTGACAACTTTCTATTTTTAGCAGTTCTGGCTCTAGAGGCAATTTTCAGAGTTTGCATGTGTGATTTTTCAATGCATATCAGGATATTCTTTCTGGGTTTCATGAGAGCTTCGCGATGATATGACAGGCAAGTCAAAATGATGAGTTGCTATTTTTGGCAGGTGCTCGCATGTGGACTAGTTTTTTGGGTTTTTCTGGGTTTTTTGAGATCTCTCGGGCAATATGACATGCAAATACATCCGGCAACGGATTGATCACGTTTTCAAGCACTTACTATTTTTAGCAAGTTCACTCCAATAGCTCCCCAGCACTTCAGTTTCACGAACAAAGCAACATGCAACAGAAATAGGGTCAAACGGAGGTCATTTGAGGCACATGCAAGTCAAATTAGGGTTTCCAACTTTGGTGCCTAAAAAGAGGGGAAAAACTTGGGAAAAGTAAAAAACTGATGTATACCATCATGATCAGCATCCTTCAAGCAGTCTACTGGTAAAATTTGAGTGCAATCCGAGCACTTACTATTTATAGTAAGTCACCTCCAAAACAGGGCTATAAATAGGAGGTCAGCATCAAGGGTAGATGTGAACAGATCAAACAAGTCATGAGGATACCATTGGAAAAGTTTCAAGTCAAGAGAGGCTGCAGAAGTCAAGAAATCAAGGATTTACTAAAAATAGCAGGTGAACACCAATGGCAGGCGAGCATGGACGACAAGTATAAACAAGTTAATCAAGCCACGAGGGCCACATCAAGCCAGCTTCAGGTTCAAAACAGTTGAAAATCCATGAAAAATCACAAGTCCCTAGAACTTACTAAAAATCAGGGAAACCCGGGGACGCGTCCCCCCCCCCAAAATGCCCCGTACCCATTTCTGGGACGTACCAAGTACCGGGGGACGGCAAGGGACCATCCCTCTTTTTTCAAAAACCTCAGGAAACGTGTCGGGGACGGGGGGACGGCGTTGACTAGAAGAGGGACGGCTCACCGTCCCCGGGGACGGCCAGGGGACGGCTGAGCCGTCCCTCGACCGCCCAGGGGACGGCCGGCCGTCCCCCGCGCTTTAGACACTTGTAACTTGAAAAAAAAATCACAATTTTTAAAAATTTCGGCCAAGCATACATGGCATGTGTGGGCCCCATTTATTTTGACTCTCTTATGAAAGGAAAAGGGCCTCTCTAACCTCATTATGTGCATTTTGTTTGTTTGAGCAGCCAAGGGTTTGAAAGCAAAAGAAGTTGCAGCCATTGAAGGAGAAGGAGCAGCAGCTTGAAGGAGAAGAGGAGGTTGAAACAGTGTTGAAGGGAGTGCAAATCCACTAAAGAGGTATGCATTTTCTTTCTCTATTTTTTTTTTTTCATTTTTTTGCAAAATATGAAGCATACATTGTCTGATTTTTTTTATTTTTTTGCATTTTCAGTTTAAACTTGCATTCTAAAAACAAAAAACATGAGCAGCAGTGAGAATGGAAGTGATAGTGAAGTTGAAATGCAAATTAGAAGGCAAAGTGGTGGGGGTGGTAGTAGAACTAGAGAGCAAAGAAGTGAAAGAACCCCAATCCAATGCCATCCTTCATCAACCAATACCAAAACTATGGAAGACTATGCAAGACACCCATTAAACCCAAAAAAACCATTCCTTCGATATGTTACACCCGTGGGTGAAAGACAAAAAAATTCAGGGGGGAGTAGGGTTTGGTTTTGCCATATTTGTGAAAAAGACTTTAGGGGCAGCTACACAAGAATTAGGTCTCATTTTTTGGGTGAGGTGGGCCATGGAGTTAGAATGTGTCCTTCATTGACAGATGCCCTATTTTTAGAATGCCAACAAATTCAAATAGAGTGTGATGGTGGGGTTCAAGGTGGGTCTCCTTCTTTCCCAAGTGCACAATCATCCATGCCTACTCCTAGTCCTTCCACGGTTGGTAGTAGTGGAGTTCTCTTAAGAGCAAAGAGGAAGGTGAGTGGTAGTGGTAGTGAAAAGGCAACCTCAGTTGAGTCCCTGTTTAATAACCAAGCACGAGAGAGTACTGAATCCGCCATTGCCAAATTCTTTTTTGCACATGCCATTCCATTTCATGTGGCCCGTTCCTCTTATTTTAAACAAATGGTGAGAGAATTAACCACAGTTGGTCCTTCATTCATACCCCCTGGAGATCATAAGCTACGCACCACCCTCCTAGACAAAGAGTACTCCAAAGTTAATGTGTTAATGGAGGACATGAGGCAAACGTGGATGAGGACGGGGTGCTCTATAGTGATGGATGGGTGGACTGATTGTAGACGTCGGCCACTCATCAATGTCATAGTCACATGCCCTGCTGGTTCTTATTTTCTTAGAGCCATAGATTGTTCGGGGAAACGTAAGGATGCAAAATTTCAGTTTTCCATTTTGAGAGATGCTATAGAGGAGGTTGGGGCTGCAAATGTGGTGCAAGTGATCACCGATTCTGCACGTGTGTGCAAATCGGCTGGGTTGATGGTGGAGGGTCAGTACAGGCACATATTTTGGACCCCATGTTGTGTTCATGCATTGAACAATGCATTGAAAGACATAGGGAAGCTGGATTGGGTGAAGAAAATAGTGGCAGAAGCTAGAGATATTCAAATGTTTATTTGCAATCACCACACCTCACTTGCTCTCTTCAGAACATTTTCAAAGAAGGAATTTCTCAAACCTGTTGAGACAAGGTATGCCACTCACTTCATTTTGTTTCACTTTCAATTTGTATTCATAATCTGATTTTGTTTTAAATTTTTAATTTTTAATGAATCAATGAATGAACATTGAATGTAGATATGCCACATACTTCATCTTGTTAGAGAGGATGGTAGAGGTGTATGAACCTCTACAAGCAATGATGGTCAATGTAGAGTGGGCTAGATGGCCTAATGCAAGTTCCACGGACGGAAAGAATGTCAAACAAAAGATCCTCGATGACGATTGGTGGGCCAATGTGAGGTAAGACATTAGATGGCTGATTTTCATATTAAATTTCTGATTTTAATATTTTAATTTTATTGTCCAATGTTCCAATTTTTGAAGTTTCTAACATGTCAATTAACTTGTCAACTAATTATTTTGAACTTTTTGTTTGCATTTTGCAGATATATTTGCTCCTTCATCTCCCCTATTGTAGATGTCATCAGATATGCTGATACAGACTCTCCTAGTCTTGGAGAGATTTATGAGACATTTGACAGTATGCTTGGGAAGATCAAGCAAGTTATTTCGACAAAGGACCCCACTTTGGATTTATATGAGCAACACATTGGGCCCATTGTGACTCGAAGGTGGAATATAATGAACACCCCACTTCACATGGCTGCCTTTGCTCTAAATCCAAAATGGTATGCACCAAGGCCTGGTAGGGTGCCTCCATGTGATGATAGTGAGGTTTTAGATGGGTTCACACGGGCCATTGAAAAGATTTATCCAGCAGAGCAGGCTTCACTAGTTCGGTCACAATTCCTAGACTTTGCAAATCTTTCGGGCCCAAACTTGAGTAAACCACAAGCGAGGTTGGATAGAGCTATATTAGCTCAATCAAACCCTATTGGATGGTGGACCTATCATGGGAGGGATACACCGCAGTTGAAGACACTTGCTACTCGCCTTCTTGCACAGGTTGCTAGTTCCTCTGCTGCAGAGAGGAATTGGTCCACGTATAGCTTTATCCACTCCCTCAAGAGGAATAGACTTACCTCTAGACGAGCGGAGAAGCTAGTGGCCGTTCATAGTGCTCTTCGGCTTCAGGATCGGCAGACTCCAGAGTATCGACAGACTCCAGCTCTACGGTGGGATATTGATCCCGAGGATGTGGCCCAGGTAGATGAGGAGGAGACAGTTGAGGGTTTGGTTGGGGTTCCGTTGGTTGAGGAGGAGCATCACAGTGGCGATGACTCAGAGGATGACTCTGATTTTGATGTGGTTATGAGGGATGATTAGGGGCAGCAGTGCTCTTTGACTTTGTTTATTCTGTATTCATTACTGACATTGTATTTTGATTTTCATAGCAAACTTGAAAACTATATGGCAGCAATGTAGCCTTTGGGCATTTTGATATAAGTTTATAAATTATAACTTGGAGGTTGTTTCATGATTCGTGTATGTTAATTTTGAATGCGTATTGAGTATTGGCATAATGTTGGACACAAATGTTATATGTTAGTGTTCTATAATGTGTATTATGCATGCCTTATCCATGTTATCATATGAATATTTAAGATTTCCCTATATTTTTATATAGCCGTCCCCTGCCGTCCCTAATTTTGGCCTCAAAAATCGGAAACTTGGGGACTCGTCCCACCGTCCCCTGCCGTCCCCGTCCCGGAAACTTGGGGTAACCTTGCTAAAAATAGAAGGCAAAGGCTGAGGGCACCAAAATTCCTCTAAGTCATGAAAACTAGAAGTAGGCCCCCTTAAATGCGCCCTCAAGTGATGAAGAGGCCTTGAAAATTTAGTATGAGAAAATGAGAGCTCAGGGGGTGATATGCGCCCTTGGTAGGTATGAGATGAAGTCAATGAGAATTTTTATCCAAGGTGTGGGAAAATGGCATGAGACACCCTCAAAGGCGCCCTTAGCAAGTGAGGTGAGTTAGAAATTTGTCTAAGTCAAGTGAAAATCAGAGCTCCACCCCCTAAATGCACCCAAGGCAAGATGAAGAGGAGGATAAAGGAGAAAGCAACTAAGTCATGAGAAAATTGGAAGTACACAACCCCTTGAATGCGCCCTTGAGAGAAGGAGTTGGTGGGAAATTTTATCCAAGGCATGAACATAAAAGTTGACCCCTAGAAATGTGCCCTTAAGAGGAATAGGGTGGCATCAAAAGTTTCTAAAGCAAAAATAAAAGCAACACCCCTAGGATGTGCCCAACAATCAAGTGGAGATGAGAAAAAATTTCTAAGTCACAAAAATGGGAGCTCAAGGGTGGAAATGCGCCCAAGCAAGGAGCATGCCTTAAAGAAGTTGCTAAGTGAAAGAAATAGAAGCAGCCCCCCATAAATGCGCCCTTAAAGGAGTAATGAGGTAAAAAAAAAAAAATTCTAAGTTGTGAAAATGAGAGCACCACCCCTAAAATGTGCCCAAGGTGGTATAGCAGTTAAGGAATTTTCTAAGGCAAGCTAAAATGAGAGCTTGACCCCCAAAATGCACCCAAGGTAAGCATGGGGATGTTGAGAAAATTTTCTAAGTTAAAACATGAGAATTGACCCCTCTAAATGTGCCCATCATGAACAAGGGTGAATGAAAATTTTCTAAGGCAAAGATGGAAGCTACACACTCCAAATGCGCCCAAGGTAGAATGTGCTTGAAGATGTTTTTCTCCAAGGCATTGAAATAGGCAGGAACACCTATCATATGCACCCAAGTTGGGCAAGGGTGAATGAAAATATCCCAGGCGTTGGAAATAGAGGAATCACCTAGCAAATGCGCCCACCTTGTGATGGAAGCTTGAAAAGTTCCTAAGGTAGGCTAAACATGGACCTCAAGGTGTCAAATGCGCCCTTGACATAAGGTGAAAGTGTTTGGAAAGTTTCTAAGTCAAAAATAAAAGCATCACCTATGAAATGCGCCTAAGTCAATCAAGGTGAATGAAAATTGTTCTAAGTGTTGAAAAATGGAAGTAGCCCCCCTCCAAGTGCACTCATGGGGATGAGTTGATCAAAAGTTTCTAAGGCATTGAAAACATGGACCTCGAGGGGTCAAAATGCGCCCTTGACAAGAAGTGAGGAGATCAAGATAAGTGAAAATTTCCTAAGGCATGAAAATGAAAGGGAAAAGGGTCAAATGCGCCCAAAGAAGAAGATAGGTTCAATTCTTCTAGGGAGTGAAACAGAAGCACAAAAGGTGATATGTGCCTGCAAAGAAGGATAAGTGTTTGAAATTCTCTAGGGCATAAAAGGCTTCTAAGTTACAAAATGAAAACATCACCTTCCAAAGGCGCCCAAGGTTGGAGAGGATAAAATAAACATTGGTGGAGAATATTTTCAAGGGTGAGAAAAATTAAATGTACCCCTTCGTGTATCTCCATGAATAATAAAGTTGTAAAATATTTTCTCTAAGGGGGAAATGTTTTTTTTAAAAGTCAAGGGGGTCTTGAATATTTTCTAAGGGGGAAATAAGTTTTGAATGTATTATGCCTTGGCTTGTGATTTTAAATGGACGCTTGGCTTGTGATTGATAAAATCTTCGAAGGGGAGATGAAATTGCTAAGGCAAGAAGATGAAGACATCAAGATGGTATGCACCCTAGCACACAAATGTTGAAAAGTTATGAAGAAAGCAAGATTTGCTAGAGAAAAGTGATGAATTTTATCAGATCCAGAGATCAATCAAACCTTGAAAATCAGAACATGGAGATCAAGTAAGTAAAGTGGATTTATATTATAAAGTAAACTGATGCTCTTCTTTTTGTTTGTTTTGCAGGGTGAACACCAGAGCCAAAGCATGATGACTTGAGGTGATGGAGCAGGACAATGTTATAGCCTTGGAGGGGGATAAAGTTACACATTTCAAACTCCTCCATGATGTCTCATTTGCACCCAAGTCATGAGGTGAGATGTTGGAAGAAATGGCTAAGTGTTGGAATTTCTCCACAAAGACCTAATATGTACCCAACTCAGGCAAGCAGGTGGCAAGGAAGAAAAGGGTCGAATCCAAGACAAGAAAATCCTTCGAGATCAGGATGGAGGAAATGATGAAGGCCCAAGCATTACAGATCATCTTCAAGCACTTAAAACGTCCTCAAAGCTAAGGAAGATGAATGAGCAAAAAAAAAAACCTCAATGTTAAAGAATGACAGTAGGATTGATTGAAGAACAAAGTGGAGGAATTCTTCTTAAGTGTGAAGTCCCTCTCCGGCAATATCAGAAGTTGTGATGATTAGATTGATCGAGTTTGTAGTCAAAGAGAAGGACAGTGGGAATGCATTTTTGGATGATAATGGGCATTAATTGCTCATAGTGGTTTGTACAGAGTAGTGGAGAATATTTTGTTCATTTATTAACCCACTCCTCTTTGTGGCGGTTTTTAGGGAAAAATCATGACTAGGGCTTAAGTGGCTCAATCTGAGCCCTTCATTGTAATTGAATCTGAGTCATCCGTTGGACTGGGCCAGCTATAAAAGGGGCATCCCCCCTCATTTGAATCATAGATTAGAAATTAGAGTTAGATCAGAGAGCAGATAGAGAGTAGAGCACAGAAGTTAGCATAGCATAGATTGAGGAGGAAGAAAGTTTTTCATTTGAAGGCTTTGTAAGGAGTTGTTGTGAACACTATCATAATATAAAGAGTTCTCATTGCTTGGTGATTCCATCTTTTGTTGTGAGTAGCTAGCGAGGCTTCTTCGTCTTTCCAATTCACTTAGAGTTTTAAAATAGATTAAAGTAAAGTAGATTTCATTTCATGCAAGTAGTTGGTAGTTGTGGAATGCGTTGTCTAATTTGAGCAAGCTTTATTATCCATACCACTAGTGGGCTCACTGACGGTGGGTTCGCCTTGTGTGGTCGATTGGAGCACTTTGAACTTAACTTCAATTACGGTTCATATGTTGGTATGCATCGTTGTGATGGTATTTGCATGTTGGGTCGCGGTTTGAACATCTCTCGTTATCCCTTGAAGATTGCACCGGCTCTGTAGAAGCTGTTTGAAGTGAGGTGAAGTAGAACTTGGTTTGAGCTTGCAAGAATTGATCTTCGCATCCCGCATTTAGAGTAGACAGTAGAATCTCTCATCCCTATCCTTTTAATTTCAGTACTTTCCGGTTAGCTTAGGAAACCCGAGCAATATCGATAAATCTTTCGTACCCCGCAAGTGCTTCTCTTTTGATTGAACAAATGTGTAAGTCCCCTTGGAATAACCAGCAAATCACATCAAGCCAACTAAGACTATATCCGCTGCATAAGGAACCTCGGAGTTAAATGTATGATCTTTCTAGCAATCTTAGCATGCAGAATACTTTGTTCAAGAGAGGATAGAGTAACCGTTGGGAAACTTTATTTTGTGTTGGTGTGGTCATAAAACACCCGTCAACATTCTCCTAATGGGCCGAGTGACTCCTCTTATGTTTATCAATCTGTATTTATGATTATGTTTGATTTTGAATATCTATATATTAATGCTAACAAGTATGTTGTTAATGTGATGAACACAGATTCCAATCTAGGGTTATTGTATTAAAAGGACATTCATTTGGAAAGAAGAAACCCTAAACCTAATCAACAAGCAAATTCTAGGGTAGACAAATGGATTTTAGGGCAAGACCGAGTAAGGGACATTACAGAATGTGATCCAGTTCAATTGTATTGCAAGAGAATTCAGTTAGTGGCTAATGAAGATGTTCCTTATCTATTGATTATATTTTAAAATAGTTTTTTGGTAAAACTGTTGGAACGGTGATAGAAGAAACCCCTTAAAGAAAACCATATGAAACTGAAAATATCATATGTTGTTGTCCCCAATAAGTTCTAAGAACTGTGATAGCACAAGCTCCCTAGTGAATAACATATGAAACTAAAATATCATGCATTGTTGTCATCTATAAGTTTTAAAGAGGTGTGTGTTAATAAGATTGGGCTGATTTGTCCAGATGACCTGCCAGACCTAAAAGAAACTTCAGGATGAGGAAAAAAAATATGTTGAATATTCCTTCTAATATTTAGTTTTTAAGCAATGTTCCATCAAATTACAAGGAGGGAGGAGTACAAGGGAAAGTTATGTATAATAAGATTGATCTGGTTTGTCAAGATGACTTGCTAGACCTAAAAGAAACTTGATGACGAGGCAAAAACATATGTGAATATTCCTTCTAATATTTATTTTTTAAGCAATCTTCCATCAAGCTTCAAGCACAGGGAAGTGCAAGGACAAGTGATGCCATAGCAATAAACATAATTTTATTTTATTTTTGCAATTTTGGATTTTTGTGGTCTAACCCTATGTTTCTTGGTGGAAGCAATCTCTGAACTTCAAATATTCAAATTCAAATGGTTTCCCTCTCATTTTGGATGTTCAAATTTGGTTGGTATCTTCGGAGATCCCATTTGACACTATCCACAAGCTCATGCCATCTAGTAGAAGTCAAAGAGTAACAATGTCTCAATTTTACTTTTGAGAATTTAAATATTATTTATCATGAAATTTCAATAAAGGATTATACAAAAGAGTTTTATCTATGCTCCATGGGGACGCGTCCCCTATGGTTTTTACCCGTTTCCCATACCGGGTACGAAACGGGGATGTGGGTACGGCTAGGAAATGTACCCTGGCCGTGCCCCTTTGCCCTCCAAGTACTTGGTACTTCTAGGGGACGGTTTGCCAAAAAAATGGGGACTCGGGTACTTTTAGGGGACTTGGGTACTGCTAGAAGTACCCGGTACTGCCTGGCTGTACCCCGACCATACCGGGTACTTCTAGCAGTACCCTACGGCCTAGCCAAAAAAAAAACGTTTTTTTTTTAAAAAGTCAGAGTTTTTTTATAAAAATAAAGCTATGGGCGGTCCCACAAGGGACGCCCCATCACACTTGACCTAATGTAAGTGACATTTAAGCTCCAAAATGAGGAAAAAGTAACTCATTTTTACTTTTCCATTGTGAAGTGAAGGAAAGCAAAAGAGGAGCAGCTGAGTGAAGGAGAAAACAGCAGGTTGGAGAGGAGCTTAGGGCATCATTTCAGAATATAAGAGGTATGTTTTTCATCTTTTTTTTGTATTTGCTATTTATTTTTAATTTTTGCAAGATTTTTTTAAGTTTTTCAACACATAAGAAGGGCATTGTGGGTTTACTTTTATTTTATTTTCAACTTGTAGCTCTTTGAAATTAAGAAACAATCATGAGTAGCAGCAGTGATAGTGAAAGTGATGATCATGATATTGAAATTCAAATGCAAGAAAGAACTCAAACTCAAAGAACAAGAAATAGTGCAACTGCAAACATTGGGGGGTGTTCAGAGAGTGGGAGTGGAGTAGGGTCAGCAAGCTCAAACCGATTTGAATGTCCATCTGAAACCCTCAAAAAATGAGCAAAAGGCCCATTTAACCCCAAAAAGCCTGAACTACAATTTGCAACAAGAGTTGATAAAGATGAGAAAAAAAATTCGGGGGGTAGTAGATTATGGGAGTGTCATTTGTGCCACAAACAATACTATGGCAGCTATACGAGAGTTTATTGCCATCTTTTGTGGATTGGTGGTCAAGGGGTGAAAGGGTGTAGAAAAATAACCCAAGAAGAAAAAATTGAGGCAACTAGATTGCATATGGAGGGGGAGGCATTAAAGAAAGGGGTTTCAATTGAGAGTTTGCAGCCTAGTATGGGAATGCCTATACCATCAGTGGATGTTGCTTCAGCTTCTCGATCTCATGTGGGGGAGGATTCTACTAGAGGAAAGAAAAGAAGTATGCATGTTGCTAATATGTTTAATGTTACAGTAAAAGATGGGGCTGATTCCTCTATTGCCAAGTTTTTTTATGGTAATGCCATACCATTTCATGTCTCACGTTCACCATATTTTTAAAAAATGTGCAAAGATATAATAGCTGTTGGTCCCTCATATGTTCCACCTGGAGAAACTAAGCTACGCACCACTCTACTTGATAAAGAGTACTCCAAGGTGAGTATTTTGATGGAGGACATGAGACAAAAATGGTTGACAAATGGCTGCTCCATAGTCATGGATGGGTGGACCGATATCAAACATTGGCCACTCATCAATCTTATTGTGACTAGTACAGCAGACTCTTATTTTCTTAGAGCTATAGATTGTTCGAGCAAAAGGAAGGATGCAACCTTCCAATTTTAGATTTTGAGAGATGCTATAGAGGAGGTTGGAGCCTCTAATGTTGTGCAGGTATTGATCACAGATTCACATTTTGATTTTCTTTCTTTCTTTTTTTTGATTTGGAATGTGAGACATCATCTATAAATTAAAAAGTTTATTAAATTATTAAATTATTAAATTGATATCTATACTAATCTCATATCAACTTGATGATATGCCATTGCCAGGTAGTAACCGATTCAGCCCGTGTGTGTAAATTAGCTGGATTGATGGTGGAGAGTGCTTATAAGCACATTTTTTGGACCCCTTGTTGTGTGCATGCGTTGAACAATACCTTGAAGGACATTGGGAAGATAGATTGGGTGAAGGCAGTGGTTGCAGAGGCTAGAGAGGTGCAAATGTTCATTTGCAACCATCAGACTTCACTTGCTTTGTTCAAAACATTTTCGAGGAAGGAATTCCTCAAGCCCGTGGAGACTAGATATGCCAGCTACTTCATTTTATTGGAGAGGATGGTAGAGATCCAAGAGGCTCTACAAATAATGGTGGTCAATGTAGAGTGGGGTAGATGGCATGAGTCAAGCACACCAGAGGGAAAAAGGGTGAACAAAAAATCTTTGATGATGACTGGTGGTCCACAATGAGGTAAGAAAATTGGCATTGCTGATTTTATTATTTATTTGAATTATTTCATAATTTTATTATTGCTGATTTTCATTTTATTATTTAATATTTATAGGCTAGCTGATTTTAATTTTTGTAACTTGTTTGCACTTGCAGATATGTATGCTCCTTCATCCAGCCTATTGTGCAAGTGATTAGATATGCTGATACTGACTCTCCTAGCCTTGGAGAGATTTATGAGACCTTTGATAGTATGCTTGGACAGGTCAAGCAAGCAATTTATGGCAAGGACCCTACTTTGGCATTTTATGAGGAGAATCTTAGGCCCATTGTGACGCGACGGTGGGACATTATGAACACCCCGCTACATATGACAGCCTATGCTCTCAATCCAAAATGGTATGCACCGAGACCTGGGAGAGTGGCTCCATCTCATGATGAAGAGGTGAAAGAAGGCTTCATGAAAGCCCTTACAAAAATGTATACTTCAAAGGAATCTACTATACTTCGCACACAGTGGCTTGCATTTGCCAATCTTCGTGGTCCAACCTTCGGCAAACCAGAGGCGAGGATGGATAGAGCTACATTGGCTCAAACCGACCCTATTGGATGGTGGACGTGGCATGGGAAGGATGCACCAGAGTTGAGATTACTTGCCATTCATCTTCTTTCATAGGTTGCCAGTTCCTCTGCTGCTGAGAGGAATTGGTCCACATATAGCTTCATCCAATCAGTCAAGAGGAACTACCTTACCTCTAGACGATCGAAGAAGTTGGTGGCAGTACACAGTGCTTTGCGGCTACAAGATCGCCAGTCTAGTGAGTATCGTCAGACTCCAACCTTACGATGGGATGTTAATCCCGAAGATGCTATGCAGATTGAGGATGAGGATGCACAGGAGGGATTGGTTGGGGTTCCATTGGCTGAGGCAGATCCTTCTATTGACATGGACACTGACATTGACTTAGACTTGAGCTCCGATGGCGATGACGAGGGCAATGTTGATTTAGACCTACCTTTTGCTGATTAGGGACACTGGACAACGATATATTTTCTTAGTTTTATGTTTATCATGTCATTTCATAGTTGAGACTTGGAGCCTTTAGGCCTTTTGGTTATAATTATCCGACTCTTATATGATATGTATGCACATTGATAATGAAAAGCATTTGAATTTTGTTAATTTGTTTGTCGATTCTCATGTGAAATCTCAATTCAAGTCTAATGATATATAATAAGCTTATACAATGTCTAGAATGAATGCTTTATCAATGTTATGCTATGAACATTTGAAATTTCTCTATATTTTTAAAAATTTCCCTATTTTTTTATCAGCCGTCCCCTGTTGTCCCCTAAAAACTGACCCAAAAGTACCCCCGTACCAGAAACTCGTCCCGACGTACCGAGTTCTTGTCGTCCCCGAAACCCCGTGGAGCATAGAGTTTTATTGGTTGACCATTAGAGCTGGTCATATTGAAGAAGACCCTGAGAAGATGGCTCAATATCTTAATGGATTGAGATTCAATATCCAAGATGAAATCAGCCTTTTGTCCCCAAGAACAGTTGAAGAAGCATAACAGTGTGCACTCAAGGCAAACGAAAAACTATCCAGAAAACAAACACAAAATCCAAGGGTTAAAGGTAGAAGTTTTAGAGGTAGAGGACAACAAAGTGGTATATGTCAGCTGCAAGTTCATAAAGAAGAGGCCAACAACTGTAATGTCCCCCTCTCAATAGTGTTATCACAGAATCTAGCAGCGCTCGATTCACGGATAACCCCCCTATGAAACTAGTCTATTTCCTAGGATCGTGTGTTTCAAGCACGCAAAACGAGGCAAAACTTGTTTTACGAGGTCTCTAATCTTACCTAGTCCGGGTAGGTGACAATAGGCTCGAGTTTCGAATTTAAAGGTTGACTCCTTGACAACCCAGGAGTTAAGTCATTTTACTCTGTTTTCGATGCTCGGGCGGTGAAATTCACCGCCGTTGCACCATTTTACTCTAACTGTTTTTGGTGCAACGGCGGTGATTTTCACCGCCATTGCACCTAACTTAAGTTTCAACACTTGGTGCTCGAGCGGTGAAAATCACCGCCGTTGCACCTTAAGTTGTATTTTTGAGTTGGTGCTCGAGCGGTGATTTTCACCGCCCGAACACCTATTTGTGAGTTAAGTCGAGTTCTCTTGGCCGCATTCAATGCGCACAACTTGAGTTGATTTTTAGGTTTTATTAACCCTAATGTGAGTTATTTCTTCACTTTCACTAAGCAACTCATCTTCGCCACTTCGCTCCCGTGCCTTTCCAGTTGCCTCCATTGAGATCAAACCTTGGTGTTGTGCTCCAGCGCACGGTTTGTCGCCACATCTTCGCTATATTTATCACAGGTATGGTTCGCATTTTCGTTCTCTTTCGGTTGTTAGTTTTCTTTATTCTAGTTTCAAATGCTTTTGTATTTTGCGTCAATCTTCGGTTGTTCATGTGGCTTTGTTTATGTCATTTCTTTTCGTTTCTCCCTTTGTGTCTTTCTCGTGTCTTTTGCTGTCATTTTTTCCTCTTCATCCTTTGCAACTGTCATAATGAAGCTTCTCCCCATTCTCCAAGCGTGTCAGTCTTCGTTTTTCTCTCGGTGTACAAGCGAGGTTTTTCGACGCCTTCGTGCGAAGGCACCAAGTCACACTGGTGTCTTGGCGGTGATTTTCACCGCCACGACACCCACACATAAAAATACCCCAAGTGTCGAGGCGGTGAAAATCACCGCCACGACACCAAACTGTTTTGAAGTCTCAGTGTTCGAGCGGTGATTTTCACCGCCTCGACACCAACATTTATCACCCCCGAAATTATCTAAGTCTCGGTGCTCGAGCGGTGTTTTTCACTGCCTCGACACCAAAACGAAATATCATTTCGGTGCTCGAGCGGTGATTTTCACCGCTTGAGCACCAAAATCTGCATTTTTCTCTTAACACTCTGAAAAGTGTTTTCTCCTCATTTTCGTCTCCACGCTCACTTTTGCTCCTCGTTTTCCGCACCACACGACCAAAACACAGTGACTCCATATTGCCATATTCATCTCACGCTTCCCCATGTGACGTATTTTTCTTGACAATCATTGCATCCACCATTCTTGCAGTTTATTTCCAAAGTTCCATCAAAGATCCTCGGAGACAAGAAATACATCAGTTTCTGTTCTCCTAAATGTTAGTTGAAACGCCATCACCATCTCCTAACGCAAAGGGGAAGATGAAGTATAAGTACCAGGGCGTTTTCCCTCCGACCGTGGTGTTGTCCAAGGTGGATGAAATCAAAGACACTGAGATCGGTCATCAAGATCTGGCAGATTTCGTGAGGATTCAACAGAGGTCGTGGGATGAGAATCTGAAAGCCATTGTACATAGTAATCTTCATATGGTTTCTACTTTCCCAACTTCAGCTCATCACATGGAGTTCGTACTTCAGGTAGTTGCACACTACATTCAAGAAGACAAAACTGTGAAGGATTCAGCAGGTCAAGTTGTAATGAGGCTTGACGGTGAATTCTTTGACATAGTCTTCAAAGTTCCACAAATGGAACAATACACTCCTATCACAATCCAGAGAGCTCAAGAAATATTTGACAATGATCCAATCAAGGCCAAAACATTGATTAACTCACAGTGGTTGAAGACTCCCCGGCATGCTGTTTCTAGGTGGCCCAAGGGACTCCCTAGGAGTGACTTCAAAGAGGATGTAAGAGATATGATTACCTTGTTAAGCAGAGTCAAGGGCTTGCCTGGATCCTCTTATTTTCAAGATTGGATGTATGAATACATCCGGATCATCCGAAGAAGGAAAGTACACATTGATTGGGGAACACAGATCAGTGACGAAATCCATGAGCAGCTGATCAAGGTGCCCACCACCTTAAAGTTTTATATGACTTCTTTCTTGGTGTACTCAGCAGCAGTAATGAGGCAGTTTCCAAGTTTATCTACCAAAGGTAATAGACATTCTACCCCTATCTATGACTACTATTACCAATTGAACCTAAGGGAAAGCTTCCACCATTTTAGGAGAGTCACAAATGCTTTCTTTGCTCCTTTGCTGTTCACTTTTGATCCAACTCTGGAGAAAAAGAGGATTTCAGATGAAGCTTACAAGGTGGGATGTGTGTTTCTACAATTTCCAACCTTTACTTACATAAGGGTACGTTGTTTCACGGGATGCCCTTATATGCTTCCCAGATACCCATCAGATAAATGGATTCTTATGGAGTTGTGCAGGCAATCAATTTCTGTGCACAAGGAACGACAAAAGAATCATAAGCCAGGTTTTAAGTTTCCATTAACCATTGGCAGATACACGATCAGAACTGTGCAGAAGGCCAAGAATGTTTCAGCTGAGATTCACATAAATACTATCAAGACCTACAGGTACAGGCGTGACTTTGACTTCAGGGATGTCAAGAAGAAACTCAAGAAAGGTCACAGCCATGTCTACCATTTTGAAGACATATGGGCAGAGTGTAGAGATGAGGAGGATGTACGTAAAATGGATTTATGTAGGTTAACAATTGAAAAAATCAGAGCCCTCCATATAGCTGATTTGCCTGAGGATTTTACAGATCCAGGTGACGTCCTCAGTTTTGCCTATGATGAGGACAACATCGCTGGGAAACCTTTGCCTCCAGTACAATGGTCCAAAAAAGAATGTACTTACATGAGGGAAAGGTTGGCCCCTATCCTACACAACACTGCAGAATGGCTTCACAAGCATGGCCATCAGATAAAAGCCTTCAAGACAGATTCTGAAGGTGAGCTTCCTAAAGAGAAGCCTAGTCCACCGCTAGAATCTCGCGCCAAAGAAAAACAGGCTGCGATTCCCTCTTCATCACGAAGAGGGCCAAGGATTAAGTTCACTATGGAGAAAAATACTCCACAGACTACTGAAATACAAGAAACAAGGGATACCACATCTCGTGCAAAAGAGAGGGAGCTTGTTTCCGAGGATTTATCTTCAGATGAAGGAGGAGATACAGAGTTTGAATCCAAAGAATCAGATGATGAGAACTCTGGAGAAACCGAATCAAATGAAGAAGAAGAGCAATCAGCAGAAGAGGTTGAGGAATACCAAGAGGATGAGCAGGTTTTGTCCCCTCCTCGGGGTGAAACTGAACAGGTTCCAGTATCTTCACCTCCTCACACTCCTTCAATTCCTAAATCTCCTGTTCCACCCATTCCTTCTTCTCCTCTTCCTATCACGGTTACAGGAGTAGAAGATGTTTCTTCCCCACCAGTAGTGTCAACGGTGTTGGTTTCTTCTGCAGTAGACCGAGCACAAAATATCAATGACCTATCTAGTTCGCCAGTTTCTCTCCCCAGTTTGTCATCTCCATCTTTTGACATTTCTTCGGAGGCTGAGTTTAACAGATTCATAAATGAGTCTTTGCAGAGTCAACTTGGCGTACAAACAACTGGGCCCATAATGACTACAACGGCGCCCATAGTTACTATTTCAGCTATTCCTCAAAGAGCCCCTGTAGCTCAAGAATTAGCGGTAACAAGAGATGTATATACTTCTTCCCTCCCTCCTTGGTTGGTGTCGCAGGTTCCTAAGCGCAAAAAGCAGATGATCTCCCTCGATGAGCTAGACCTGGAAGAAATACCTACTCCCAAGAACAAGGAAAAGAAAAAGGCTAAGGTGTTGTCAAGACTCCAGGTTGATAAAGCTGGCCAGAAGTTTGTTGAGGTAGGTTTTCCTCCACAACCAGAGGGAGATGTAAGTATGGAAGATTATACCGTACAAAGAATACAACTTGGGAAGGTAGCCAATGAGAGTGCAAAAGCAGATGCCCAAGTAGTGTTAGATGCTCTTGCAGGAAGGCTTGACAAGATGGAGCAAGCTAAAAATCTATACAAGGAGAAAGCTGAACGCTATGCGAACATCTTGAGAAACATAGCGGGATCTTCAATGGGTGATGCCCAATCTATGACCTTGGTGAATGTCGAAGAACCAGCTGTTCAAATGGCAAAAAAGCTTGCAGCCAAGGGTAAAGTCTTAAATGAGTTCATTGAAGAGATCATAGATCATGGGACACAGGTTATCACCACCGCAAGTGAGAAGAAAATACAAGTAGCCTAGCTGCAAACTGAGTTTAATAAAGAGGAAGGATCACTTGTGAAGGATCTACATGAGATGGAAAGGACTTTGTCGTCATGGCTGAAAATGAAAGAATCCAAGATCAGCCAATTGGTAAAGAATAGAGTAATACCTGACAAGGAGAAATATGTGGAGGTGAAAGAACCGCTCAAACATAGAATCCAGGTATTGAAGTTTTTGATTGATGACATTCACCAGGTATAGGAGGATGTAGAAGGTTACCGGGTTCTTCTGGTAAATGGAATGGAAGAGTTGTCGGGTGATCTCCTTGATGACGAGCACACCTTCCTTCCCCTCAACGAAATAATTCAAGTGTATAAAGAGGCCTTCATGAAGCTGGTGGATGACAAAGGTTTTACCAAAAACACCATGCACATTGTATGTGATCTGTGGCTTTCACTTGATTGTTTCAAGGCTCATCTTGAAAGGTGTAAAAAGGTTTCTTCGTCTGCAAAGAAGTTGATTACCAAAATACACACGCTAGTGGATTATATAGTCAGGCCAGACAAAAAGTTCATGAGAGAGACAACAAAGAAATATGAAGACTTCCATGCCCAATGCAAAGAACAATAGTCTTCTTTTCGTCTCCAGTGTTCGCCATTTTTGGTGTCCCCTACTTTGCACATTGTAAATAGTTTTTGACACTTTAGGTGTATTTTTGTAAAAAGTAATTACACCAAAATATGAGGTGCAATTACGTAGAAATAAATTACACTCAGTTAGATTAGGGTTTCCTATTTTTACTCATCCGATTCCCTAATTTTGCTCTTCCCTCCTTTCTATAAATAAGAGGGATTTCTTTTGTAATATTTACCTTTTGAGATTTTGCAACAAAGTGCTGCTCTTTTGAAACAAGCATTGAGACTTTGTGTTCAATATTGTGAATTCAGATCTAATCAATAAAGAAGAGGATTGCATGCTAGACTTTGTGTTGGAATCGATTGTCTTGTGTGTTGATTATATCAGTAGTGATTTGTGTATGAGATTGAAAGGGCTTCAAGTGGTTGATGTAAAATTTGTGTTAAATTTATCGTTTGGATTAGTTTATGTTTGAAGGTTTTTGTTGAAGGATCTACAAGACTTTGTGCTTGTAATCATTCATGTTGTTCGAGGAATCGCTGTGTCTAAGAAGACTTTGTGCTTCTAATACAGCGAACGATATTATTACAGGATTCAACATTGAAAAGGCTACGAAATGACTTTGTGCTTTCGTGAGCCTTCCCTTTTCCTTTTACCTTTTGTTATTATAAATCATACCCGGTATTTCTAAGTTGTGCTTTGTCAAGATAGAAATATTGGCATTACTGCTGTTGTTTAAGTTTAAGTTATTCAGATCTAAAGCTTTTCATCGTGAAGCATTGTAAACATCTTCTCTGAAAAAAGAGAGAAGTATGAATGTAACACACCCCCCCCCCATTTCATGAGTACAGTGTACATTTTGTAAGTATTCCTTTTAAGTTTACTACAGCTTCCAATTAGCAGTAAGAAGGGCGCCTCCCCTTTCTGAGAGGAGAGATCATATCTCACATAGCTGTGGTTGAAGTCTAGATGGCGTAATCTGTTGAAAAGTTGATTACACTATTTTCACCCAACAAACAGTGATCTATCAGTTGGCCGTTAGCCTATTCTGGTGACCCGTAGGCTACTCGGAGGTGGAAATTAGGGTATCCTATCTTCTAGGAGGATGTTTCAGCTTTCTCTGAGACTTGCTTCTGGAATCTTGATGTTTGGTTGATGGTTCCTTTCTGGGTTTTCAGAGAGCTTCGCAACAGTATAGCATGCATGTTGATCCGAGTAACTTCCTGAATTTACTATTTTTAGTAAATTCTATTTCTGGCAGTGGTCCTGTTGGCATCAGTACATTTGGCTTTCCTCATCGAGCAGTTCAGTTGGCAGTGTTGGAATCGGCTCCTGGATGCAGTTTCTGGAGAGATAAGTTATTTTAATTAAAATAATGTTATATTTTAATTATAACCCCTTGGCCTAGCTTTATGACTTAAGTTGTTTTAAAAAGGGGGGACTTTATGGGTGGACGCCTCATTAGGAGGCTTAAGTGAAATATTTCCCATTTTATTAAAGTTTGACTTGGAGGGAAAAGGGACGCCAATTTGAGGAAATATTAAAATGTTTGAAAATTAAGAAAATGTCTTTAAGGAATTGGGACGCCAACTTGAGAGGCATGAGTCAACTTTGAATTAGGTTGACTCCTTGAGTGGGGCGCACCTTCTGGAAGCTTCTAGAGATGCTTGGCTAAATTTATAAAAGGGAGTGTTGGGTCTTCATTTGATCATCTTGAGTCTATTGCAAAGTTATGCTGTCGGAATGGTGACTGGGTGCTTCGGGGAAGGCATACCCCCTAGCTTGGCTTAGCTTCTTGCTTGAAAGATAGAAACTAGTTAAGATAGGATTGTCCTTGGTCTTTGAGTTGAGTTTTGAGCAGGTTGTAGTTGAGTTATTTGCATTTTATCAGATTTACAAAGTTGCTGGTGTTGTTCAGCTGATTGTAGTTTTTATGCATATCTTGCAAAATAAAAATAGTATCATTTTGGGTATTGTTCCTATATGTTTCCTTGCTAGGGGCGACCCTTCATGTTAATTCTCATTTTTTATTAGCAAGTATTGAATTTTTAAAGGCAAAATCGCCCTTCCTAGAGGGTCGTACTTTCCTAGAGGTGTCTCGGTTTCCGTGCAAAATAAATGAGGGTTGTTTGAGGTGGTTTTAGTGTCCAATCATGGTCGCCATCCATGTTAGAGTATTATGCATTTTATCTCATGTTGTTTGGATGGGTTTTGAGTAAGTTAGCAGCATTTTAGCGAATTTTTGTGTTGCTGATTATGTACTTTCAATGCAAGTCTGTCAAAATCAGATTGTTAAAATTGGGTTTTTGAGTAGAGGTTTGAGTTTGAGAAGTCAAGATAGGTATAGGAGAGTCTCTCTATTTTATTGCAGCACCACATACTTCTACTCTTGCTCTCTTGACAGGCAATTCTATAATATTGTAAGTTGAACAGTAGTACTATCAGCATTCTTAACTGTTTGTCAATTCCCACAATTGTGGAAGAGACTGGCCTCATTTTAGTCTGTAGTTTCAGGTTTCAATTCTTGCATCACCCACTGAATAAGTGGAAGAGGTTGGCTTGCTGCCTATTTATTTAATGTAATGCATCACTTCATCATATTGCTTATCGGCTGAGCCGTCAACATGCTCCCGCTAAATAAGTGGTCGAGTTGCATCTTTAATTTCAGTAATGTATTTTCCATTTCAGTCCACCCGCTAAATAAGTGGTAGAGTTGATTGTATTTCCTTTCAATTACTCTTTCAGCAATTTCAGTTGTGTTAACGATCCCCTTTCGAGTATGCTCTCACCTTGCCCGCATTGGGACCTAGGTTGATCAGAGGAAAGGGTTCCCTTTAGTTCCATTATGTTTTCACTAACGTTAATGGGTGAAATCATTGTATCAAAAAATGAAAAAATTGGCTAGCACATTTCAGTCATATCATCAATTCCCAAGATGTAATGATTCTTTTAGAGCAAGAAGACCTTACCCAAGATGTAGAAGTAGAGAGTTTTTAGGAAAATGTTTTAAATGTAATTAATATGGTCATAGATCTTATGAGTGTCTAGAGAATCCTACAACAAGCCAAGGGAGTGCACATATTGTTCAAGTTGAAAGGGATAATGCAAAATCACTTATTCATGAAGATGCACCTATGGTTGGAGAGTCATTGCTCATGAAAAGAGTCTTGCTAAAGCCTAAAAAAGAAATTCAAGAGCCTTCTCAAAGAAAGACATTGTTCAGAACCATATGCAAGACCTATGAAAACAATTAAGGGAAATAAGCAACTATTCCAGTGGATTGAGGCAGCCGAAAGAAGTTTTCAATTATTTAAGAAAAATATCATAAAACAGCCTATTTTAGCCTTACCTGATTTTGATAAAAAATTTCAAGTGGAATGTGATACTAGTGGGATTGCTATAGTTGTTGTTTTGAGCCAAGAAGGTAAGCCAATTGCCTACTTCACTAAGAAACTTAATGATGCTAAAAATAAGTATTCCTCATATGACAAAGTTCTATGTCATTGTCCAAGCTTTGAAGAAGTGGAGGCAATATTTAATGCCTAAAGAATTTGTATTGTATACCGATAACCATGCCTTACAATTTATTAGTAGTCAAGCTAAATTAAGTCAAATGCATGTAAAATGGATTGATTTTTTGCAAAATTTTACCTTTGTTATCAAGCATACAAGTTGACAATCTAACAAAGTTGCAAATGCATTAAGTAGGAGAAATCTTAAATCTCAAGTGAATATCTTGGGATTTGAAGCCTTGAAATACATGTACAAGAAGGATTCAGACTTCAAGGAGGCTTATGCAACTTGTAAAGATCCTATAAGTAAAGATAAGAGTCCATGGGTGGACTACATGATTCAAGAAGGACTATTGTTCAAGGGCAGCAAGCTATGTATTCCTAAATGTTCCATGAGAGAGAACTTGCTAAAGGAGAAACATAGTGGCAGTTTGGCAAAACATTTTGGGAAAAATAAGACACTTGCTCAATTAAGTGCATACTATATTTGGCCAAGAATGCAAGCTAATGTGAAGAGGTTTGTTGAAAGATGCAAGATATGTCAGTAAGCTAAGATAAGAAGTAAAAATATAGGATTATATCAACCTTTTCCTATTCCTGATAGGCCATGGGATTCAATCAGTATGGATTTTGTACTTGGGCTACCAAAGACTCAGAAAGGTAATGATTCCATATTTGTTGTAGTTGATAGATTCTCCAAAATGGCACATTTTATAGCCTGTACTAAAACAAGTGATGCAACTAACATTGGCAACTTGTTTTTCAAGTAAGCAGTAAGATTGCATAAGCTTCCTAGAAGTATTGTTTCTGATAAGGATACTAAGTTTGTTGGTTATTTTTGGACACTTTGGAAGAAGTTGGGAACAAATCTGAGTTTTAGTTCAGTTTACCATCCTCAGACAGCTGGAAAAACTAAGGTGGTCAACAAAAGCCTTGGTAATATTATAAGAATCATAGTAAATGAACATCCCAAACAATGGGATCAAGCACTTGATCAATTAGAGTTTTCCTACAACGATTCACCAAACAAAAGCACACGTTTTAGTCCATTTCAGATTGTGTATAGCATGAATCCCAGAGGTGTATACGAGTTAAGAAACTTGGGTAAGCAAGAGACAAGGAGTGCTAATGGAGAAGAATTTGCAACAACCATGCAAGAATTGCATGAGAAAATCAAACAACTTCAAGAGAACATAGGCAAGTACAAGAAAAGAGCAGATTTGAGGAAGAAAGAGGTAAATTTTGAGGTTGGGGATTTTGTTCTTGCACATTTAAGAAAGGAAAGATTTCCCAAGAAGGAATACAACAAGCTGAAATTGGAAAAGATTGGGCCTTGTAAAACATTGAGGAAATTTTCCTCGAATGGCTATGAAATATAGCTTTTAAATGACATTGGAGTCTAGACTATATTCAATGTTTCAGATTTGTATCCTTTCAAGGGGGAAGAAGACTTAATAAATGCACTTGAACCTAATAATGATCAGATCATAAATTGGGAACAACAACTTCATAAAACACAGCCAAAGGAAACTGAATCAATCCTAGACAAAAAAGTAGTGAAGATAACTAGGGGCAAAGAGTATCTTCAATATTTGGTCAAGTGGAAAGATCTGTCATGTCCCCATTTTGGAGCGATAAGGAGATATTATTAAATTAATTACTTTTAAGGTTATTATAAATAAATAAATATTTTAAGGTGACCTTATATTTTATTAATTTAATATTAAAGTGACAAAAAATAAAATAATATCAAAAGTCACTTAAATAAATAAAAAGTAAAAGAATATCTTTTATCCCACATTGGTTGGGAAAGTGACTTTGCTCTCTCAAGGAAAGAATAAAAGGAGTGGCAAAGGTACATTTAAGAACATCTTGACTTGACTACACTTCTGATTATTAGAGAGCTTGTGAGCTTGACATAGCCTGAGGGTTTATACCTTCTTGTATTGCTGGTTTCGGTTGTGTAACACCAACCCTAGCTAGTTGAGAGTGGAAGATATCTCAGTCTTTCATATTGCTGCAAATTTAGTGGCCAAGGGCCAAATTTGAGGAGTTCGATTGAAGATAGAATTGGCAGATTTAGAAGTAATATTCAGTCTTCTTGTGAAGGACGACTTTGGCATATGCATTGTGCCATTTTTGAGTGGGATGATTTCTACTTTTGCTGGTGGTGAAAATCAGCATCTTGCTTATGGCTGGGCGCACCTATGAGTTGGTGCGATTTTGCTAGAGAGGGCCAATAAAAATTATTTGAAGTTCTTGGAAGGGTCGCTGGACTATATTGAAGAGGTTCGCAGCATTTGGGGAGGCAAAGGCATCACCATCTTGAAGAATCGAACGAACTTAGAAGGCTGCCTTCATTACACCAAGTTCCTCATTTTGCTTAGTTTGCATTGTAGAAGGGTTGCTGTCATAAATCAGTCATTGGCAGCATACTAAAGCAGTCATTTACATTCATCTTGTGCTGCATTTAGAGACTCAAATTCATTCAGTGCATATTGTTGAATTGTAATGTCCCCAATTTAGCCCTACGCTCTTCTTGAGGTTTTAGCCTATTTCTAGAAACTCGTAGGCTAAGCAGAATGGAAAATTAGGGTTTCCTATTTTATAGGAGGTTTCAGATGCATTTTTGAAGGCTTGCATGCAAGAGTTTGGAAGTGTGTTTCTGGGTTTTCAGAGAGCTTCAGAATGGTGTAACATGCATCTCCATCTGATAACCTTTCCAGACACTTACTATTTATAGTAAGTCATGATGGCTTCCCGATTTGTGCTCAGAAGGCGTTTGGAAACACTTACTATTTATAGTAAGTCTTGTTTACTGCTCAGTTGGTGTTCAATTGATGTTTTGCAAACTTACTATTTATAGAAGTTGCTATTTTTGGTAAGTCGATTTATAGCAGTATCATTCTAGCAACAGTTCAGCCTTTTGTAGTTCAGTGTGGCTGTTCAGTTTGGCCTTCTGTCGTGTTTGCAGTGAACTTACTATTTTTGGCATTGGCTATTTTTAGTAAGTCTTTTTTGGCAATGTCTTCATCAGCAATATGGTGCAGTTCATTATCCAAATTTTGGGAATGTCTCAGTTTCCAGTTTGGTGATAATTGTCTCCTTGGACTAAGTTTTATACTTAGTTAAAATTGTGCTTTGAAGTTGTACCCCACGCCTAGCTTAATGACTTTAAGTTGTTTTTAAGTTGGGGCCATAAAGTGATACATTTAATATTTTATTAAATGTTTATTCCTCTAAATGGGACGACTTGGGAGAAATATGAAGAGTTTTAAATATTTCAAAAAGAAATGCTTTTTGAAATGGACGCCTCTTGGAGAAGTTGAAGAGTTTCTTGTTTGGAGGTTACAGTCGATTCATCTCCTCTTTGGAAGCTTATTTATTGATGCTTTGCTCATTCATTCATATCTTTGGGAAATTGAATAGTAAGGTTATGCTACTGGTTTGAATCCAGAACCTAGCTAAGGGGAAGCTTAGCGAACTCAATCCATCCTTCAGGCCTACAACTATGGCTTCCTAGGTGGATCATCATGGCTATATTTCACTTTGAAATATAGATGGAGCTTCAATTGTTGGAATTGAGCAGGTTGCTGATGTAAAACCTGTTTTTTACAAGTTGTTGATTTGGCCTGGCTTAAACTGTTTTATGTTCATTACTTCAAGTCAGATTTTAATTTGGTTCTGGGTGTTAGCCCATGCTGTTCTACTGTGGAGGGCACCCCTTGCTGCAAAGTTGCAGAATTTAATATCAAGTTGCTATTTTTTAAGAGCAAAGTCGACCTCCTTGAGGGGCCGTACCTTTTGTACTTGCATTGGGATTTGTGTTGGCTGTTTCTACCTGTTTTTGGCTCGAATTTCCATTGGAGTTTGGACGCCTAGCTTCCAGTTGTTGATCGACTGTGGTAGGGAAGCTTTTGGAGCTGTTTCGGAGAAGTTCCGTCCAAATTGGTGAATCTATAACCTGCTGGTCTGATTTTCTGTACTCTCTGTTTCTGATCAGATTAGTTGAGTTTAATTATCTTGCTGTTTTGAGCTTCATTGATACATCTATTCATATTGTAAATGTTAGAGGAAGTGATACTCTAACCATTGCTTATTCTGTGAACTCCTATGTGATATATTGCAGCTGTTTAGTAATTGTTTGTAAGCTGATTAGTAGTACTAATAGCATTTGGTTTGTTTGTTGCAATTTACTTTTGTTGTATTCCCCCCACGTAATAAAGTGGTTGTGTGGATTGTATACCCCCCACAGTTTAAGTGGAAGTGAGGTTAATTGGCTGGCTTGCCGCCTTTAAATGTTTGTAATAATCACACCCACTGAATAAGTGGAGTATTCCCACCACTTGTGGATGTCTGCTCAGCAGAAGAAGTTTACTTTCAGTTCAATCTAGCACTCCACCATATGTTAGCACCTCGCCTTGCAAAAAGATCTTGCATGCACATTCTTGGTGTCGAGTTTAGCTCTTCATTTCCAGTTGTAATTCAAGTTATTAGATCCTAGGGATCCTCTGACCATATGCTCACCCCTCCTCCTTAAATGGTTTTAGGGCGCATTCTTGGTTAGAGTTGTTTCAGTTGTGTTTTGGTTTAGAGCTAATTCTTAACAGGTGCATGATTTGCATTGTTGTAACTGAAAATCAAAGGCAAAAAATTAAGGGGTATATTTCATGATTCAATCAGCATCTTATTCATGTAATTGCAGTCATAAAGTGGACTTCATGTTGCATATGTAATATTGTTTATTATACACCTGATAGGCATTTAGTTTCGGACATATTCATATGAAAGTTGAATGTAAACTCAGGTTTGATTGCATATTATTCTCAGCTTATAATCATTTCATATTAGTGCAATTTCACATTGGAGACATAAGGAGTTTGGCTGCCATATGTATGACAAAATGTCATAGTGTTGTAGATGGGTGCTTGCATTAGAAATTGCATGAGAAGTGTTTGTTAAAATGTATCTCTTATGTAATTGTATTTCATTTATCTAGGATGCATGCCAAGTGTTTGCTAAAATGTCTCTTGGCTGTAGGTAGGCATTTCATATCAGAATTTCATATATATGTATTTAAAAATACAAAAAGTGTTGCGTCTTCATTTTAGATATTTGCATAATCATCTTAGAAGATATTTACAAGCATTTATTCATCATTGCATCAAGATAAAACACATGCAAAGCAAACTGAACCAGCAAGAACAAGGTTGCATACAAAGTGTTTGTCAAATTGTCTAAGGCAGAAAATCGGACTTTTTGCATCAGATTTGGCAAGGCACATTACAAGATCATCCACTTAAAGATACTATGTGGATGACAATTTCAGATATATCAAAGCATGGTAGTAGCATTGAAGAACTCATGGACAGAAGCCCATGAACAATTCTTTTGTTCCTCGGTAGTCTAATGCAAGTGCATCAAATTATATGTGTATTTTTTATTATTATTTATGTATTGTCATAGGTTCTAGATATTTCTAGGCTCATACACATAAGCAGGAATTTTTTTGTTTATAACCTCTAAATAATTTCATAATGAGTCAACAAATAAACTAAATCTATTTGTTTTAGCCTACATTAGAGTAATTTTAGGAGTGGTTTTGATTTTCCCAAATATAGGATGAATAACCTCTCAATAATCTTGTAATGAGCCAAAAAATAAACTAAATCTATTTGTTTTTAGCCTAAGTCTAGGAGGTTAAGTAATTTTAGGAGTGGTTTTGATTTTCCCAAATAAAGGAGGATTTGAATGAGTTTATTTTGGCTTAAGTTAGTTTTTCTTTGATGTATAAAATCAAGCCATGTATTTAGAATTTGAATAAGGAGAGTTACCCATGTGTAATCAAAAAAATATGTTTGTGTGATGAATAAGACTCTCATTTAGAAATATCTACGCCATATTCTTTTGTATCAAAGCTCAAAAACTTGTCTTAGTAAAATGTTTATAAATTTCTCATTTCTTAAAGAAATTGAGAAATTTAAAATGTTCGGGAAAGCTGGAAATGAGTAGAATAAAAACCAGAAATAATTTTGGAAAAATCATTTTGATGAATGAGCAACACATGCAGAAATATGACGGGTTTTGAAGAAGACTTCTGTTGCAATTATGAATTAGAATTGATGTTGGTAAGTTTTATGAATTGAGATTTAATATAGTTTGTATATCTAAGGAATTATTTTGCAGATAATCACTCAACCATAGTAAAGAAGAATCAATTTGGTCTTTTTGGGAATTAAAATTTGTGTATGAGTAGACAATTGTTCCCTAGCCCTACACCACCAACTATTTTTGGGACAAGGACATCCCCAGTACAATAGGATGCCAAGGGGATGTGCCCATGAACATACACCCACCACCACTAGCAAGAGGGGAATATCCCTAGGGCATTTCCCCCAAAGAGGGGATATTTCTAGTGCAGCCCTCTGATGGGGACATTGAGGGGATGTTGAGATTTTCCTAGGCATCTTTGGAAACTTTGCAATGTCCCTTAAACATCTCGAAAACCTATGTCGTCCCCCATGTTTTTAACTTACAAAAATTGATTTAAAAAAGAAGGCATTTTTCAAAATTCAGGCCACTAACCCTACCCTTAATAGTTTTATGGGCCCCATCCATACCACAAACAGCCAATAAAAACTAAAATAGAGATCCCACCCTCACTCCAAGTCACTATCAAGAGTTTGTCATTGCATTGAGCAAGATTAGAAGGGTGAGAACAAGGTTGTAAGAGTGAGAAGCTAAGAGCATTAGCAAGAGTGATAACAACACAAAGAGGAAAAGCCATTACCAATTCTTCATCAACCAACCATTCAAGTTTCAACACATTCATCGAGCCTTTGAGGTTAGCCTTGGACCTTCATAGTTTGGGTTATAGTTATATATTTTCTATTTTAAATGTTCATTCCTAAATCTGAAATAAATAATCATATGGCAGAGTTTTTGTTTTCAATTAGGATATACAATATATTGTTATTAGAATCGTATATGAAAATTTCAAGTTATGTGTTGGGTTATAAACTATTGTTTTTAAATTTTAGGGTTGTTGAACTAAAAATAATAGTTAGGAAACAGTAAATATAGTTTTGGGGGTTTAAGTTTTAACCTTATAGTTCACATTTATAACAACTATACTTTTAAGTTTTTAAATTTATTTATTAAATTATTTTTAAGTGTTCAGTTGCAAATTTGCATAAGTTTAAAATATTTGATTAATATCAGATTAAGATTTCATCTTTTGTGTATCCTCTAGTTTTGCGCTTTGTGCAACCTAAAGTGAGAAAAAAAAATGTGAAATCCTTGCTTGATGGAGGTTGAATAGCTAGGATTCCTATTTTTGTGTATCCTCTAATTTTGCACTTCTTTGAGGCAACTAGTTCTATTGAGAGTGCACACTTTAATTTCCCTTTCACACTATTGGAAAAATCTGCTAAGGATCCCCTCAATAAGAAGTACCCCTTTAAGACAATTTGCAACCAAACTACAAGTAAAGCCTAGGATATCATGGGGAACTAGGTTGGGGAAGTGTCATTTTTGTGACCTTAATTTCAAGGCAGAATTACTAAAGTTAATGCACACCTCCTTAAAATTCAAGGCATAGGTGTGGAGGTATGAAGCATCTTGTCACTCAAACATAGGACAAATAAATAAATTGTGGGGTTGTGAAGAAAAAACACCTATAGCTACTACCATTCCATCAAGGGGTCCAACTCCTACTAGTACTAGTACTTTCCAAGAGCCATGATTTCTTTATTTTTCATCTAGTTCAAGGGGTAGCAATGCCTACGGGGATATCTAAGGTGACTAGTGATGCTCCAAACCAAGTGTAGATTATTCAGTGTGAAAAATAAGAATGAAGCAGATGATGCCATTAGCAAATTCTTCTTTGATAGTGCCATTCCATTCCATGTGGTTTTCTCCTTATTATAAGGAGTTTGTGGCAAAGATAATACAAGCATGACTTTCATATGTGCCACTAGGGGAGACAAAATTGAGAACAATCTTAGATAAGAACTATTTCAAGATTAATATTCTAATGAAAAAAATGAAGACTACTCGGGTCACTAGTGGATGTAGCATAGTCATGGATGGGTGGGAAGACATTAGGCATCATCCACCCATCAACATCATGGTCACATGTACATATATCCCTAACTTCCTTAGGGTTGTTGATTGTTTAGGTAACTCATGGGATTCTGATTTCCAATTCCAAATTCTTAGAGGTACTATTAAGGAGGTTGGACTAAGAATGTGTGACAAGTTATGATGGATGCAACCTACATGTGCAAAGATACAAGGAATTTGATTATATTTAGTGAACTCCTTGTTGTGTGTATGCCATGAATAATGCACTCAAGGACACAAACAAAATTGGTTGGATCAAATAGGTCATTCATGATGCTAGAGATGTGTGGATTTTATTTGCAACCAACACACTTCACATGCAATATTCAAGACCTTCTCCAAGAAGGAATTTTTGAAACTTGTAAAGACTAGATTCACATCATAATTCATTCTCTTGAAGAGGAAGCTTGAGTTTCCAGAGACATTCCAACTAATAGTACATGACAATAAAGTGGAATTGGTTACCTAATTCTAAGTGGTGAATAAGCTGGTGTCGAGTGACGTTTTTTGGGATGATGCAAAATACATTGTCTCTATCATTGCTCCATTCTTCACAATCATTTGATATGGAGATGCTAATGAACTTACCCTTGGAGAGGTGTATGAGTGCATTGACAATGTTTTTGTCCAAATGAAGGATATTGTGTAAGAGAAAGACTCCACATTGCAATTTCATTATGAACATATTCAATCAATCATTTAGCAAATGTGGGAGAAGCTCAATACTACCATGCATATGGTTAACTAGTTATTGAACCCGAAGTGATATGTGCAAAGGCCTAACAAAGTTACCACTATATAAGATGATAAGGTGAAGGTGAAGTTCATGAAATATATTTAGAAGATTTGCAGTGCTAAGGGTGCCTCCATTATTGATAGAAGTGTACAAAATTTACCATTCTTAGGGGATATCCTGAAGAGGCCAAGTTGGAGAGGGAGACTATGGAAAAGGAGAACCCAGTTCTATGGTGTATTATGCATGGGCCTCATTATTTGACAACCACACTAGCCATCATTTGTTGTCCCAAGTTTCTAGTTCTTCTAGTGTCAAGAGGGACTAGTCTACTTATAGCTTCATCCACTCTATTAAGAGGAATAGGTTTACCTCTAGGAAGGAAAAGAAGCTCATATCTATACATAGCACCTTTCATCTTATTGATTGCAACACATTTATGTACAAGGAGAGTCTAGCGCCCTGATAGTATGTAGAGCCAAATGAGCCAACACAAGTTGATGATGATGCAACACAAACATGGTTGGTTGGTATTGGTTTGAAGGATCTTGACCTGTCCAACAATTCAAGTGATGAGGAATTTCGCACAAACTTTAGGGATGATCGGAGGAATTGGGCCATTAGCCAATCGTATTTGCATTTTGAATATAATATATTGATATTTGGTATTTTTGTTGTTCAATGCAATGTGTTTAGTATTTCAAAGTTGAAGAGACCAAGGAGTACTTAGAGAATAGTGTTTGGAGATGTAGGGTTGAGCATTTCTATGCTTTCATGTGGTTTTTCAATGTGGTATTGTTGCATTTTTAAGTGGAAAATCTGCTTCAAGATTATATAAGAGTTTTTGCATGTTATTTTGTGGGATTGAGTTAAAATTTGGAATTCTCTTTATGTGGGTAGATATCAACAATTGTGTTAGAGTGGTTTTGCAAGTAGGGTTGAGAGAATCAGAGTGTTGAGTGTACGGGTTTGAATGTGAGAAACTTGATGTAATGCTTCCCCTTGTGGATAGTAAAATTCAGAACTTATGTATGTTTCTGTTCAAAAATCAGAAATTGTATGGGTTTACAAAAGTCAGAAAATGGGTTCAATTAGGTGTGCTTAAAAATTGAGATTGTATGAAGGTTGTGTGGTCTAGATCCAAGGACAAGGCTACCCTTCATTAGCTCCAATATCCTTGGGTGCATCAACAAAAATATGAATTATATATCATTCATAAACCCTAATTACATCTTAGATGAGTGATGAATATTACACATAAACATTATTCATGCATGTGCATGTAACCAACTCCATTTATGTAGCTGAAGAGGTGAGAAAAATAGAGTATACAATAATGTTGAATATAATGATCAGGTTATATAATTATGTATGGTGAAGTTAATGGATATGAAATATCCAATTCATTTGTAGTTACTCTATGCACCACTACGGTGGATGGAAATGGACTGTTCTAGACTTTCTATCATAGTAGCTCTAGAAATATAATCATTCAACACATAAGATCTCAAAAATGATCCATGGAATTTAAAAATCAGAAACATTCCTCAAAGGAAATGACTCACTTTAAGACTCTAATAGCCTCCATTTACACTATGTAAGAAGTGAGAAGCAAGACAGGAGGGTGAGTGAAAGGGAAGGTTATGTTCTTAGTATCAATGGGTTATGTTGTCCATATGCAGTAGGTGGATTGGAGGTGCATTTGTTCCTCATGATCAAGAGCTTGGGAGTAAGGGAGCATATAGATTTCCATGTGCAATAGGAGACAGATCAAAACTCTTGCATACAGCTTGTTTAGCAGAAGTCATGGCTCGGTGTGAGTATTATGTACCTAGTGAATCATGTATTCTATCACCAACATGGATGATTTTTACACAACTTAGTGCAAACAATTGTGTAATCCTCAGACTGTTGCCAAAGGAAGCTAATAGAGAAAATAATGTGTTGGGTAACCAGTTTAGGTGGATGACAAAATGTTGTGTTGGTGATGATCATAATAAATCTGGAGAAGATAGTCTAAAATCATTTGCTTGTTCATTGACAAAAAATCATGGATTAATAATGGATACTTTAAATGATAAACATCAAGAACATTCTCAAGTAGTAATTGACTACCATATAGGGAAAGTGTTGGCAATAGAAGAAGAGAATAATATTCTAAAAGATGCATTGTCAAAGAAAAACAATGAGCTTAAGGCCTCTAGAGTCATGTGTGCTAGAAAAGTTGCCCAAATCTCCATTTTTGAACAATAATTGGACTATTGAAAGCAAAGGCAAAGGAAACTTTATCTTGAGTTGCAATTGGAAGGATCTAGAAGTGAAAGCACAAGCAATCCACCAAGCTTGTCTTCCATTGATGAAGACAACAATGACAATGACCCTAGTTGCATAGAATCATGGGCTTTGGCACTTATTGTAGAGATGGATCATATTAAAACAAAAAAGGTAACTGGCAAAGTTGAAAAGCTCAGCAATGTGCTTAAGGTTGATTCAATGGATGATTTCCTTGAGATGGATATATCGGTTTCCATGGCTTCAACTAGATTGGATATAGTAGGGATAGGAAAACTAGATGAACTAACTGGCAAGAATGTTGGAAGAATTTTTGGTGTTTTTTCTATTCAAGAAGATAAAATTTTCTCAAAAAAAGATCTCACACAAAGGAGTTGAAGCTTCAAGATATCGATCAAGAATGCTCTAAAATGTTGAAAAAAAAAAACCTTTTCCAAGAAAATCTTATTGTTTTGTAAGATAGAAACACTTGGAATGAATCTACCCTAGTTAGTCTTAAAGAAAAGCTTGATATAATACTTGTTGTGGATACCAAGGGTGTATAATTGCACAAAATACTTGATGAGGTCAAATGTTCCATGACAATAGATGTTGAAAGTGCTAGAGATTCTCACAATTGTGTTTGGTCTTCCATGAAAGCAGAATCCACTTCTGTTTTAGATACTCGAAGCAGAGTTAGTGCCATTGATGTAGAGTTTGCAACTGCCATTACCAGTGTCCTTAGTTTTTTACCATCTATAGCTCTAGACTCTAAAAATACCCCATAGTTTAAAGAATCATATGTTGACAAATTCGTTGTCACCATTCAGGAGTTTGCTCAATTAGTGAATTACATTTTAAAAGGCAAAGAAAACATTAAAAAGTTACAAGAAAGTGCTCAGGACCTTTCAAAACGTTACAGTGGTATCATATTACAAAATTATGTTGAGGTTTGTCAAAATAACAAATGTTACATCATTTCTATATTGTTGGCCTTAATGTTTCAATCATGGACAACTATACGTGTGTGCAAATTGAGAGGATTTCCTTGCATGCTTACATGCAAGCTGAATTGTGTCACGCTTTGGAGGGACCAGCCCACAATGACATTATAGGACTCATTGGAGCCCAGGGTTATAGTCACAAAGAAAATGTTTCTCATGAGATGCCCCCATGAGTACAACAAAAACAAGGTGGTAAGTTCCTAGGGCAGTTCTTGACCTTAAAGAAGTACATCTGCATGCTTTGGATAGGAGCTTCATCAAAGGGGAGTTTGTAGGTGTAAGAGTTGGATGTAGTAGATTCCATGATGATTCTTGGTAGGTTTTGGTATTGATGCATCCATGTATGCATGACTTCTTGTAGAAGGAATTGTCTCAAGATGTTAGGTATAGAGAAGCTAATGAGACTCGTGATGTTAACATGAAGTAGATGGAGCTCGTTGACTTGAAATTGCTTGAGGGCTAGCAATTTGGAGAAGGGAGGAATATCATGTCCCTTTCCTTTTAAGAACAGCCCCCTAGTGCAATCCTAATTATGGATGTTTATTAACACTTAATATAAAATAATAAATATTAAAAAAAAATTAAAATAAAGTTGAATTTCAAATTTAAAGCCTTGGTGTCCAATTTAGGGCCTTGGGACCTATTGGTGTGCGTTTTAATACCCACCGAACACAGAATAAAATGCCCAAAGACACTCTATCCTCTCTTGAAAAATCACCGCGTATGCTAAGATTGCGAGAAGATCATATGGTGATTCCAAGGTTTCTTTTGTCAGGTCTTGACGTGTGGATAAGATCAGTGGGCATTGTGATTTGCTGGTAATCACAAGGGGACTTACGTTAGAATTTATTTGCAAGCTAAGGACTTAGACGGTTTTGACATTGAAGGCTCTTTCTTTTTGGGTTTTCTCAATTTTAGGATTTCCAAAAAAAAAATGTAAAAATAGATAAGGGTTTAGGAGTGCTAATCTAATCCTAAGAATTCAAGAGACGGCGATGATTGGGTGAAACAAGGAACCACACTTTGTTTCGCCTCCTTGGGACAACTACGCAAAGTGGGTGCAATCTTCTAGGGGTGTGATCATGATTTTCATGTCCAGAATAAGACTGAAGTTAAGCATCCACAATTTAAGAGCTCAGGCTAACTTTACGCATTGGATACAAATCATCTATCCAAAGAAAGTATGAGCTAGATTTCACCAATCACCACTATCAGATCTATCATTCATTTAACAAACATTCAAATAAAATTCTACTCTAATTCTAATCTAAGTGTTGAAGGAGATATGTAACCTTGCACACCACTTGAAAATAAAAGTGATTCAAAGCAAATCATGCATAAGAGCTTTTATTAACGGAAATGGTCTAACGCAACAATTTCATATTACTCACTTCACAAATTACAAATGAGGGGGCGAGCTCAATTTATAGGCTCCTCGATTACAATTCAATGGCCAAGATTGATTTCGAATCAACGGTCGAGATTACAAAATAAAACCCTAATTAGGGCTTGTCACAATTAACTACCTCTCGACCAATAAGAAAATTACATTTTGGGACACTTGTCCTTTTTGCTAAATATAAACCAATTCCATGGATAAGTCAAGTTCATTGAACGTAGACATGTTGACTTTGAACAATTTGATTGGTTTCGAAGATGACGAGGTGCCACCTCAACGTGCTGGATGTCCTCCTTGGTCTCCTTGTTCTTTTCCCATAGATTTATCTTCCTTTGCCAATGACTTTGTCCTTTATGTTTGTTCCTTCCTAGCTGTGATCTTGGTTTTCCTTCGGGATTTTTATTTCTTCTTCTCACTTGCATCAGAATCGAGAAGTCTTCCCTTGGAGTAGTTATTGAACTTTTCCTTCCTGATTGCTTTGAAATTCCTTCAAGTGCCTTGAATTTGGAGAAGAGCTCTCCTGTGCTTTCGCCAAAATGGAGGAAATTGGAACTTTCTTTGTGAAGTAGTTCCCATACTTGGCCAAATTTTGGCTATTCAATTTCGTCTTGTAACACCTTCATGTGGACCATTCAACACTTAGCCAAGATTTTGGCCATCTTTATGCTCGAATGAACTTTGCCTGTGGATTTGTCTTTAATTTCGAGTTTGGCTTGTGCTAAGTAGGGCAGACTCCATCCTTGGGCAAGAATTTTATTCATTTCCTCCTTATTCCTCTTCATTTTTCTTGTTTTCTTTCCAACACTTAGTCAAAATTTGATCCTTTTATTGTAGGAAAATTCCACACTTAGCCAATTTTATGAGTTTTCCTTGGCGGACTTCATAGTTGTTGCGCCACTTTGCTCATTTGTTAAGGTGGAGTTTGTCTTCCTTGTGCTATTCCCATCTTGCTCTCAAGCGGACTTCATCTTCTCTTGGACAAGGCGGACTTTGAAGCTGGCTGGACAAGATGCATTTTCCTCTAAGAGTACTTGATCTTGTGGCTCGACATCTTCATGGTGGACTTCACCAATGCTTGGACATGCTTCCCTGTTGGAAGGCGGACTTTGCCTTGTGCCTGCCATTGCTTTGGGTGAACTTTGCCAATGCTTAGACACTTCCTTTCTTGTGGCGTACTCTATACTTAACCAAACATCCGACTTAGTCAAAATTTTCAAATTTTCTCTCACCTTCTGGGTTGGACGGACTTGGAGGTTTCTCTGCCATTTTGCATTTATGTCCATTCCTTAGAAATTTATTTCATGTTGAGTTGAACGAACTTCGTGTTTGCCTTGCCATACACTCTTCCTTCCGTGCCAAAGAATTTTATTCCGTCATGCCGAGGAGTGAATTTCATGCTAGCTTGATCCCCTCTCTCTCTAGGCATATTTTTTATCCATGCCTTAGAAAAATTTCCTCTCCCAAAGTTGGGTGGACTTCAGCCTCTCCTTGACATTGGCGCACTTTAGCCTTGCCTTGTCCAAGGGCGGACTTGGACATCTTCAATTTAGCCTTGGCGAACTTCATGATTGGTTGGCCATGTTGGGTGGAGCTGCTCATTGCTTAGAGAATTTTCTTGACACTTAACCAAATTTTGAAAATTTATTCTCAACACTTAGCCAATTTTCGAAGTTTTTTCTCCCCAAGGTATCAACACTTAGCCAATTTTTTGAGTTTTTCTTGGCGGACTTCTTGCTTGGCCAAACATACTTGGGCGGACTTCCTGCTTGGCTGAACATTTTTTTCTTTGTGCTGGGTGGACTTCATCATGTTCATGCCATTTTTTTTTCCTTGCATGTTGCTGGGCGGACTTGCTAGCCTTCTTGCCATTGACATTTTTGGGCGGACTTTGACCTCACCTTGCCAAGGGCGGACTTCAGCCTTCTTGTGCCATGGGCGGACTTGGCTCTCCTTGTGCCATGGCGGACTTCAACCTTGGCTTGCCAGTGCCTACCTTTGGCATGCCAAAGGTAGGGCGGACTTCATGTCTTGTCTGCCATTCTTTCCTCATGGGCGCCCTTCATCAAACTTAGCCATTTTCACCAAAATTTTGCTATTTTACCTTGATTTTTCATGATTTCTGGAGGCGTGTTGACTTCATGCTCTGTGGGATCCGAAAATAGAAACTTTTTCCCAAAATAGAAACTTTCTAAAAATAGAAACTTTCCAAAAATAGAAAAAAGTAAAAAGCATCCCTAAAATATAGGAACTCCAGAATGGCCTAAAAATGCCAAAAAGCAAAAAAGCAAAATCCCTAAAAAATAGGAAGTGTCAGAATTGGCCGAAAGCAATGGTGTTCCTCGTCTACCAGGCCTTCTGAGCATTTCCATGACATCTAAGCACAGAAACGGGTTCAAAATATCAACTTGACTGGGATGACTCTCAAAAACTCAAACTCCTCATTGTAAATAAAAAGATGATAAGCAGTTGCGATGCCAAAGCAAGAAACCAAAAGCAAAAAGAAGGGGGTCCCCATTTGCAATGGGGCGATGTGTGAAATAGGTCACAACAGGACCTAAATCTGAAATGAGGTATTTAAGCTGCCTAGGTGCCATTTGAAGGGTGCTTTTGGAGATTTTATCATTTTTTCTGATTGCAACCAGCTCAATAGGGATGGAAACCTCTATATGGAGCAACTTGAGGTTAGGACAAAACCCCTACCTCATTAATCAGATCTTTTACAGTGTTTTCTGACTGTGAATTACTCGCAGATAACTTGCAGACAATTGATTATCTTTTCCATCACTATCAAGCTGAGAAAACTAAGTTTTCACACATATTGAAGGGATGAATCAAGCTACAATAGGTTTTTCCTATCATCACAAGCCGATGGTGACAATAGGGCACCTAGCGGACCCATTCAAGCTACTCCAATTCCAAATCTGAGGACCACCTAGGAGAGAAGCTACAGCTAAAACCATCACTAGACCATTATATCCCCAAAATCGGGTGATTATCAGCTTTACCCAAGTGAACAGACCTCCAAATCTGATCTCAAGCATAGCCCAATTTGAAGATCTTAATCAAGGAAATGACAACCTTTGAGGGTTTCACACCTCAAACCATAGGAGAGGTGATTTATAGGTAAATCAAATCCAAGCACATGCCCCCAAGAAAGTTGTGAAGTCCATTCATGGTGTTGAACCTAGGCTGTTGCAGAACAACAAAGGAGAAAGCATTTATCAAATGCAAGAATAGTTTGAAACTGGACCTAACCCCAGTGGTCATCCAAGCACACTCTGAATTCATGATACGTCTAACCTAGAGGCCCATCTATCACCGTGCAAGTCAATTCCAATATCCTAGCGACCTGTTTTGGTTGCTAGTTGTTTTGTGCAATAAGACCATGCTGCAAAAATAACAGATGGATAGGAGATTGGTGACTAGACACTAGAGTCTAGTAAACTCCATGTATTCATTTTGTAATTCTGAATTTGATTGACTAATGAAGTTGTTATCAAGTTAAATATTTTGTCCAGATTTGCATTCTCTGTTATTGTTCTATTACAAGGGTTAACATTGGTCTAAAGGACTATGTCAATAGGGTTTGAATTTACTTGATCAAAAACCCTGATCTAAAGCCTATGGCCATCACAGAAGAAGATGTAAGTTTGTTTTCTTTACCATCCTTTCAAGCTACAAGTGTTGTGCAAACCATAGTTTGCATACACAAACTTGGAGAGTACTCGGCAAGCCCAAAAGTTTTGACTCAACAACTTAAAAAATACTAAAATTTCTTTAAAAAAACACATTTTTTTGCAAAATTCAATTACAAATGTATCAAATGAGTGTAAAAAACCATGAGTAAGTGTTTTCTATTAAATTTGATTCTTGAATACATATGGATTACAAAATCACATCATCATGTAAAGCCAAAAAGTGGATACAATAGCTAGCTGCTAACTGATAACTACTATGAATTTATGATGATTGTCTTTGAAAATCATCATAAATTTCATATTTATACTAGTAATAAGTTACAAGTTTTAACAATTTTCCAGTGTTACCCCAAGTTTCCAGGACGGGGATGGCAAGATGAGTCCCCAAGTTTCCAATTTTCCAGACCAAATTTGGGGACGACGAGGGGACAGGCACAACTATATAAAATATAGAAAAATTTAAAATATATAGGGAAACTTTAAATATTCATATGAAAACATGGATAAAGCATGCATATATACATTATAGAAACTTAGCATATAACATTTGTGTTAAGAATTTGTTGGCGTAACAATTAACACCTCTGGAGTGCGAGTTGGTATGGACAGCTATTTATAGTACGCGATGACTGCTCTTCAAATTAGGAGGGGAAGCTCCCTCTCTTGCTAATATGCGTTCTAAAAGTAAAATCTCTAAATCCTATCTTTTTGACTCAGTTGGAAGAGGCACAAGGTTAAGAAAACCAAGGACATTGCAGCTAAGGATTTTCTCTGGTTTCGCAGGTCTTAACTACAACTAAAAACTAAAAGCTTTAAACTATCCAATCTCCTCAAGAAAACAAAGCATGAGGAAAAGGAGCAAGAATGTGATTATACGATAAACTTCAAGTACAGATTCACAACGTGAAGGCAAGGTGGCACAACTATTTGCTTGGCTGGGAAGAAGTTTATTAAAAACAAACAAATACACGATAAACTGAGTACAACTTTACAACATGAGGGCAAGGTGGCTCAACTATTTGCTTGACTGAATAGGTTTATTGACACACACATCAAACGATAAGCTTTAAGTACAGATTTGCAACATGAAGGCAAGGTGGCATAGCAATTTGCTCATCTAAATAGGCTTATTATTAACATAACACAAGGTAAGCAACTAAGACAATAAATTGCATAGACGAGACATGCATACAATAAATGATCAAACTAGCAACCCTATTTAACTAAGATTCGAATAAACACCATAGTAATAACATGCAAGGTGGCACAACTATTCATTAATACAGTAATCACTCATGAACAGATACAGAATAACAATATTACAGGCAAGGTGGGCTCAACATATATTGTTATCACATGCAAAAGTTATTTTCAAATGAGCTGAAAGCTCTTATTTATAAACATCAAAGGTGTAGGCAACCCTAAAATCACCTTGAGTCAACTAGAGTCTTGCAAGCATGCAAGATCTTTATTCTCTAAGTCTAAATAAAAGAAACTATACAGTTAACTGGAAAGCTACCATCAGTTTACCGATAAAAACAAGACTAATTGGACATGTGCAACATGCACCTCCTTATTGAAATGAAAACTAACTAATAACTCCAACTATACAAAGATGTTTCCAAGAAAGACATGTCATGCAGTGTGTAACAAGAAGTTAACTCGGAAAGAGTTATCGAGTTTAACTCCTATGTCTAATGTCTATCTTGGAAAAGGTAGGATGCCCTGAACTAAAGTTCACTGGCCCTGATCTCGAGCAACTAACCCCTCCATGAAGTCGTTGACTGCATCACCATCCGGAGCATTGATACCCTTTCGTAGTACACGATGTTTGCACAACATATCCTCACCACTTGTGATTTGGCTTTGAAGTTCACCTCTTCTCCTAACTGCCTCATCAAACAATGTTGACATGACTATGAGTTGATCTAACTTATAGCCAATAGAGTCTCCACTGAAAATACCATGGATGAGTGTTCGCAATTCTGACTGAACGTCTACAAACTCAACATACTCACCACCCTCACGCTAATATTGGCAAGAAACTTGTGACAGAAAAGTTCTCACATAATGAAGTTCAGTAGTCACCTGCTCTCTACTCTCGGCCAACTCTGAAGTTATTTTTCCTTGTATTTTTGCTTTGAAGATTAATTGTGTTCTCCAATCAAAAATAGCTTCTCTATCTTCTTCATCAGCGACCAAGTCATATGCTATCCCTAGGTGAGTGATCAAGATTTCATCCCTAGGTTTGTCAACCGCCAAGCTACGCTCTAAATCCTGAATTTGCAAATGGAGTTTGCGGGTGTTGTATCTCAACTGAAATAGCTCTGCAAGTACAAAGCAGCCCTTAGTGATAAACTCCTCTTCCCAATCCATCATGTGCTTCCCATACACAACCATCTGATTAAGCTAACCCTGCTCTGCTGGTGGCTCTACCATCTATGGGAGTGAAGCGGTGACGTTCTCGGGCCTATGGACAAGATTAGAGATGTATTGATGAAGCTGTTGGTTTTCAGCCTTGAGGGTTGCCTTGTCTTCTCCGTCTTTTGTCACTCTATCCATTATGCCGTCAGTTGCAACTCGAAGAAAATCAACCTCTGTTTGGCATGTGCTCCTATCAAGGTTAACCTTGATAACTTCGAAATCCTCAACTTCTAACTCATCCAAATTCTTGTTTGGTGGAGGTACTGCAGTCTCTACAATGATCTCTTTCTCAACATTCCTCTCCACATGAACTTGTTTCTTCATCCTCTTATCTAATGGATCCTGGTAGATGTGATCAAAGTTTGAGTGATCAAGTATGTATGATGGCTGCCTCCTCTTCCTACCCAACTGATTCTCAAGCCAAGACAAATCTTGACTAATCTCACTGGATGGATCGGTGCTAGTCACAGGAGGTCCCAATGAGTCGAAAAGTGTAGAAGTATGACTATGTGGTAGCAAATCCAAGTCCAAATCAATGTGAATTGGAACTGGGAGCTATTGTGGTGTTGGTGATGGCAAAGGAGGTTGTACCTCTGGCTCTGGCATGCTCTGAATTATATTTGCAATGCTCCATCTGCGTTTCTGCAACAAGTGTCTTCCTTTTTGATCTATCAGACACCTTGTTTCTCTTAGAAGGGTTACTCCTCTTCTTCTGTTTGGGTTTCGACAAGGATGGCAGTGTAGATTCCACCAATGGAGGCTTTGATCTTGGCATGACTGACCTCCTTGTCTTCTTGCTTTCTAAGTAGAGTATACTATTCTGAATAGCTTTACCTATTCTCTCCTTCACGGATGAATACTCTCGAGTGTACCAATCAACAACTGGAATTGGCTGTGTATCAACCTGCTCTCTGAAGAATTGAGGAAGTACATCCCCATCATCATCTGACAACCCTTCCACATCCTCTGATAGGTAAAGAGAAATCTGCAAGAGAGTGAACCTGTTGTAACTACGTCAGCGCACCTTGAACTCATCCTTGCACTTGACCCAGTAGTCCTCCATAGTAGGCTTGTGATGAGAGCGACCTCCAAGACATGCTAAATAATAACCCCAAGGGTCATATGCATGTGTTTCAATAAGGTACTTAAGCTTGAGGTTCTCCAACTCCTGACTGTTGATGTGCTTTTTATGACAGCGCCAGCACAGAATAAAGTTGTCCAACGGTTACTCTATTCTCTCTTGATCAAAGTGTCCCACATGCTAAGATTGCTTGAAAGTTCATGTGTTCGACTCCAAGGTTCCTTTTATCGCGAATAGACTCAGTTGGTTGATGTGTTTTGCTGGTTATTTCAAGGGGACTTACGTAGTTGTTCGATTCTGTGAAGCAATTAGGACATGAATGATTTGGCAATATTGTTCTGGTATCTAGACTGACTCGGAAAATGCATAATTTAAAGGGGATAGGGATAGGAATTCTACAATCTACTCCTAAAGGGTGGAATGTAAAGATCAATTCGAACAATCTTCAAACCAGACTCCGCTTTGCCTCCCTCCGGACAACTTCCACAAAGTTGGTGCAATCTTCAAAGGATGAGAAAATATTCAAACCATGACACAACATGTTCATACCATCACAACGATGCATATGGACATATGAGTCACAATCGAAGTTAAGCGCTATTACTCCAGTTGACCACGCAAGGCGAACTCACCGTCAGCCAGTCCGCTAGTGGTATGGACGAGAAGACTTGCTCAAATGAAACACCACATTCCACAGCTAACAACTACTTGCATGAAATAAAAATCTATTTTACTCTATCTACCTTGAATTGGAAAGACGAAATGGCCTTGCTAGCTACTCATAACAAAGAAGAAATCACCAAGCAATGAAACTCTTTGTATTATGAAAAGTGTTCACAACAACCTTTTACAAAACTTTCAAAGGAAAGTTTTCTTCCCTCCTCAATCTAAAGCTAACTTCTAAGCTAAATGCTATATGCCTTCTACTCTCTAGCTCTGATCCAATTCCAATTCTAATCTCTATCTAATAATTTACAAATGAGGGGGGATGCCCCTTTTATAATAAGTCCAATTCAGTGGACGGTTTAGATCGAATTACAATGAAGGGCTCAGATCGAGCCACCTATGCCCTAATTAGGGTTTATGCCCTAAAAACCGCCACAGAGAGGAGTGGGCAATGAATGCACAGAATATTCTCCACTCCCCTGCAGGAATCATAATGAGCAATTAATGCCCACTATCACCATCAAGAAGATCCTCATCCATGAGAGCGTTCCCACTGGCCTTCTCCCGGATAGCAAACTCGATCAACCGGGCCAATACTGCTTCAACCTCCTGTGCAGAGATCGGTGGAATATGGTTGAGCTGGAACTCCAAGACTGCTACCGTCTGTCCGTATCTGGTGTAAGATTTCCTCCATGTCACTAAGGCGTCCTGGGTATGCTGAATTATACTAGAGAACGTGGAGACATTCTCAAAGTCATCCAGGACAAGTGACCTCGCAGCTGAGAAGAATGGAGGCAGTCTACTTTTCAAGCCATCAGCAGTTATCTCCTCTGGGACCAACTTTCTAGCAAATATGGCTTCTAATGTATTGAGGACTCCCCCCAAGATGTTGCCCATTGCTTTCCTCACTTTAGCTGAATCTGCCCTTGCTGCGTCGTGAAATCCACGGCCTGTGACCACCGAGGAGTACCAACTGGTGAAATCATACCTATCACCTCTCTGAATTACACCTCCATCCACCAAGGTTTCTAGAGGTATATGCATCAAAGCCCCCAAACGAAGTACAGTCTTCGTTTGATAGATGCGAGTATCACCCCAGGCCTGATCTACTATATCCATCCGTGCCAAAATATTTGAGGCCTGTCGATAAGCATCGGCGAGGTCCTCCATGAATTTCCCTGTCTCAGTATGAACACGGCTAACCCACTTGTCTGCCTCCGTTTCCATTTTCTTCAAATCCTCTAAGGCAACAACTGACTCCTTCGGAAGCTCTGATGGACGTTCTACTGCTGGGTTTGCTGGTTCACCTGGACGTGCTAGATTTTGCATATATCCTATCAAGGTTTTGTGCTCCTTCTTCAATTTCTTATACTTCCCCTCCGTGCGGAGCAACTGATCCTTCAATGCCTGATAGGAGTTATCGAACTCCTCGATAACTTGGGCTCCCGTAGGACGACCCAACTCTACTGTGGTGATCACGTAATTTTCAGGCCTCTCCTCGGTTCGATCACAATCTTCCCTCGGAATAGCCACCTGAAGCGTGCGAGAGCCTGATTCGTCGGTCGAGATCTTTGAAAACTTTCGGGCCCTTTTCTTCTCTGGTGGCGCACTGATCCTCCTGAGGAACTCCTCCATCTCAATGGCCGGATCCGTATCATCCTCGGGTTCTCTCCTCATTCTGTCGGAAAGCCAATCAGGCACTGTCTGTGGATTACAAATGACAAAGGGGCTGCTTCTTTAGTTGCCTCCATCTCGTGCACTTCTCTCTTCTTACCTTTGGTTTGCTCAGGCTCATCCTCCTCTATAAGCTGGGTATCTCCGACTCTTGGGTCCCCTGTTCTGTGTTTTCTTTTTCTTCCAAAGTCGTGTCCAACATCCGCTGAAAATGGCTGTCGGCCATTGTTTCCTCTTCCTCCTCCTGTTGGCCGCCCCTGGATAGACTGACACTAGCTGATTCCCGGGCGTTGGGCTGATCTACCTCCTCAAGTCCCCGCTCTTCCTCCAATCCTGCCCTCTGATCGGCAAATAATGAAACCACTCTCAAACTCAAAGACTGAGTTTGTGAGTGCACGAGTGATGCTTGTTCTATCCTCAATGGTATCGGTTGGGTTGGCACTTCTACTTGTGCCCTCGATGTCTGAGCAATTTGTTTCCCCCTTTTTACCGATAACGGCCTTGGGTCACCCATCAAGCTATAAGTAAGGGCGATCGACTTGCTCTTGAGTCTGCATACATGTCTATCGACCCAAGTCCTGGTAAAAGTCATCACCGGGATAGAAAGCGTGTCCAAGTCCATGATCTCTGGCTCGGACCAATCAGGTGGTGGGACAGGAGTATCCCTAACTGAACCATAGTCGGGTTGCATGACGTTGACATCCTCCTCCACCTGGTCGGGAACTGGAATAATCTCACATTCTCTAATCAACTTGAGAGGAAGTCTGGAAAACATCCTTCTTCTTATCTCAGCCTCATCCACTGCATTTGCCCAAAAGTCCTCCAGATGAGCTCTGTGCCGGTATTCAACGTTCTGTATCATCCGGATGTTCCTGTAAGGATCGAAATCCTGCCTGCCTGTGTGATATGACAAATGATAAGATTGCAGCTCGTCCTCTGCCTCTCGGGCTGCCTGCAAAGAGGGACACACCTCAATGGAATTTCCCATGGTGATAGGGAAATCAAGTCCACCCTTCTTTTTCCTTTTCTGAATCTTATCGTAGGCAATCAATTGCCTAGATACCTCAAGCATTACTATGTGATCAGTGGGGTATCGTGGTAACCGATACGGATACGAAGTGAACCCCTGCAGCCTAATATATGTGAATTTCGGGAATTGGATGAGCCAATACCCATATTCCTCAATCAATGTCTGTGCTTCTTTAGATATTCTCTGCTGCGTCCTCTGCTGAAGTGTCCTCGCAATGTGCATTGTGAATGCATCATTTGCCCGTTTATAGTTGGCAATGTTAGCTAAATGTAGCTGTGTGCAGGCTTCATGGATTTTGAATTGACCAGGGGCACAGCCGATTGGCTCCTTGTACGAAATCCCTCTGTACTTAGTCATTCTGGCCAACATGTAAATTACATATGAGCTCATGTAGAAAGTCTTCGTCACCTTCAGGCTCCTGAATTGCTCATCGATGTGGTTGCTAATCATCCTAGCCCAATCGACACACTCCTTTCCCTCCAAGATGATCTCGATGAAGTAGAACATCCAAGGCTCGAAAATGTAAGCCTGTGCACTCCCATTCACCCGGCTCAGCATCATTATCAAATCACAGTATTCTTGTTTCACGTCCTCGGCAATTATCTGCTTTGGGAGCTTAGTGCGGGGTGGCCTCGGCTTCTGCATCCAAACTCTGTTGATGACTGCAGTGACTCTTTCGAAAGAGGAAGAGTACATCTTATCTGCCCTCTTATTTGTCCTGTATAACATCTCCTCAGCAGTCGGAATCCCAAATGCCTCTCCGATGGCATCCGGTGTGAAGTTGGCGAGCAGTTTACCATCCGGAGAGACAATCGTCCTACGTTCTGGCTTGTAGTGATTGGCGCACTCCATAATTAGCTCCGGACACTGAATTGCTGGCGGAAAACTAGCAGCTGCGTAGATTCCACTCTTCATTATATTATGTGCCGTGACTGATGGTTGATGGCCCCCTAGCCCGAACATCCTCGATTTGAGTGCATTTAGATTAAATGAACCAAGGTTGGTGTCATTTAATCCCGCCAACTTTGAAACTATTGCTGACTTTGGGAGAAATGGCTTAGCGAGCCTTTTAATCATTGCCTGCCGGGATGAGCTAGCCTTGCCTGCTTCAGTGTTTGCAGCTCTGCCTGCGGCTCTGCTTGTTCCTGCAACATCCTTTGCTCCGGCCATCTGCAAAATAAAATAGAATAGCAATAAGCTAGGCTGCAGATTTTTTAAATAAAATGAAGTAACCTCCGAGACGGCTGCGAACGTGGAGTTAGCTTTTTGAAAATAAAAACTCTCAGCATAAATTACTAACTCCAAACCTCGTACTGTATAAAAAACTTCAAGCTTATAAAGAAGCTTTCAACGACTGCACTTCCGACTGGCGAAGAAAATTGCAGCCAACTACCAACTTTCAGCAATGTGGATACTTTCTCAGCACAAAATGAATTAAATCCTTTGTCTTGACTTCGTCAACCTCAGCAACTTTCAACTTCTAGCAGCTCGAATAAGTAAAATCTGCAGCAAGCTTCAACTTTCGTGCAACTTCAATACTCAGCAATTTCGAAATAAATCCCCAGCACAATATAAATTTCTGCAACTCAACACTCTGCAGCAACTTCAACAAATAAATCTTCCAGCAACTCCGGAAAACAACTTCAACCTTCAACTTCGAAATTGCAGCAACACACTTTCAGCTTTTCGAAAGAAAGAGTCTCGGCAAATGAAAATTTCTCCAGCACTTCGCACTTTCAGCAACTCAACACTCCGAAATAAAATAAACTCTCAAAGAATTTCTCTCCTCAACCACTTCGAAAATATTTCAATCTCTCAAGAACTTCTTCAGCAACTTCAACTTCGAAACAATGTGAGGAGAAATGAGAGAAGAGATTGTTTAAATAACTCTTCTCGGAGAATCCTGCTAAGTAGTGCTGGGGCTATTTTTAGCACCTTCATCAATTTTCCACTCTCTTCGTTCGGAATCTTCTAATTCAAGCGCAGTAGTGGGCTAGTCGTCAGCCGGTCATTATGGCAGTTGCCATTAATAATGATTCCTTCCTTGTAAAAATTCGAATTTTTCCTCTTAATCTGCCAGTTAACTCTTGGCGATTTAAACAACTCGCGAGAAAAAAATCACTTGACTTGATTTAAAATTCCATTTTAAAATCTCGCAGTGTTTAAATAAATTCAACTCGAAAAAATTCGTGGGAGTTGTAAATTTATTTCCAACTTTTAAAATGTCTGTCATTTAAATCCTCGATTTCATAAAATTTGCCTTAGACATTTTAAATTCTCTCATTAAAATGTTCAACTCCGGGTGATTAAAAATTATTTGCATGCTCGAAATAATTCATCCTCTGAGATTTAACTTCCGTCAGGAAAATAATCTAGGCAAAACGAATTTCCTCTGAAAATATTAAAATTTCCCTTAGGAAATTAATTTTCAAACTCTGCTAACTCATGGGTGCATTTTAAACGGGTTCATTTGATTTTCACTTAGAAAATATTTTATCAAGTCGCCAACCCTGTTTAAATGTCTGGAAAATTTTAAAATTCATCAAATCATCCTTCCAATTTTTCAAATTCTCATGCCCTAGGAATTTCTCCGCTTCATATGCTTAGTAGAGAATTTAAACCTTCATCCCCCCTAGGCGTATACTTCCCTGGTGAAATATCTATCTCCATGCCTTAGGAATTAAAATTTAAATCCCTCTCATTTCTTGGGCGTATTTCTTCTTGGTACCTCTTAATTCCCATGTCTTAGAGGATTTTTTAAATCACCCACAAGCTGGGCGCACTTGATATGCTAAGCCTTCACTTTGCCTTAGACGTTTTTCACTTAGAAAATTTTCATGCTTCACCTTTACTTGAGGGCGCAAATAGACATGTCTACTCTCATCTTGCCACTTAGAAAAATTAAAAAAACTCCACTTCAACTTCTTCAAGGGCGCATTTTGAGTTGCAAGCTTTCAATCTATGCCTTGAAAAAAGAATCACCTTCCTCTACCACAAGCCGGGCGCATTTCAAGGGGGTAGCTTTCATTTTCATGCCTTTCAAGGCTCTTCCTCAAGGTGGGCGCAAATGGGCATGTCAATTTCCAATCTTGCCTTAGGCGTTTTTAGCCTTCAATCCTCCATGGGCGCAAATGAGGGGTGGTGCTTTTGTTTTTGCCTTAGAATATTTTCAAACACCTTTATAACCTTGGGCGCATTTACATACATGAGCTTTCAACTTGGGCGCATTTTAGATGTTGAACTTTCAATTTTGCCTTAGAACTTTTTTCAACATTTTCAATGTCTTGAAGGTGGGCGCATTTTGACCCATGAGCTTTCACTTTGATGACTTAGAATTTTCTTTGAGGGTCTTCACTTTACCTTGGGCGCAAATACTACCTCAAGCTTTCATTTTATGCCTTAGAAGAATTTCAAAGCTTCCATTATCCTTCTCAAGGTGAGGGCGCATTTCACTAGGTGAGCTCCTATTTTCAATGCCTTAGTAGAATTTCATGTTAACCTCTCCATGGTGGGCGCATTTAGGGGGTGGTACTTTCAAGTGAGGGCGCATTTCTACCCCTCCACTTTCATTTCAATGCCTTAGCCGCTTTTTCTCCAGCAACCCTTTTACACTTGAGGTGGGCGCACTTTGAAGGGTCTACTTTTATTTTACACGCCTTAGTTTATTTTTCACCTTTTCTCCTTCTTGAGGGCGCATTTGATGTGCCATGCTTCCATTCAAACACTTAGGCGTTTTTCACATGTAAGCCTTGACTTGAGGGCGCATTTCATGGGGTGAGCTTTTGTTTTTGTGACTTAGACAATTTTCAAAGTCTTCTCACTTGCCTTGAGGGCGCATTTCCACATGCCTAGTTTCATTTTGTGCCTTAGAACTTTTTCCAGCATTTTCAATATCCTTTCAAGGTGAGGGCGCATTTGAGGTAGGCTACTTTTATTTTCGTGCCTTAGAAACTTTTGAACTCTTCTCAACTTGAGGGTGAGGGCGCATTTGAGGTGTGCCACTTCCGTTTCATACTTAGAAAATTTCAAAGTTATCAACCTTGAAGGTGGGCGCATTTTCTCTACTCAACTTTGAATTTTGTACTTAGAAAATTTCTAGATTTCATTCTTGAGGTGGGCGCCTTTTAGAGCTCTTGCTTTCATTTTCCCATACTTAGAAAAATTTTCATGTCTCTGCTTGCTATTGCTTTTGCATTCTATTTTTAGCAAGTTGTGTTATTTTTAGCAAGTCCCTTAATTTTCAACCTCTAAGGCTCCGTTTTGCCTGAAAATTTCATCATATGATCTTCTTCACCTTGTGAACCTGTGTTGCCAGTCCTCTGCCCTGACCTGCTATTTATAGCCACCTGCTATTTATAGTAAGTTTTGACTTTCTGACTTCAGTAGCTCCGTTTTGCTTGAAAATTGCAACGCCCGATCTTGATAACGTGAGTGTCGTTCTGATGCCAACCTCGGGTGCAGACCTGCTATTTATAGCCGTGCCTTGACTTACTAAAAATAGTAAGTTCTCCGATTTCGCTCAAATTTTGCCAGCAAGTGCCTTGAAGTGTGCTGACATGGGTGGGGTACTCTGTCTTGACTATTTTTGGACTTCACCCCCTATAAAAGTGGAAACCCTAATTTGACTTGCATGTATCCCGAACGGTCTCCGTTTGTCCTCGTTCCTTCTGCATGTCGTTCTGCTTGCTGAACTGGAGTGTTGGGCGGCTGCCAGAGTGTACCTGCTAAAAATAGAAACTGCCTGAAAAGTGACTCATCCACTGCCGGATGGTTTTGCATGTCATATTGCCCGTGGGATCTCAAAAAACCCAGAAAAACCCGAAAACTGCATGCACACTGGCTAAAAATAGTAAGTCCTCAAAACTCGATCTTCTCCGCTTGCATGTCACACCGTTGCGAAGCTCTCGAAAAACCCATAAAGAAAAACCCGACATGCGTTGAAAAACACTGCATGCGAACCCTAAAAATAGCCTCCGAAGGTGAACTCGAAAGTGATGTCTCGGTTTGCATGTTACATCACTGCGAAGGTTTTGGAAAACCCAGAAGGATTCTCCAGACATGCATCTGAAAAGCTCATGTGGAAACCCTAAAATGGCTCTTGAAGCCTGAACTGCCAAAAATAGCAAGTCGTCTGATCTGGCTCAAAATTTACGTGTAGGCAGCTTGATGTTACCCGGATGCAGTGGAACTGACAGAATTCCAAAATCTCAATAAAATAGTCCCAAATTGAATACTTACTAAAAATAGTAAGTTGCCGGAATACAGTGAAAATTTAGGGGGACTCTGCTGGAAGTCTTCTGACTGCTGCACTAAGCTTAGATTCCAATTTTATAACTCAGTTTGACCTTTAATAAGCCTGAAGGATGAAAACCCTAATTACACAGACTTAACCAATACTTTAACCTGGGTCAAACGACAGGACATCCCCGGAAGGACCAGAGACCAGAGAGAGAGCGAACCAAAGCTAAAAGACCAGAATGGAGCAAAATTTAGGGGGTCCCCATCTCGATGGGGTGATGTGTGAAAAAGGTCACAACACACCCTTTAGAAGTAGATTGTAGACTTCCTATCCTTACTCCCTTTAAATTTAGCATTTTCCGGGTCAGTCCAGATACCAGAACGATATTGTCAAATCTTTCATGTCCTAATTGCTTCACATAATCGAACAACTACGTAAGTCCCCTTGGAATAATCCAGCAAAACACATCAACCAACTGAGTCTATTCGCAATGAAAGGAACCTTGGAGTCGAACACATGAACTTTCAAGCAATCTTAGCATGTGGGACACTTTGATCAAGAGAGAATAGAGTGACCGTTGGACAACTTTATTCTGTGTTGATGTCGTCATAAAAAACACGTCAACAGATGCCTCTATCAAAAATGTGTTACTACCCAATTGGTGTAGAATTCATGAGGCTTTCCATTCAGAGGTCACATGTGCTATGTGCAAGATCGCCATAAAGCAGGCTGCAAAGATGGTTCCACAGGTCTCTTTGGAAGAAGAAAGTGAAGAGGTTTACTTAAGGAGAAGGATCTTCCATGGAGAAATTGATAAAGGATGAGAAAATCAAGCCAGTAGTGGATAAGAACATTGCAGAGGCATATGAACGAGAAGATACATGCAGTAGTCACATGGAAAACCAAGAATGGACCTTTAGGTTTGACGGATCAAAATCTAAGAAAGGAAATGGAGCAGGATTTGAACATATCAGCCCAACAGGAGAAGCATATTTAGGTGCTTATAGACTCCAGTTCTCCTGTACCAACAATGTCACTGAGTATGAATCACTAATTCATGCCTTGATCCTAGCAATAGAGAAAGGAGCTAAAATTGTGCACGCCTATGGAGACTCAGATATAGTGGTCCGCCAAGTGAGGAAAGAGTACGCTTGTCATGATAAGAGATTGGGCCGTTACCGAAACAAAGTCTGGGACCTAATCAACAGCTTCGACGCATTCAACATCAGGTAGGTGTACGAGTCCAGAAATCCAATTGCCAATTCTCTCGCGCAAGCAACTAGCTCATTGGAGCCTTTAGCCATGGAAGGTTTGAAGAAGTTCACAGTGGAATTGATCTCTACACCCTTGATCCCTGACAACATAAAGAATTTTCAAGTGTTTGATGATGATAAGCAACTTCTAGAGTTCTTGACGAGCTCCAGAGTGTTCGAGGCACAGATCATAGATGAAGAAGAAACTGAAGAAGCAGAGTTTGACGCTGAAGGCATCTTAAATTTAAAAACAAATGTTATTCCCAGAGGCATGGTTGAATTGGAAAGACTTTTTGATCCCTATAGACTGAGTAGAAATCAGAGTACTGAGGGAAATGAGTGTGAGGCAATCAACCTGGGAACCGATGAGAAAGTGAAGAATGTTTTTGTGGGTAAGGTTTGTACCCCGGAAAAGAAGCAAGGTATTTGACAAGCATTGAAAGAATTCTCCGATGTGGTAGCCTGGGGCTACAAAGATTTAAAAACATATGACACTTCCTTGATTACGCACACAATCCCATTGAAGCCAGGAAGTAAGCCATTTAGACAGAGGCAAAGGCCCGTAAACCCATTGTTGGAACCATTAATTCATCAAGAAGTCAAAAAGCTTCTTTCAGCTAGGATTATCTTTCCGGCAAGGCACTCGACGTGGGTCGCCAATCTAGTTCCAGTTAGAAAGAAGAATGGTGAAATAAGATTGTGTGTCGATTTCCGCAATTTGAATAGGGCTTCTGAAAAAGACAATTATCCCTTGCCCTCATTAGATGAAGTATTACAAATTGTTAATGGTTCCCGGATGATGTCATTCCTAGACGGCTATTCTAGATACAACTAGGTGATGGTAGAAGAGGCAGACAAGTTGAAGACAGCTTTCACCACCAAGTGGGGAACTTTTGCATACAGAAGAATTCCTTTTGGCTTGATCAATGTCGAGGCCACATTTCAGCGGGCTATGGACATTGCTTTCCGGGATTTGGTTGGAAAATGCATCATTATATATATGGATGATTTGACCGTGTTTTCCAAAAGAAGAGAAGATCACGCTGAAGATATGAGAAATATTTTTCAGAGATGCAGAAGGTATGGCGTTTCTCTCAATTCAAAGAAGTGCGTATTCGGTGTTACTGAAGGAAAATTGTTAGGACATGTTATTTCAGAAAAGGGCATCTCAATTGATCCAGAACGTATTGAGGCAATCTCAAAGATTGGTATGCCAGGAAGCTAGAAAGAGTTGAGATCATTCTTTGGCAAGATCAATTTTTTGAGGAAGTTTATAACTGGGTTTGCAGAAATTGTCAGACCGTTGAATGAGATGTTGAAGAAAAATGCAAAGGTCCAATGGACTCCTCAAACTAGGAAAGAATTTGATGAAATCAAACAGGCAATAGTGGATGCCCCAATATTAGTCAGTCCTGATTATTCCAAGCCGTTTTATTTGTGCTCTTTTGCTTCAGAGCACACTTGCACAGCAGTATTGACCCAGAGGACAAAAGAAAAGGATGAGCACCCAATAGCTTTCATGAGTGCACCGATGAAGGACGCAGAATTAAGGTATCCAAATGTAGAGAAGCAGGCTTATGCTTTGGTGAAGGCAGCTAATAAATTCAGGCACTACATCTTGAGAAGCAAATTTTATGCTAAAGTTCTAGATGCCACGGTGAAGATACTATTGATGCAGAACGAACTAGGAGAAAGAAGAGGCAAGTGGGTCACCACTTTGCAAGAATATGATATGGAGATACAACCGATGAAGTTAGTCTGAGGGCAAGCTTTGGCACAAACAATTGCAATGGCAGGACCCGGACTTGTGCAGCAGACATACATGTTGGAAGAAGTGTCTCCAGCGGAATGGTATGATGACATAGTTTATTATTTGTTGAACCATAGATGTCCTTCGCATTTGAATCTGGTGCAACGAAGAGCACTAAGGATGAGGAGCCAGAGGTTTATGCTTCAGGGATCAATGCTTTATAGAAGAAATCACGAAGGAATTTATTTGAGATGTGTAGGCAAAGAGGAAGCCAAGCAGCTTATGGAACATTTTCACGAGAAATTTGGGACAAGTCACGAAGGTGGTTTGGCACGGCTCATCAAATTTCAAGGGTTGGATATTATTGGCCTACACTCTTTAAAGATGCCTATGAACATGTGAAGGCTTGCCATATTTGTCAAACAACTGCAGATAGAGGGAAGAATCTGGCTATTCCTTTACAGCCGGTGATTGAAGTCAGGTTGTTTGCCAAATGGGGATTAGATTTTATTGGGATGATCAATCCACCTTCCTCGGCGCAACACAAATACATTTTGACAACGACAGATTATTGCACCAGGTGGACAGAGGCTCAAGCTCTCAAGCTTTGCACGATGGACGTGGTGATTAAGTTCCTTGAAGAGAATATTGTTACAAGATTTGGATGCCCCCATGCTTTGGTGTGCGACAATGGTCCAGCTTTTTCATCCTTGAAGTTTTCTAACTGGGCATTTGAATATGGGATCACTCTAAAATTCTCATCCAACTATTATCCGCAGGGGAATGGACTAGCGGAGTCCATGAACAAGAATTTTCTCAACGCTATTAAGAAATTACTAGATAAGAACCCCAAGGATTGGCATACACAGCTGAGATTTGCTTTATGGGCAGACAGGACCAAAACAAAGAATTCTTTGGGAACGTCTTTGCATCATTTGGTCTATGGACAAGACCCCGTCTTCCCAGTCCAGCTGAGGATCCTGACTCTTCAATTTATTCAGGAATATCTCGAAAGAGAGGACAGAATTCAAACCAGGTTGTCCCAGTTGATGCATTTGGAGGAAAAGAGGGATGAAGCGTTGGAAAATTTGGCTAAGCATCAAGGAGTCATGAAAAGATGGTTCGACAAGTAGGCTAAGGTCAAGGCCTTCAGGATTTCCGACTTGGTCTTATGTTGGGACAAGGCCCATAAAAGGAAAGGTGACCACGACAAGTTCGACAAATTGTAGCTGGGCCCCTATCAAATTTCTAAGATCCTGGGAGATAATGCATTTAGGTTGAGAACACTAACAAGAGAGGATATCCCGTTGCCAGTCAATGGGCAATTCCTCAAGCATTATTTCCAAGCATAGGTTCCCTCTTGGGACCTACTTTGTATATAGTTAGATTAGGTTGCCTTTGCGTTTTCCTTTTTGGTTTTGGTTTTGGTTTGTTGCCCTTCGGGTTTTTGGTTTGATGTTCCTTCCCTTGAGTTGTCCGCTCAAGTGGTTTTGGTTTGGGTTTGGATGGCGAAGATTGTGGATTTCCTGTTGAGAAGGGGGTGATGATTTTTCCTTATGCAAGGATTTAGTTTACTGCCATTGGGTTTTATGGATTTGTGCAAATTTTGAAAGGCCAAGGTTGTTTTCCTCTTGTCATCGTGCAGTCTCGAAATAAGCTCGACTCGAGAGGTTAATCAGTTATTGTGTCTTAACACATGAGTCAGAGATCACAATGCCCTATTTGTTCAACAAACTACTCTGAGTCATTTTGGCTTCTTGGGAGAGGTTATGGCAAGTGGAAATTTTACGTCTTGCTTCAGTGCCACTACAATTCTTTAAACCCATTGGCAGCTTCAATGCTTACCAGCCAATTGTGGAATTGACGGAAAATCAAGAAAGAAAAGACAAACTGTGCTAAAAGAAATATCTGAAAAATAAAAAAAATAAAAAAATAAAAAAGAACAATGAAAGAAATATCATACTTTGAATATTAGTTTTGGGAACATACAGATAACTCCACCGGGGCTATGGACGCCTAACCGACAGTGGAGAAATATTCGTGAGAATTGTAGCGACAACCTCATCAGTGCTATGGACGCCTGACTAGCAGTGAGGCAATGTCCAGGATGCTTTTGAAGTTAAGATACTTATATAGCTTGCCTTAGTCAATTTTGAGGGTCAAGATGGTTTAGAGATGAAATGAATGCATACACTCAGAAAATCTTGGATGAGCCTGTTTTGATCCAATATCAGATTCTTCTCCCTTTTGAGTGACTTCCTTTCCACATGATGGTTAGAGGGAAATTAGCCAAGGTTCTATTCTTAAAGTGTTTTTCAACACTTTCCCGTGGAGTCACCAAATGTTGTGACCTTTTCACACATCACCCCATTCAAAATGGGTACCCCCTAATTTTTGCTCCATTCTGGTCTTTTGGCTTTGGTTTTGGGTTGTTTTGCGTCTCTCTCTCTCTCTGATCTTTTTGTCCTTCCGGGGATGTCCCTATTTTCGACCTAATTGGAAATTTTGGTTGTTTGAAGCACGTTTTGATGAATTAGGGTTTTCATTCTTCAGGCTTGTTGACGTCAAATCAAGTTGGCAAATTGAAATATGAGCATGGCATTGCAATCAAGAGACTTTAGGTAGGATCCCATTAAATTTTCACTGAATTGTGACAACTTACTATTTTTAGTAAGTACTTAATTCGGGGTCTTTTCCTTAGGATTTTGGAATTTTGATAGTTTCACCACATTCAAGACACTTCAAATTAATTGCACGCAAAATTTAAGCAGATTCGGACAAATTTCTATGTTTAGCAGTTTTGGCTTCGAAGGCAATTTTCAAGGTTTGCATGTGTGATTTCTCAATGCATGTCAAGATATTCTTTCTGGGTTTTTCAAGAGCTTCACAATAAAATAACATGCAAGTCAAAATGATGACCTACTATTTTTATCAAGTACTCGCATGTGGACCAATTTTCTAGGATTTTTTTGGGTTTTTTGAGATCTCCCGAGCAATATGACATGCAAATGCATCCGGCAATTGGTTGATCACTTTTTAGACACTTACTATTTTTTGTAGGGCCACTCCAGCAGTCCCAGATCTTCAATTTCGAGAATAGAGTAGTGCAGAACAAAAATGGAGTAAAACGGAGGTCCGTTGAGGCACATGCAAATGAGATTAGGGTTTCCTACTTTTATGCCTAAAATGAGGGGTGAAATTCGAGGAATTGAAAAACTAATGTATCCCATCACGATCAACATCCTTCAAGTAGTCTATTGATCAAATTTGAGCGCAATCTGAGAACTTACTATTTTTAGTAAGTCAGTTTAGGGCTAAAAATAGCAGGTCAGCACGAGAAGCGGGTGTGAATAGGTCAAACAAGTCATGGGGATCACATTGGAAAAGTTTCAAGTCAAGAGAAGTTGCAGAAGTCAAGAAATCAAGGATTTACTAAAAATAGTAGGTGAACACGAATGGCAGGTGAGCACTAACGGCAAGTATGAATAGGTTAATCAAGCCACGAAGACCACATCCACCAGCTTCAGGTTTAAAAGAGTTGAAAATCCATGAAAAATCACAACTCTCCAGAATTTACCAAAAATAGAAGGCAAGGGCGAGCAGGGCGAAATTGGCTAAGTCAAAGTGAAAAGGTTTCTAGGTCATGGAAACAAAAGCAGGCACCCCCAAATGCGCACTAGCTCATGTGGGTGATACAAAATGCTCTAAGACACGAGATGAAAGCTCCCCCCCTAAATGCGCCCTCAAAGACATGGAGGCCTAAAACTTTCTAAGTATGATAGACATGAAAGCACTGGGGGCAAATTGCGCCCACGAGCATGAAACAAGTTGAAGAATATTCTTAGGCATTGAGAAATGGCATGACCACCCCTCATATGCGCTCTCAAGGTAGCTAGAGATGAGAAAAACGCCTAAGGCATGGACATGGGAGGATCCCCCTTCATATGCGCCCAAGTGGTGAGGGGGCCTTGAAAATTTTCCAAGTATGAGAAAATGGAAGCTCAAGGGGTGATACGCGCCCTAAGGGAGTCAAGAGGTGAAAATTTGCTAAGGCATTGGAAATAAAAGTAGCCCCCTCTAAATGCGCACTCAGCATGAAGCTTGACATGTCAAATGCGCCCTCAAAGAGATACATGGAGTGGAAATTTCTAAGTGAAGGAAAATGAAAGCATACCCCTCCATATGCACCCATCTCATGAGACAAGTTAGAGAAAATTCCTAGGGCATCAAAATGGAACCACCACCTATGAAATGCGCCCTCAACTTGAAGCTACTCACCTCAAATGCGCCAAAGCTCATGTGGGTGACACAAAAGTTTCTAAGGCATGGGAATAAAATCTCAAGGGATCAAATGCGCCCTTGTGAAGGAATGAGGAGATTCAAAAACTTCGAAGTTATAAAGTGAAAGCTCACACCTCTGGATGCGCCCTTGAAGTGAAGGTGTTGGAAAGCTCTCTAAGTGGTGAAAATGAAAATAGCCACCCTCATATGCGCCCTAGGAAAAATAAGAGGGGATGAGTTTGAAATTATCCGTACATCCTTTTAATTTCAGCATTTTCCTGGTTAGCTTAGGAAATTCGAGCATCATTGATAAATCCTTCGAGTCTTGCAAGTTCTTCTCTTCGATTGAACAATTGTGTAAGTCCCCTTGGAATAACCAGCAAATCACATGAAGCCAACTGAGACTATCCACTGCATGAAGGAACCTTGGAGTTGAATGCATGATCTTTCTAGCAATCTTAGCATGCAGAATACTTTGTTCAATTGAGGATAGAGTAACCATTGGGAAACTTTATTTTGTGTTGGTGTGGTCACAAAACACCCGTCAACAGGTACCTCATCAAAACTGTTATCCAGGACTCATCCATGCATCCATCATTGCATTCTACATCAGGGTTTTACATCTTCTCCCTAAGTTGATCTTAAGAGGGGTGTTGGAGTAATTAGGATAATCACTTGATAATTAATTAATCATTAATTAATTATTAAGTCCCTTATTATTTTATTCACTTAAGCTAAACTTAGGAATGTTTTTTTTATTATTAGATTGGGTTAATTATAGGTCTAGTTGTCTCATTGCATGAGATTAAGAAACTTGTCACAATCTAATGCAATCCTCATCTAGGGTTTGCTTTATTTTGCTTTTATAAGCATGCACATTCATTGTAATCATTAATTCACATTTATTCATTCAATACAAAAGGCATATCAAATGCTTTTGTGAATTCATTTTTTTCTCTCTTGGTTGCATAGCGAATCAATTGCTTTGATCTCTTAGATGTGATAGGCGTTTTGGTTGCAGAGGATCACTAGGAGTTGTGGGGTTAACTATCAACTCCAACAATTGCAAACCTTAGATTTTTTATCTTAGTTTAATTATAAACCATAAATATTAAATATTTTTCTATTTATATATTATTGCAGCATTCTTTAGATTTATAAATTTCTTTATCACAATGTCAATCGGAACCCCAGTTAGAAGGGACCCTTGTTGGAATCATGCCATCATTGGGGCAAAGAAAAGAGAGAACTTTTTTTCATTGCAAACAAACTTTGTTTGGGGGAGGCATTAACCAATTAAAATACCATCTGGCACATATACCATGCTAAGATGCTAAACCATGCCCAAAAGTGTTTGTTGAAGTTATGCGTGAAGTACAAGTTTAATGAGAAACATTTGAGCAGAAAAAAGAAGTAAAGAGAGGAGATGCAAGCCATTGGTGGAACTGGAGATTCTTCTTCTTCCATTCCTCCATTTTTTCCATCTTCAAATAATGGCAGTGGTAGTGGCAATGGTAAAGTTAGCGTTGGGCCTAGAGTTTGTTCATCCAATATTTTAGATTCATATATTTTTCAACATACTACTCTGAATTCCAAACCGTTCCTTGACAGCATGGGTTGGAACAAAGATAAACATGATGCAGCTAAAAGTGCAATTGGAGACTTTTGGCTCTATTGCACCATTCCATTCCATGCAACCAAGTAATTATTTTTTATTGGTTTTAAAATATATAGTTTGATTCTTTGTCTCTTGAATTTTTAATTTTAGAGGTATGTCAAATTCAAATTTAAACTCTCAATTTTACACTACTTATTTTATTTTATTTATTTTAGTAAAGTCTCCTTATTGGCAAAACATAGTGGATGCCATTACTATTTGCGGGGCAGGGTTCAAAGCCCCTAATGATGAGGAGATAAAGGGCCCCATTTTGTCTCAAAAGGTGGCTGATGTGAAAGCCACAATTGAAGAGCAGCAAGAGATACAGAGGAAGAAGGATTACACCATCATGACTGATGGTTGGACGGGTAGAAGAAATAGAACATTGATAGATTTTCTTATTTATTCGTCAAGTGATTGAACTTCCTGAAATGCATTGATTTAGTGATTAAGATTTTTAATTTATACTTTATTGAATCATTGATTTTGTTTCTTTTTCATGTTGCATAGTGTTCATAAAATCTATTGATACTTTAGGAAACACAAAAAATGTTGAATTCCTTTGAGAATCTTTGGAGGGAATCTTGGCTAAGATGGGTGAGAAGAATGTGGTGCAAATAGTTAAAGATAATGCAACAAATTATGTCATTGCAAGTAGACTACTCATGGATAGGAACCCATCATTATTTTATCTTCCTTGTGCTACTCATTGCCTTGACCTCATATCGGAGGATCTTGGCAAGATTCCATGGATCAAAGTGTGTGTAAAGATAGCCAAAAATATTTGTAAATACATGTACAATCATACTTGGGTCCTCAACCTAATGAGGCATTTCAAAAGGAAGGAGTTGGCTCACCTCGGAATATCCCAATTTGCAACCAATTTTATCACATTGCAATCCTTGCTTCAAGAAAAGGGAGCTCTAAGGTGCATGTTTGTTAGTGAAGAGTGGACTTTCTTATTATATGCTAAAACCAATGTGGAGATTGGTGTGGCTAGTTGGATTTTTTATGAGAAAAGCTTTTGGGTACCAATCGCAAAGATCATAGAGGTAAATCTACATTATATTTTTATTCATATTTTTATTTTGTTTACTTATTTTTGTTCACACTTATGTTAATATTTCACAATAATTGCAGTTCACAAAGCTTTTAGCAGTTCTCCTATGATTTGTTGACAAAGAGAAGCCCACGATGGGCTACATACATGAGGTCATAGATAGGGCCAAGGAGACCATTAGATCCATTTATGTGGGAGTTGAGGATAAGTATCACCCCATTTGGGAAATCATTGATAGACGATGGCACCTCCCACTTCACAATCCCCTACATGCGGCTGCTTATTTCCTCAATCTGGCATTACAATTCTACCCTGATTTCAAGGCGAATGAGGAGGTTCTAAGTTGGCTATACACATTCATAGAGAGGATGATGCCTGATTTTTTTCTTGGAGCACAAATGGTCACTGAGATTGAGATCTTTATACTTGCACAAGGAGATCTCATTGCACAAGATATATGCAAGGCAACTTGGTTGACATTGCAACCAGGTAAAAATATATTAATGCTTCAATTTAAGTTTAAAAAATTTAAACTTTTCCTTTTTTTACATTATAATTAAATATTGCAAATTAAAGTTGGAAAATGAGATTGTTTTTTTCTTTTTCTCATCTCAGATGCATGGTGGGAGAGATTTGGATTGTAGTTTGAGTCTTGAGCTAACCATGCAATGTTTCAAGTTGTGAGTGCAATTGGAGTTTGTTTGAGCACATACACTCCAAGAAGCGCAATAGACTATCAATGTAGGGGTTGAATGATCTATTTTATGTTCATTACAACTTTTTACCTTCGCCATAGATAGATTTGGGCAATGACTTATCGCCCATCACACTAGAGGAGGTTTGTCTACAATCAAACTGGATCACTAAGGTTGAGGATCCTATCTATAGTGATGAAGACCTTGATTGGGTTGACCAGGTGGATAGAGAGGCAGAGGCAGAGGCAGTGGCCATGGCAGAGGAGGAGGATAGAGCATGAGCAGACACCTTGGATGTTGGTGTGAGTGTCACTGAGACATAGGTAGATATCATGGTTGCATCAACATCTAAAGGTAGATATCATGGTTGCATCAGCATCTAAGACCTATCTTAGATGTCTCTGCAAGACTTGCCATAATATTGGCCCAAATGATGCAGGCTCCTCTGAGCCATAGACTTCTAGTTTTTGTTTTGATATTTATTTTGAACTTTTGATGCCATGGATTTCATAATCTATGAGTTTTGTATGCATTTGACAATACTTATATATCTAAATGTGTTATTTCCTTCAACTAAAATCTGCACTAAATTTTATACTTATGTGAATGATGTATAATTGTGTATGTGATCAAAGTAGCTTCTATTTGATGAGCTTATTGCGTCTTTAAGGTTTATTTATTAAAGAGTGTATCCAACAAGTTTTAAATCCTTAAAAATCTCTTCGTTTCATGGATTTTTCAAATTTTCGAGTTTGTGTTGAGTTTGGGCACCAAGTCCGGGTCTGGGTCAAAAATCAACTTGTCGAGTCTTGGGCGAATCTGAGTCTTGGGTGAGTCTGAGTCTTCTAACACTAGTCTTAGAAACCTATTCAAAAATAAAAATAAAATAATTTTAAAAAAACTTTAAATAAAAATACATAATCAAATTAAGACTTAGACTTATGTTTTAAAAGAAATTATATTACTTCACTTACCTTCAATAGCTCCAATTTTGAAAATGATCTAAATATGCCTTGTGACATATGGTAGTTGGTGATAAACATTCAAACTCTTTGGCCTCTACATACAACATTTTGTGACGATCATTTTTGTTGCCAATCTTTTGTACATAAGAGTAAGGCAGTAGACGACACAAGGTGTCCAAAAGATCTGTGAATAATGTTCCTCAATTGACAAACCAACAACTCTATATATCTTTGCATTGTTCAATATGACTTGAACATCATTATGAGGTTCTACTTTCTCAATGACTGTGATGATGTTAGCCATAAATTGGCCATCTTTCACCTCCTCTTCAGAATCCATGGCTCTCAAAAACATTTCCTCTTTAAGGGACACTACAATGACATTGATCAAAGGCTGATTTTTAGTATCCTTCCATCCATCAAAAACGATGGATGTTGGTAAAAATTGAAAAATGAGATACAAGAAATTTGTGTATGTTCTTTGTTGATGTTATAGCAACGAGAGATATTTTTCTCTCTAAATTAAAATAATAAATAATAAATAATTATCAAGGCAGGTTGGCCTTGTTACAAATGATATTTTTTATTTTTTATTTAAATAAAAGGAGGCCGACCTAGATGAAGAGTCACCTAGTTTGGTATATATACAAGGTGATGTTCATTCATTAATTCATCAATTCATTCTCATCTCTCATTCGCATTTCTCAAGAAGTTCACACTTAGTAGCATATCGCCACTTTTTAGAAGCAGAACAGATTTCAAGGAGATTTATATTCAGTTGTATCAAGAAGAGATTCTCGTCATTTATTGTATCAAGTTCGCCCTTGAGAAGGGTCTGATTTGTAAAGCATATTTCTGCTCTTATTCAGTATATAGATAAGTGATATATTTTGTTGGGTTTTTCTCCCTCAAGGAGGGTTTTCCCAGGGTAATTTGTTGTGTTCTTTGTTCATTGTGTTAAATTGCTGCTTATCTACATTTCTGGTCTAAAACTAACATGGTATCAGAGCAGCTTTAAGCAAGATCGGATCAGATTTGTTTAAGCAGCCAAGTCATCTACTTCTCTAGGGCAGTCTATCTAAGTATCGAAGATGGTGAATAGAGTCAAGGTCGAAGATAGGCTTGATGGTGCATCTAATTTCACCTCTTGGAAATCTTATTGCCTTAGAAGAAAATGATCTTCTAGATTTCGTGGAAAATGATGTGCCCGAGCCATCCGATGATGCTAAGAAGATTCAATGGAAGAAGAATTGAACGAAGGCTAGGAAGATCTTGATAGACTCCATGAAGGATCATCTTGTGTTGATTATCTTCAAGATGAAGACAGCCAAAGATATGTTTGAGGCTCTACAAGGATTGCATGAGATCAACAATACCAGCAAAGCCCTAGCCTTGAGACATCAGCTCCATCATATAAAAATAGCTAAAGGAGATTCAGTCATCTCCTTCTTCATGAAGATTGCTGACTTAAGAGATCAACTATGCGCCATTGGAGATATGGTTGAAGATAGAGACCTAGTTATGTTGGCACTGAATGGTCTTCCTCAATCTTGGGAGCCCTTTATCCAAAGCATTAGTGGGAGATCTAAATTGCCCAAATTTGATCGTCTTTGAGCTGATTTCATTCAAGAGGAATCCAGATTAGCAGCAAGAGGAAATGGGCGAAGCTCTCATAATGAAGAAAATCATGTCCTTGCTGCTCAAGCTTCCAGAAGGAAAGGAAGAGAAGGGAGAAAAGGAAATTTCAAGAGGTATAGAGACAAAAAATCAGATTTTGTTCCTGAACCAAAGAAGAAGAAGGATCTCTCTCACATTCAATGTTTTAGGTGTGACAAGTATGGTCAGTATGCTTGAGATTGCAAAAACCAAAGCAACATGCTTCTACTGCAAATGTTGATGATGTATCACCTCAAAAGGAATCTAGAGACGACTCAGGGGGATTTCTATTCATCTCCTCTCTTTCAAGCAATGTTCCAACTAACAGTGACACTTGGTTGATTGATAGTGGTGCTTCATGACACATTACAGGATATCGAGAGCATCTTTCAGACTTGGTAGAAAGAGAAACCAACTTGCAAGTGATAATCGGAGATGATGCTTGTTATTCCATAAAAGGAGTTGGGACCACCTCTCTCCATCTAGATTCTGGCATCCCTCTTCATTTGAGTGATGTTTTGTTTGTACTAGGAATCAAAAGAAATCTTGTCTCCATTTCAGCATTGGAGGACAAAGGGTACCAGGTTGCTTTTTCTAAAGGGAGAGTTCTTGCTTGGCCTAAGAACTCTAGTATCAAATCAGCTCGTGTGATTGGTGTTCGTCAAGAGACCCTATACAGACTTTCTATTCGTCCAGTTCAAGCATTATTGCACGACTCTACCAATTTGAGTGAGCTATGGCACAGGAGACTTGCTCACTTACACTTCAGAGCTCTTCCATCTATGGAGAAGATGGTTACTGGTCTACCAAAGCTCAGTCTGGAGCACAATGGCATTTGTAGAGGATGTGCACTTGGTAAGAATATCAAGAGTCCCTTTCATAGTAGTGATAGTAGATCAAAAGGAATTTTAGATCTTGTTCATTTTGATTTATGTGGTCCAATGTATGTGGCATCCTTGAGTGGATTTTGGTATTATGTGATTTTCATTGATGACTATTCTCGAAAGACTTGGATTTATTTTTTGAGATCTAAGGAGTCTAAAGAAGTACTTCATAGATTCAAAGAATTCAAGGCTCAAGTTGAAAACATGTCCAGAAAAAGGATTAAGGTTCTGAGATCTGATATGGAGGAGAATACACTTTTGGAGTCTTTCGTAATTTCTGCATTGAGGAATGGATCAAGAGGGAGTTTTTTGTTCTGTACAACCCTCAACAAAAAGGAGTTGCCAAAAGAAAGAACAGATCCATAGTTGAGGCAGCCAAGGCTATGATTCATGATCAAGATTTATAGACTTTCCTTTGGGTAGAAGCTTTCAGAATCGCCGTGTATGATCAAAACCGAAGCCCTCATTGAATATTGGAAAACATGACTCCTGAAGAGGTCTTCACAGGTGTGAAACCTGAGGTTAGTCATTTATGAATTTTTGGTTGTCCTGTTTATATTCATGTGCCTAAGGATAAAATGTTACATCCCTCTAATTAGATCATGCTCTCGTCAATGGAAACCTCTGGCCGTTATGGTAGTTGCCGACAGTTAACTTCACGGGACCACCAAATTAAGAATAAATAAGTATTTTATTTTTGTGTGGAAGCATAATGGAAATGATTTTACTCCTTATTATGTAAATGCAAATGGTTATTTTATTTATGTGGGAAATTTCTCTTACTCACTCGAAATGGGTCAAGTATAATTATGTGTGATGAGCATTCTATTTTATTTTATTTATTGATGAGAACGTTCTAACTACAATTTTTCATGTCAGGGGATGCAGACCCATCAACGCTGAAAGGGAAAGGGGAATATCATCTCAGAGAGGATTTGGTTATCAATGATCATTTTACCATTGCTTTGAGCCGGCGAAAGAATCAATACATCAAAGTCATACCTTGACCCTTAATAAATTAAATCAATAATTGTTTTGCTCGTTAAATAATTTTGTGTAAAGTCAAATTCCTTAGAATATATTTTAATAATATACTTAAGAGTATTCTAAAATTTATGAAACCAAAATCGGGCTTAAGTCTAGAATCTTCCTCCTCGTCGAATTCTTTGCCTTGTAGGAAAGGAATGTAGTGGGGAATTAATGAAAATTTAATCGGGGAGAGTGGAGTCGTCGGGAGTTATCCCTTCTTTTTCTTCTTCCGTCATGTCGGGGGTAACGGTCGGGAGGTAGCCATGCAGCCGCGATGGCTATTAGTGGCTCAGAGCCTTCTCCTTCCGGGGGGGGTCTTTTGGTTGTTTTTTTTCTTCTTGCAGGAGGCATCGGAAGGGGAGAATGAAATTTCTGGCGGGATATTGTTGACAGCGATTCCTCCCATCTTGGGGAAAATCTCTCGTTCCTCCTGAACATTCCTGTACAGCGACACTCTCTCCAGAGACGTGAAATCACGGGAAGTTAGAGTCGCGTTTTCCTCTGTCAAGCTGGGCGTCTGGTTCGAAGTTCAAGCTTCTCCCTTCTCAGTCGCGTCTCTTGCACCCGAGGACGTCTCAAAATCGTCGGTCAATCCCATCAAGCATGTAGCAAATACTTTGTTGTTTGCATGATTGTTACCTTGTTATTCCTGATCGTTTGCAAGAGTAGCTCTGTATATTATTTCAATTTTAGTGTAGCCTTGTGCTTCGAAAAATCTCATCGGGATGGATCTTAAATCAATGTTAAGCTGAAAATATTTTATTGAAGCGTCACGTGTCCCTTGTGCAGTCCTTGTAATGTCGAATTTTCTTTGGTCTGAACACCATTTACTTTCTGTTATTTTTTCATCCTGAGCCGAATCCTGGTTGGATCGAGTGTCCCCATAAATGTTCATAGTTAATTACTATTGAATATTATCCTGCATGTAGCCTGCTGTTGTAGCTTAGAATTCCTTGGTAGATACCGCCATCGTTGGTGAGCACTTTGTCCTCGTGTCCCTAACCTCGAGCTTTTGGTTTTGAAGTCTCGACTCTTCTGACTGAGCTGGCCGTAGACTACTGCAGTAAGAACCTTGGACTTTTTGGCCCTCCTCCTATAACTACATTTACCTTTGAGTGGCCTTATCCTTGTGGGTCCAGGAGGGAAATCACCCTAAACGTTGAATATTACCACCTAGACCTTAGCTGAGTTGACTCCCGCTTGCCTGTGCTACTGTTAGAAATCCTTGGAAAACAATAAACTTAAATAATAAAAGAAAACTCAATGCCGAGCAAGGGTGAAGCTGTAGACGACACAGAAGTGTCAGATCATATTAACAAACCTTGGCCAAGGTATGATGCCAGTTGGCATAAATCAGCTCTCATGAATCAGATGCACTCCAGGTCAGAATGGTCCTTCAGTTAGGAGGAACTTTCCGAGAAGGATCGACCTGCGGTGTAGGTTCATGACACCATGCTCAGTAGTGCATAATGGTAATTTGATCCTTGATAACTGCCTCGTGAAGGGCACGTTCTTCAGTAGAAGAAACTCGGGAGACCAGTAGGTCTTGGCTGGGCGGTAAAGCCCCTGATGATATGCCCATTTCCCTTGAGTGTCAGGGAATTCGGCTCGTGAGAATCAACTTCCTTGCTGTAACTTCTAAACCTTTATCTCATGTTCTTTTAATGGAAATGCCTTTCATGTTTTTTTTATCAATTGTAGAACTTTTCCTTTTATTGATGCAAGAGGGTTAGTCAGTTAAGTTGGTTGTAATTGTTAGTTGATGGTAGTTATAATCCTGCTGAATGTTGTTTTTAATTACTTGAATATAGCATTATTCGAATTACAGTTCTTTCTTCCTTCAAACCATTCTCTCCTTCAGCTGAATTAGTTAGTTGGTTAGATAGTTAGTTGGTTATTCATATCAGTAGATTAGCTAGATTCTAACATATGGTATCAGAGCTACCAGGTTCAACACTGAACCTCGGCTCACTATGCAACCTAGAAAACTAAAATCTATTCCTTGGTGTTTTTCCAGGATGTGGACACGGAAAACACCTCGAAAGAGAGTCTGAGACCCGATATCCCGGCGGCTATGGAAAATCAGACTCCAGTATGATTATTCCAAGTGCTCGGTGCCTGCGGACTCAGAAACCATGGCTAAAGCTCTAGAAAGACTTCGGCATGAAAGAAGGAAGTGGACACCTTCCAGCAAGAAAGCCATTAAAGCCGCTATCCTCGCCGAAATAGAGCAACCCTGCACCTTGAACCTAAGAGGAATTGTAAACAAACTTCCAGAACCCTTAGCAAATGGGAATCAACCTCTGAGATGGGACACCGATTTGTTTGTAACAGAAACCTATCCTAGGAAGTGAAAGAATCACTTGGGTAGCAATTTTGTAATCAAGCCTACCACAATAGTGGAAGTTAGCTATAGCCTTTTGTAATCAAGCCTACCACAATAGTGGAAGTTAGCTATAGCCTTTTGTAATCAAGCCTATCACAGGGAGTGATGGCTACTCATTTTGTAATCCGATCTATCACAAGAAGTGGTAGCGAGTTATGAATCTTTTGTAATCCATCTATCGCAGGCGAGATAGATATTTTGTATTTAATGATGAATGAAATCTATAGCTAATTTATGGCATGGCATGTTGAAATCTTGTGCAATGTGTTTCCTTTCTTTTCATGATCAAATCATGTGATAACCAACCCAAGCTAATAAGTAATACCTAATTTCAGGAACTTTTAAACTTGAATGGAGAATTCTGAGAATGGTTTCGGAGAAGCTCAAGAAAATGATAACCCTATGGCCAAATTAGATCAGTTACTGAACTTATTGAGTGACACCCAAAATCGGTTGCTAAACTTAGAAAGGAAAGTATACGTGTAGACTGAAATGCATGAGGAAAGGTCTGAGACCCGTAGTGACCAGCGGGAAGAAAGTTCTAAAAATACAAGTCTGAGCAATAAAAGGAACCGATTGGCTAACGAGTTGGCCCAAGACATGAAAAAGATTAAACCCCCGAAGTTTGAGGGCTCTATGTCAGGGGATGCTGCAGAAGCTTGGCTGACAGAGATGGAGAAGTACTTTGAGTTGAGAGATTACTCTAACACCTCTAAAGCCGCTTGGGCAGCCTACCAATTGACGGGGGAAGCCACAACTTGGTGGGAGACCAAGAGAGCAGAGATGGGCCTTGAGGCAGTTGATGTGTCATGGGAACAATTTGTAAGGATATTCCGGCAACATTGGCTTCCACAAATGTTCTATGATCAAAAAATTTTGGACTTTGAGAATCTTAGGCAGGGACTCTTGTCCGTTAATGAATACTGGGAAAAGTTTACTAGACTATTGAAGTATGTGCCCCAATATCAGCAAGACGAAAACTTTCGGGCCCGGAAATTCATCATGGGATTGAACAACCGCATTGCAAGTCCGGTAGATGTTTTAGCACCTCGAACAATGGACGAGGCTTATGAGAAAGCAGTTCGATAGGAGGAAAGACTGAAGAAGGATGATTCCCTTAGAGATAGGAATCAAGGTAAGGGAAAATGGAAGCCCTCGCAACAGAGTTTCAAAAGGAAGGGATTCAAGAGCAGCCAGTATGATAGCAAGAAAGATAGAAGGGGCAATGACAGTATTAGAAGAGGGGAGTCAAATGCAGGCAAGGGGCCGGAAAAGAAAGGACCACCAGGAGGATGTTTTAATTGTGGAGGTGAGCATTATGCAAACCAGTGTCCTGCCAAAAATCAGCAAGGGCAGCAACCACAGAGATCGCTACCATCTCAGCAGTCGTCGTTTCAGCAAAGGATCCATGCGGTGGTGGACAACCGCCAGGCGGAATACCAGGTTACTCCAATCGAGACACCAGGTACGCTTTACGGGAACCCGGTAACTATATTAATTGACACAGGGGCTACTGAATGTTTTATTTCACCTAAACTACTTGGTAAATTTCCCAAAAGAACTGGAATTATGGCAAACTCCTGGACTGTAGAATATGCCAATTAGACGAGAGCTCGGGTAGAGCAGTGTCTGTTTGAGGCTAGGTTAGAACTTCCAAACTTCATTACTGAGGTTAACCTCTACGTACCGCCCTTGGGTTCCTATGACGTGATTCTTGGAATGAATTGGTTAAAGGAGCATAAGGCTAAGATCAATTGCCTGGAAAAGACGGTGGAATGTCATGATGATTTTGGAAATAGGATGTTGCTGCAAGGAGTGCAACAGGGAGTTAGAACTCGGCAAATTTCCGCCATGCAATTAAAAAGAAACAAAAGAAAAGGGTGTCAGATATATGCTGTGAGGATGGAGGAAGTTAGGGAATTCAAGGACAGTATAATTATGGACGAGATGATTATGCAAACTCAGGAGAAAAATGGGGGAATGGGAATCGACCCCAAGGAGGAAAATTTTGCGGATAAATACCCCTATCTCTGAGAATATAAGCATGTGTTCCCTGAGGAACTACCTGGGCAACCACCAAGAAGAGTTTTTGACTTTTCCATAGATTTGCTACCAGGAGCTGAACCCGTCTCCAAGGCCCCGTATTGTATGACCACAATGGAATTGATGGAATTAAAAGCACAATTACAAGAATTGTTGGGGAAAGGGTTAATTCGACCTAGTGTTTCACCCTGGGGAGCACCAGTGATTTTTGTCAAGAAAAAGGATGGGACCCTCTGGCTATGCATTGATTACCGCATGTTGAATAAACTCACCATCAGAAATAAATATCCCTTGCCCAGGATAGATGACCTCTTTGATCAAATGAAGGGGGCAACAGTATTCTCCAAAATAGACTTAAGATCAGGATACCACCAACTCAGGATGAAAGAGGAAGATATTCATAAAACAGCCTTTCGAACGAGGTACGGTCACTATGAGTTCACGGTGTTACCTTTTGGACTTACCAATGCTCCAGCAGCATTTATGAATTTGATGAACAACATCTTTCGTGATTGTCTTGACAAATTTGTTTTGGTATTCCTCAATGATATTCTTATTTATTCCAAAAGTGAGGAAGAACATTCTCGACATCTGCAGTTAGTTCTCCAGCGATTAAGAGAGCACCGTCTTTATGGCAAATTGTCGAAGTGCACCTTCTTCCAGAAGGAAGTCCAGTATTTGGGTCATATCATATCAAGTGAAGGAATAGTAGTAGACCCTGCCAAGATAAGAGCAATAGTAGAGTGGCCAGAACCCAAGAACGTGCATGAGGTTAGAAGCTTCATGGGTTTAGCGGGGTATTATCGAAGGTTTGTGAAGGACTTTTCTAGAATCGCGCACCCAATCACCTCTCTTCAAAAAAAGGGTAAGAAGTATGAATGGACTTCAAAATGTCAAGAAGCTTTTGTTGTGCTGAAAGAAAAGCTAACCTCAGCACCCATATTGGTTGTACCCAACGCTAACGGTCATTTTGTAGTAATCACAGATGCGTCAGGGGATGGATTAGGCGGTGTATTGATGCAAGATGAGAAGGTGGTGGCATATGAATCCCAAAAGTTGAAACAATATGAGCAAAATTATGCGCCTCATGACCTGGAGTTAGCGGCTATCGTTCATGCCTTGCAGATGTGGCGACACTACCTGTTGGGAAAAACCTTTGAACTTAAGTCAAATCATCAAGGGTTAAAATACTTATTCACCCAGCCCAACTTAAATGCTCGACAAAGAAGGTGGATGGAGTTGATATCCGACTATGATTTTGAAATTAGCTATATCAAGGGCAAGGAAAATAGAGTAGCTGATGCTTTGAGCTGACGCAAGCATATAACTTCCATGATGTCAGTCAATACCAGTTTTAGAGCTCAAGTGTTACAAAAATTGTGTGAAGATGAATTTTACCTAAAAGTGTGGGAAGCTCTTCAAGCAGACCTGCAGGACCCAAAGTATGAAGGTTATCAGCTTGACACCGATGGATTATTAAGATTCAAGGGCAGAATGTACGTACCCGATCAACCAGAGTTAAGAAAAACCATATGGCACGAGGTTCACTCAGCACCTTACTCAAGACACTCGGGAATAACAAAAATGTTGGCAAATATCAAGCCCTTATATTTTTGGAAGGGAATGAAAAAGGATGTAGCTAGATTCGTGGCAGGTTGTTTTGAATGCCAGAGAGTTAAGGTAGAACACCAACACCCAGCAGGTTTACTTCAGCCCCACAGTATACTGGAATGGAAATGGCAAGTCATCAGTATGGATTTCGTTCAAGGTTTACCAATGACTAGGAACAGACACAATGCAATACTGGTGGTGGTGGACAAATTTACCAAAGTAGCACATTTTATACCAGGAAATTTGACGGATGGAGCCGCAATGATTGCTCGAAAATTCGTGCAGGAAATTTTTCGTTTACATGGAGTGCCAGAGAAGATTATCTCTGACAGAGACGCCAGGATGACATCCAGATTTTGGAAGACCCTATTTTCTGCCTTGGGAACTCAACTAAATATCAGCACGGCCTACCATCTGGAAACTGATGGTCAGACGGAAAGAGTAAACTAGATACTGGAAGATCTACTTAGAATGTACTGCATGGACCAGCAATATAAATGGGAAGAATATTTACCATTAGTAGAGTTCGCCTATAATAACTCCCATCAATCAGCTATCAGAATCGCATCATTTGAGGCCCTATACAGTAGGAAGTGCAGAACACCTATTAGTTGGGATAGATTAGAGGACAGGATCGTCCTCGGACCCGAAATGCTGCTAGAAATGAAAGAACAGGTTAAGTTGATCAAACAGACGTTAAAGGAAGCCAATGACCGCCAGAAAAGCTACACGGATGCAAAAAGGATTTCCAAACAGTTTGCAGTTGGGGATAAAGTTCTCCTTCGGGTTAAACCTCAGAAAAGCTCAATCAAATTCGGAAAAGCCTCAAAACTAGCTCCGAGATATGTGGGACCTTTTGAAGTCTTGGAAGTAGTTAACCCGGTCACCTACAAAGTTGCTCTACCACCAGCTCTCGCCAGATTACACAATGTATTTCATGTTTCCTATCTTAAGAAATATCATGCAAGATTTGATCATCAGATTGACTGGAATTCCTTGCAAGTACGAGATCCAGGGGTGATCGCAGTCGAGCCACTTAGAGTGCTCGAGGTGCGCAAGATGCGCTTGCGTAACCGCGAGATCATGCAATGCAAGGTCCAATGGGACCAGTATTCCGCGGAAAACGCCACGTGGGAGGATTATGATGAAATCCTTCAGAAGTTTCCCTATCTGTTTCAAAACAATTGAGACTTTTTTTTTATATAGTTATAAATTTTGTATTGAGTAAATAAGCAAATAATCATCGAGGACGATGATTCTTAAGGGATGGAGTATGTTACATCCCTCTAATTAGATCATGCTCTCGTCAATGGAAACCTCTGGCCGTTATGGTAGTTGCCGACAGTTAACTTCACGGGACCACCAAATTAAGAATAAATAAGTATTTTATTTTTGTGTGGAAGCATAATGAAAATGATTTTACTCCTTATTATGTAAATGCAAATGGTTATTTTATTTATGTGGGAAATTTCTCTTACTCACTCGAAATGGGTCAAGTATAATTATGTGCGATGAGCATTCTATTTTATTTTATTTATTGATGAGAACGTTCTAACTACAATTTTTCGTGTCAGGGGATGCAGACCCATCAACGCCAAAAGGGAAAGGGGAATATCATCTCAGAGAGGATTTGGTTATCAATGATCATTTTACCATTGCTCTGAGCCGGCGAAAGAATCAATACATCAAAGTCATACCTTGACCGTCAATAAATTAAATCAATAATTGTTTTGCTCGTTAAATAATTTTGTGTAAAGTCAAATTCCTTAGAATATATTTTAATAATATACTTAAGAGTATTCTAAAATTTATGAAACCAAAATCGAGCTTAAGTCTAGAATCTTCCTCCTCGTCGAATTCTTTGCCTTGTAGGAAAGGAATCTAGTGGGGAATTAATGAAAATTTAATCGGGGAGAGTGGAGTCGTCGGGAGTTATCCCTTCTTTTTCTTCTTCCGTCGTGTCGGGGGTAACGGTCGAGAGGTAGCCATGCAGCCACGATGGCTATTAGTGGCTCAAAGCCTTCTCCTTTCGGGGGGGGTCTTTTGGTTGTTGTTTTTCTTCTTGTAGGAGGCATCGGAAGGGGAGAATGAAATTTCTAGCGGGATATTGTTGACAGGGATTCCTCCCATCTTGGGGAAAATCTCTCGTTCCTCCTGAACATTCCTGTACAGCGACACTCTCTCCAGAGACGTGAAATCACGGGAAGTTAGAGTCGCGTTTTCCTCTGTCAAGCTGGGCGTCTGGTTCGAAGTTCAAGCTTCTCCCTTCTCAGTCGCGTCTCCTGCACCCGAGGACGTCTCAAAATCGTTGGCCAATTCCGTCAAGCATGTAGCAAATACTTTGTTGTTTGCATGATTGTTACCTTGTTATTCCTGATCGTTTGCAAGAGTAGCTCTGTATATTATTTCAATTTTAGTGTAGCCTTGTGCTTCAAAAAATCTCATCGGGATGGATCTTAAATCAATGTTAAGCTGAAAATATTTTATTGAAGCGTCAGGTGTCCCTTGTGCAGTCCCTGTAATATCGAATTTTCTTTGGTCTGAACACCATTTACTTTCTGTTATTTTTTTCATCCTGAGCCGAATCCTGGTTGGATCGAGTGTCCCCATAAATGTTCATAGTTAATTACTATTGAATATTATCCTGCATGTAGCCTGCTGTTGTAGCTTAGAATTCCTTGGTAGATACCGCCATCGTTGGTGAGCACTTTGTCCTCGTGTCCCTAACCTCGAGCTTTTGGTTTTGAAGTCTCGACTCTTCTGACTGAGCTGGCCGTAGACTACTGCAGTAAGAACCTTGGACTTTTTGGCCCTCCTCCTATAACTACATTTACCTTTGAGTGGCCTTATCCTTGTGGGTCCAGGAGGGAAATCACCCTAAACGTTGAATATTACCACCTAGACCTTAGCTGAGTTGACTCCCGCTTGCCTGTGCTACTGTTAGAAATCCTTGGAAAACAGTAAACTTAAATAATAAAAGAAAACTCAATGCCGAGCAAGGGTGAAGTTGTAGACGACACAAATGTGTTAGATCATATTAACAAACCTTAGCCAAGGTATGATGCCAGTTGGCATAAATCAGCTCTCATGAATCAGATGCACTCCAGGTCAGAATGGTCCTTCAGTTAGGAGGAACTTTCCGAGAAGGATCGACCTGCGGTGTAGGTTCATGACACCAGGCTCAGTAGTGCATAATGGTAATTTGATCCTTGATAGCTGCCTCGTGAAGGGCGGGTTTTTCAGTAGAAGAAACTCGGGAGACTAGTAGGTCTTGGCTGGGCGGTAAAGCCCCTGATGATATGCCCTTTTCCCTTGAGTGTCAGGGAATTCGGCTCGTGAGAATCAACTTCCTTGCTGTAACTTCTAAACCTTTATCTCATGTTCTTTTAATGGAAATGCCTTTCATGTTTTTTTTATCAATTGTAGAACTTTTCCTTTTATTGATGCAAGAGGGTTAGTCAGTTAAGTTGGTTGTAATTGTTAGTTGATGGTAGTTATAATCCTGCTGAATGTTGTTTTTAATTACTTGAATATAGCATTATTCGAATTACAGTTCTTTCTTCCTTCAAACCATTCTCTCCTTCAGCTGAATTAGTTAGTTGGTTAGATAGTTAGTTGGTTATTCATATCAGTAGATCAGCTAGATTCTAACATAAAAGATCTAAGCTAGAACCTTCAGGCAAGAAGGGTATATTTGTGGGGTACAGTGAGTCTTCAAAGGCCTACAGGGTCTGTATTCCAAGGCAAAAACAAATTGAGATCAGCAAGGATGTCTCCTTTGAAGAGGAAGTGGCATTCAAAAGATCTAAAGGGTCTTACATGGAGATAGACAGTGAAGAGAAAGAGGCTTCTCAAGATATGGACATAACTCCTGTTCATACTCCTGACATTCAGAGGGAGTCCAATGAACCGACTGAGACTATTGAACCAGTTGATCTTATGGAACCAACGGATGGGCTTAGAGACATTGCAGTAGGTCAGAAGAGGCCTATATGGGCTCAACAAACTATGCAAGAGGCAGAACAGTATGCAGCTCCTCGAGGCACCTTTAGAGAAAGCAAGAGATCGCAGAAGTTTCTAGGTTATGTGGCATTAATGAGTCACATCATTGATTTTGAGCCTTCCAATTTTGAGTGAAGCATGCAACCAGCAAGTATGGAGAGATGCTATGACAAAAGAGTATCAATCTGAAATGTGCCAACCAATTTTTTCCCTTGAATTGTCACAACACAAACCAACACTACGCCAATTGATTAGCGTTAGCTTCAAAGAGAATCAAATGAAAAGCACTCAACGCCAAGAATATGCACACAAGACCCAATGTGGGTGAGGTGCTAACATATGGCGAAGGAAACTAAATTATAACTGAAAGTAGAAAGAGGTAGTGAACCAGCCATGAGAGATTTCCACGCTACCACTTCATCAGTGGGGGGAAAAACATTACAATTCAAAACTAATTCATCCGTTGCGGCAGGCATCCACTCAACAGTGGGGATTCTCCACTTAACAATGGGTGATAGATGAAAATACAAAGTAATTTCCTCCATATTGGTGGTAAACCATCTAGGGGTTATAGTGTTTGCATTAAAGTTCACAAGTAAATGCAGCAATAATATGACTGGATCAGTACTGTTGTGACCTTTTCACACATCACCCGATTCAAAATAGGTACCCCATAAATTTTGCTTCATTTTGGTCTTTCGGCTTTAGTTTTTCGTCTTTCTCTCTCTCTCTCTGATCTTTCTGTCCTTCCGGGGATGTCCTATCTTTTGACCTAAGTCGAAATTCTGGCTAAGTCTATGAAATTAGGGTTTTCATTCTTCAGGCTTATTGGAGGTCAAATCAAGTTGGCAAAATAAAATTTGAGCTGGATACTGCAATCACGATGCTTCAGGCAGGGTCCCACTAAATTTTCATTGAATTATGAACACTTACTATTTTTAGTAAGTACTTAATTTGAGGTATTTTCCTCAGAATTTTGGAAATTTTGACTGCTCCATCACATTCAGGGCACTTCAAAGAGCTTGCACGCAAAATTTGAACAGGTTTGGACAACTTGCTATTTTTAGCAGTTCGAGCTTCAAAAGCCATTTTCAGGATTTGCATGCGTGCTTTTTCAATGCATGTCTGAAGGATCCTTTTGGGTTTTGCAAGACCTTCGCGATGATATAACATGCAAGGGGGGATGATAACTTTCAGCAATTCAGGCTTTAGAGGCTATTTTTAGGGTTTGTATGCAGGATTTTTCGGTGCATATCAAGATATTCTTTATGGATTTTTCGAGAGCTTCGCAATGATGTGACATGCAAGCAGAGTTGATCATTTTTCAGGGACTTACTATTTTTAGCCAACACTCACATGTAGACCAGTTTACTGGGTTTTTCTGGGTTTTTTAAGATCCCTCGAGCAGTGTGACATGCAAGTACATCTGACAGCTAATTGGTCACTTTTTTAGACACTTACTATTTTTAGCAAATTCACTCCAACAACCACCCGACACTTCAATTCCACAAGTAGAGCAGCATGCGGCAGAAATCAAGTCAAACAGAGGTCATTTTAGGCACATGTAGGTCAGATTAGGGTTTCCTACTTTGGTGCCTAAAAAGAGGGGTAAAAATCCAGAATCTTGGAAAATTGATGTATCCCATCACAATCAACATCCTTCGAGCAATCTACTGGTAAAATTTGGGCGCAATCCGACCACTTACTATTTATAGTAAGTCACCTCCAAGAACAAGGCTATAAATAGCAAGTTAGTATGAGGGGCAGGTGTAAACAGGTTCACCAAACAACAAGGACCACATGGTGAAAATTTCAAGTCGAACGGAGTTGTAGGAATCAGGAAATCAAAAACTTGCTAAAAATAGAAGGCGAGGACAGGCTGAAGGCATGAAAATTTTCTAAGTATGACGAAATGAGAGCTCACCCATGAAAATGCACCCAAGGTTGACACATGAAAAAATTGCTAAGGCATGGAAATCAGAAGCTCACCCATGAGAATGCACCTTAAAATGGAAGTGGCCCAAGGAAATGAAGAAGGGGTTGACACATGAAAAAAAATGCTAAGGCATGAAAATGGAGGCATGAGGGGTCAAATGTGCCCTCACATGAGAGCTTCCCCCTCCATATGCGCCCACCAACATGAAGCAGCTCAAAAGTTTCTAAGTGTTGAAACAAAAGCTCTACTCCTCATTTGCGCCCTCAAATGGAATTAAGACCCCCTAAATGCGCCCTCAAGGTCAAGGTGATGGTATGAAAAGTTCTAAGTATCAAAATGAAAGTAGCCCATGCTAAATGCGCCCTCAAATGGAAGTAGCCTACCCCATATGCGCCCATCATAGAGGATGTCAAGCAAAAAACGCCCAAGGCATTGAAAATGAAAGTTGAAAAGGTCAAATGCGCCCAAGAAGGTGATGGCATGCTAGGGCATGGGAAATGAAAGCATGGGGCCTCAAATGCGCCCTCACATGAGAGCTTCCCCCTCCAGATGCGCCCACCTTGTGAAGCCAAGATAAAAACGCCTAAGATATGGAAGTAGAAGCACGCCTAGCTAAATGCGCCCAAGATGGTGATGGAGGTATCGAACTTTTTCTAAGTGTGGGAAACGAAAGCAGACCCATTGAAATGCACCCATCATCGAAAAGGTGTTAGGAAATATTTCTAAGGCGTCAAAACTTGAAGGGGCCACCTTGAATGCATCCAAGTCAAGTATGAAGGCTAGGAAAAATGAAAGCAAGGGAGGTAAAATGCGCCCAAGCTAGGTGATGACAGGGAATATTTTCTAAGAGGTAAAACGAAAGCTTATACCCCCATATGCACCTATCATGATAAAGTTGAATGGGAATATTTTAATAAGTCAAGTAAATGAAAGTGTTACCCCTCAAGTGCGCCCAAGTCAAGTATGAAGGTAAAAACATGCCTAAGGTAAGGAGAAGAATTTTCTAAGGCAGGCAAAATAAAACCTCACTAGATAAAATGCGCCCACCATGAGTGAGATGAAGGTTTGAAAATTTCCTAAGTCGTGAAAATAAGAGTTAAAGGGGTGAAGTGCGCCCATGGGGTAAGTTGTGAAATATTTCCAAAAGGGTTGATGATGTTTTCAATGGATAAATTAAAAAAATTAAATCACCCCCCTTCAAGTGCACCCATGGATTAATGAAGTTAGAAATTATTTTTCTAAGGAAATTTTTAATATTTTCAGAGGGAAATATTTTCTAAAAATCGCCTGGATTATTTTATGAGGGAGATTAAATTTCAAAGATGGAATGATCTGGTTCGTGATTTTTTTTAATCAACTGGATGAAATATTTTGAGGAGGATTTAAATTGTCTAAGGCAAAAGTCATGGAGTTAAAAGTTTCAATGATGGAGATTTTTTTTAATGGGTTGGAAATTATTTTAATTCCCCCGTGAATTTTTAAGAGTTGGATTTAACTGAACGTTGCGAGAAATTGAAATGGAAATTTCAAAATAAGTCAGAGTAATTTCCTCACGAGTGATTTAATTAATGAAGCGTTAACTAGCAGTTTGGAGGGAAATTTTCGAATTTTGTAGAGGAAAGAATCTTCATTTTGGGAAAATGCTATGACGACTGGCTAACAACTCACCCACCACTTTGCCAGAATTAGAAGATTTCTAAGTAGTGGGAGTGGAGAATTAATGAAATTGCTAAAATTGACTCCCGCACAAATTAGCAAGATTCTCTAAGAGCAATTACTTAAGCAACGAAGTTTTTCACTTCTTCTCACCATTTGAAGTTGAGAGATTGCTGAAGTGAGAATAATTTTCTTGTGAAGTTGAGAGATTGCTGAAGAGAATTTTTTAAGTTGCTGAAAGTTGAGTTGAGGTGGTTATTTTCTAAGTGTTGAAGCATTGCTGGAGATTATTATTCTTTCTAGCTGCTGAGAGTTAAGTGTTGAAAGTCAAGAAGCTAAAGTAAAGTTTTCGAAATTTTATGCTGAAGTGATTACTATCTTTCTAAGTGCTGAAAGTAGCCAGTTGGTGTGAATTTCTTTCAAGTGCCAGAAGTCACGTTGCTGAAAGTTTTAAAACTCAGAGAATTTAAAGTTTGAGGTTTGGAGTTAGAAATGTTTTATGCTAAGGGATATTGTTTTCAAATCTAACTCCATATTGCAGCCATCTCAAAGTAATTTTATTTTTCTAAATCTGAAGTCTAACGTATTTTATTCTATTTTGCAGATGGCTGAAGCAAGAAGAGGAGATGTTGCAGGAACGAGCAAGGCTGCAAGTAGAGCTGCAAATGATGAAGTGAGCAAGGCAAGTGCGTCCCGACAGGCAGTAATCAAGAAGCTCGCCAAGCCATTTCTTTCAGAGTCTAAGTTCACTTCAAAGTTGGCAGAATTGAATGATACCAACCTTGGTTCATTTAATCTGGGTGCACTCAAAGCAAGAATGTAAAGGCTGGGAGGTCATCCGCCATCAATCACAGCACACCAAATAATGAAAAGTGGGATCTATGCAACTGCTGGTTTTCCACCAGCAATACAATGTCCGGAGTTGATCATGGAGTGCGCAAATTGTTACAAGCCTGAACGAAGGCCTATTGTTTCTCCAGATGGCAAGTTGTTTGCCAAATTCACGCCTGATGCTATTGGAGAGGCATTTGGGATCCCCACTTCTGAGAGGATGTTATACAAAACGAAGGATAGAGCAGATAGAATGTATGCCTCCACTTTCGAGAAATGTGTTGGTGTTATCAATACAGTTTGGATGCAGAGGCCTAAACCTCCCCGCACCAAGCTCCCGAAACAAATTATTGTTGAAGATGTGAAGCAGGAATACTGTGATCTTATAATGATGCTTAGTCAGGTGAACGGAAGTCCGCACGCATTCATCTTCGAGCCTTGGATGTTTTATTACATCAGGATCATAATGGAGGGAAAAGAGTGTCTTGATTGGGCCAGAATGATAAGTGACAACATAGATGAGCAATTCAGGAGCTTGAGGAGAACGAAGACATTCTACATGACCTCGTACGTGACGTACATGTTGGCTCGAATGACCAAGTATAGAGGAATAACGTACAAGGAGCCAATTGGGTGTGGCCCTAAACAGTTCAAGATCTACAAAGCTTGTCCACAACTGCATTTAACCAGCACTGCCAGCTACAGACGGGTGAATGATGCATTCACAATGAATATTGCAAGGACTCTTCAGCAGAGAACGCAGCAAAGAATTTCAAAGGAGGCACAAGCATTGATTGAAGAATATGGATATTGGCTCATCCAATTTCCAAAATTTACATATATTAGGCTACAGGGGTTCACCTCATATCCATACTGACTGTCGAGGTACCCCACTGATCGGATAATAATGTTAGAAGTATCTAGGCAACTCATTGCCTACGATAAAATTCAGAAGAAGAAGAGGAAGAAGGGACTGGATTTCCCTATCATCATGGGGAGTTCAAGTGAAGTATGTCCTTCCTTGCAGGCTACTAGAGAAGCTGAGGACGAGCTGCAGTTCTTTCACCTTACATACCACACTGGCAGACATGATTTTGATCCCTACAACAACATCCAGATGGTGCAAAATGTGGAATACAGGCACAAGGCTCATATCGAGGACTTCTGGGCTAACGCAATTGATGATGCCAAAGTCAGGAGGAGAATGTTCACCAAGCTACCCCTAAAATTAATTAGAGAATGTGAAGTCATTCTGGTTCCGGATTAGGTGGATGAAGATGTCAACGTCATACAACCTAACTATGAGTCAGTGAGGAACACACCGGTCCCACCACCAAATTGGTTTGAGCTTGAAATCACGGACTTAGATACACTTTCCATACCGGTGTTGACTTTCACGAGGAGTTGGGTTGAAAGGCACGTGAGCCGACTTACCTCATGGGTGATCAAAGGCCACCATCAACAAGGAAAAGAAAGCAGATTGCGCAAGCCACTGAAACACAGAGAGAGGTGTCGGCCCAGCCAATACCTCAGTGGGTAGAGTAGGCATCGCCCACACAATCACAGACTCAGTCCTCGAGTTTGAGAGAGCTTCCACTGTTTGGAAGCCAGAGAGGTAAATCCAACGAGGAGCGGGTGTTTGAGGAAATAAATCAGCCACCGCTCAGGAACTCAAACAGCTTAAGTGTCAACGCGCCCAGAGGGGAGAGCCAGCAGGAAGAGAAAGAGGAAACGACAACTTTGTTTCCAACAGATGCTTGATATGGCTTTGGAAGAAGAAGATACCACGAGGCAGGAAGCTTGAGTACCGAAGGAGGGTATTCACCAAATGGAGGTGGATGAGCCTCAGCGAAGTAGTGCTAGAGAAGAGGTGCGCGAGGAGGAAGCAACGGAAGAACAGCTCCTCATCGTTTGCAATCCACGACAAGCAGTGCCAGATTGGCTCACAGAAAGAATGAGGAAGGACCTTGAGTATGATACAGACCCAGCAGTTGAAATGGAGGAATTCCTCAATAGGATTAGCGCACTGCCATAAAAGAAGAGGGCTAGGAAATTTTCAAAGATTTCAATAGATGAATCCGGCTCTCGTACACTTCAGGTTGCTGTCTCGAGGGAGGAGTGTGATCGAGATGAGGAGAGGCTTGAAAATAATGTGATCACCATTGTTGAGTTGGGTCGCCCCACAGGAGCCCAGATAATTGAGAAATGTGATAACTCCTATCAGGCACTGAAAAACAAGTTGCTCCATATGGAAGGAAAGTATCAGAAATTGAAGAGGGAACACAAGACATTGATCGGGTATGTGCAAAACCTTGCGCGTCCAGGTGAGCAGGAAAATCCAGCAGTTGAACTCCCAGCAGGACTTCCAAGGGAGTCGGTTAGTACCTTGGAGGATTTGAAGAAGATGGCATTGGAAGCTGACAAATGGGTTGGCCATGTTCGTAGGGAAACATTAAAGTTCATGGAAGACCTCGCTCATTCCTACCGGCAGGCCTCTGATGTTCTGGCGTGCATGGATATTGTTGATCAGGCTTGGAGCGAGACCCAGATCTATCAGACGAAGACTATTCTTTGTCTGGAATCTTTGATGAATGTACCCTTACAAACCCTGGTGGATGGAGGCGTGATACAAGAGGGTCACAAATATGACTTCACCAGTTGGTACTCTTCAGTGGTCACAAGCCGTGGTTTCCTCGATGTAGCACGGGCAAATTCAGCTAGAGTCAGGAAGGCTATGGGTAATATTCTAGATGGAGTCCTCAACACACTTGAGGCTATATTTTCTAGGAGATTGACTCCAAAGGAGATGACTGTGAATGGCTTGAAGGATAGGATGGCTCCCTTCTTCTCGGTTGTGAGATCGTTTGTTCAAGATGATTTTGAAAATATTTCAACTTTCTCCAGCATAATTCAGAACACCCAAGACACCTTGGTCGCTTGGAGAAAATCTTATACTCGGCAAGGGCAGACAATTACAGTACTTGAGTTTCAGCTCAACCACAACCCACCTATTTCGGTTCAAGAGGTTGAGGCAGTGTTGGCCCAGTTGATCGAGTTTGCAGTCAGGGAGAAAGACAATGGGAACGCCTTGCTGGATGAGGATCTTCTGGAAGATGGTGATGGGCATTAATTGCTCATTATGGTTCCTATAGAGGAGTGGAGAATCTCTTGTACATTTATTACCCCACTCCTCTCTGTGGTGGGTTTTAGGGCAAAGCCTTGATTAGGGCATATGTGGCTCAATCTGAGCCCTTCATTGTAATCAAATCTAAGCCATCCGCTGGAATGAACTAACTATAAAAGGGGCATCCCCCCTCATTTGTAAATTATTAGATCAGAATTAGACTAGACACTGGAGAATAGAGAGAGTATATAGTGAATAGCTTAGAAGTTAGCATAGCTTAGATTGAGGAGGAAAGAAATTTTTCCCTTTGAAGGCTTTGTGAAAGGTTGTTGTGAACACTCTCATGATAAAAAGAGTTATCATTGCTTGGTGGTTCTATCTTTTTTGTGAGCAACTAGCAAGGCTTTTTCATCTTTCCAATTCACTTAAGATCTTAGAGTAGATTAAAGTAAAATAGATTTCATTTCATGCAAGTAGTTGGTAGTTGTGGAATGCGTTGTTTAGTTTAACCAAGCTCTATTTATCCATACCACTAGCGGGCTCACTGACTGTGGGTTCGCCTTACGTGGTCAACTGGAACACTCTCGCACTTAACTTCAATTACGATTCATGTGTGGGTATGCATCGTTGTGATGGTATTTGCATGTTGGGTCGTAGTTTGAACATCTTTCATTACCCCTTGAAGATTGCACCGGCTTTGTAGAGGCTGTCCGAAGTGAGGCAAAGAAGAACTTGGTTTAAGCTTGCAAGAATTGATCTTCGTATCCCACATTTAGGAATAGATAGTAGAATCCCTATCCTTATCCTTTTACTTTAAGTATTTTCTCGGTTAGTTTAGAACCTGAGCATCATCAGTAAATCATTCGTGTCTTGCAAGTTCTTCTCTTTCGATCGAACAATTGTGTAAGTCCCTTTGGAATAACTAGCAAATCACATCAAGCCAACTAAGACTATCCGTTGTATAAGGAACCTTGGAGTTGAATGCATGATCTTTTTGGCAATCTTAGCATGCAAAATACTTTGTTCAAGAGAGGATAGAGTATCCATTGGGAAACTTTATTTTGTGTTGGTGTGGTCATAAAACACCCGTCAAAAAGTACTATTAAATCACAGCCTTACAATGAAATAAATCTGCAATTTACAAGTGTTACAATGATAAAATCAATGCAAATTAATGAGGGATGATTTCTTCACTCTTAATCTTCTCAATCACCAAATTACAAGCCAAAATCTGAACCTTTAGAAATCTGATAACAATAACCAGCAAACTACATTTTCATAACCAGCAATGTAACATATCAAGAATGCTCAAATTTCTTACCACATTTCACCAAACTTCAATGAAACTGCAAAGTCATCAATCCCCAATGCTAGGTGACCAAGTAACCTGAATTTTACAATACAAAGCAGCCTCCAAAGAGAAAACTTGAACTCCAATACAGCTACAATAGTTACTCTAGCTTCTAAACTCATATATGAACCGGAACTTCAAAGAAATTGAGCATAGAACAGAAACTAAAGATCTGATATAAAACTCCAATAAACCCCAGTTCAAACCAGCAAGCAATACCATCATCAAATTGCTTATTTCTTCCATAAAACTCCACCAAGTCACCCCATAAACTGAATCAGCACTAATTAAGATCAAGGCGACCAATGTTCATGAACTATACAATGGAATTTACCTCAAAGAAAAGCTCAAACTCCAAAGCATTGCCTTGATGGAAAGTACGGCCAAGGAAAAGAGGGCGACCTCTTTGATAAATTCAAGAACTCCAAGATAAATTTTGTATTTGCAGCAATAGGGTAACCTAGGGCATTAAGTGAGATAGGCAAAGTACCCACAAGCGAATAAAATTCATTTCAAGACTGATATCTATAAATCTCCTTCAACACTTTGAAAACCAACAAACATTAAAACTGATAAAATCCTCAATATCTTCAACAATGAAAATCAATATGTACTTGTGGATGAAGCACACTCCCAATACACCATCTAAGGAACCATAGTTTCAAGCCCGAAAAATGTTGTAGAAAGACTAAGCTCTCCCTTAGCCGGATTCTGGATTTCAAACCAACAGCATTTCGATGTAATTTTCCAAAGATGAGAAATGAATGAGCAATGCAATGCTTTTAAAGAATTGAAGATGACTCTTCAGCTTCCAACTTTTCCCTCCAAAAGGGACGCCCCATTTTACTTTTGAAATATTTTAGTTTTTAAAACTTTTAATTCACCTTTTCTAAGCATCCAAGTCTTGAGGAGACATTATAAACATTAAAATATTTAATCTCCTCTTAATGTGGCATCCACCCTTCATGACCACATTTAAAAACAACATTAAGTCATTAATACTAGGCCAAGGGGGCCAATATGGAAATAAAACATTAATGACTTAGAATAAATCATTTCACCAGAATGATCCTTAAAATGTTGAAAGCCAATTATACTCCAAATTGCACTGCCCAAAATGGAAACTAAGCTGACTGCTGGTGCTACTGCCCAAGATGGCATTGCCAGAAATAGAGCTTACTAAAAATAGTAAACTCTAGAAAGTTGTTCAACTCACTTTGCATGTTTTATCATCTTGAAGCTCTCTCTGACAAGCCTACAGGCTTTCGGAAATAGGCTATCAGTCACAAAAGAGCGTTTGGCTAAAATGGGGACATTACACAGTCTAACATCAAGAATGATGTTTGGGATATTGTTCTAAGACCTGGAGGCAAATCAGTTGTGTCTTCCAAATGGCTCTTCAAAATCAAGCATGCAGCTGATGATAGCATAGAGAAACACAAGGCAAGATTTGTGGCAACAGGTTTCTCTCAAAAGCAGGGAATAGATTATGAGGAAACATTTGCTCTTGTTGCTCGCTACACTTCTATCAGGACAATTATTGCAATTGCATTTGCTAAAAGCTGGAAATTACATCAAATGGACGTAAAGACTACATTTCTTAATGGTGTGATTGATGAAGAAGTGTATATTGAGCAGCCAAATGGTTTTGAGATTCATGGGAAGGAGTCTCATGTGTGCAGATTGAAGAAGGCATTATACAGCCTTAAACAAGCACCTCGTGCATGGTATGAAAGGATTGATCGATATTTGATGAGCTTGGGATTCTCCAAGAATGATGCAGATTCCAATCTTTACTTCAAGGTAGTTGATGGTGAGGCTTTGATATTGGTTCTTTATGTTGATGATTTATTTCTCACTAGAGCAGAGTATCTCATTGTCAAATGCAAGAAAGAGTTAGCCTCCAAGTTTGAGATGAAAGATCTTGGTCTTATGCATTACTTCTTGGGACTGGAAGTGTGGCAAAGACCTAATGAGATTATTCTAAGTCAAGGAAAATACACTATAGACATTTTGAAGAGATTTGGAATGATGGATTGCAAGTCCATGTCTACACCTATGGAGACAAATTTGAAGAAGTTGAGTGACTCTGCAACTGGTTCAGATTTGGTAGATCCCACCATGTATAGACAATTGATTGGATTATTGATGTATCTAGTCAATACTAGACCAGACATTTGTTATGCGGTGAGTGCTCTCAGCCAATTCATGTGTCAGCCAAGACAAATTCATCTAGTTGCAGCAAAGCATATTCTGAGATACTTGTGTGGCACTATGGGATATGGCTTGAGCTATACTTCCTGTGAAGATCTGAAGTTACAAGGCTATACTGATTCTGATTGGGCCGGGAGTGTAACTGATAGAAGAGCACCTCTGGATGTTGCTTCAATTTGGGGTCTTCTATGATTTCTTGGTGTAGCAGGAAGTAGACTTCTATGGCACTAAGCACTACAGAGGCTGAATATATTGCAGCATGTGTGGCAGCTCGAGAAGCAGTGCGGCTTTGAAAGCTCCTTGCAGGATTGTTTGGTCAAACATTGGAACCGACTGTGATTCATTGTGATAATCAAAATTGTGTTAAGCTCTCAGTAAATCCAGTGATTCATGATAGGACAAAGCATGTGGAGATCAAGTATCATTACATCAGAGACATGGTGCTGAGGAAAGCGATTCAACTCAAGTACATTTGCACTGATGATCAGACGGCTGATATTCTCACTGTTACACCCTAAAATTGTATAGCTACTATTCTAGAAATGCTTAGAGCATTTTGTTTGTAAGGAAGAATAAAGATGAATAAAATGTGTTGAACCTTGTGATCAATTTAAGAATCTTTTACATTTTATGATTGACTCATTCTATGTTTCTCTAATTGATGTTATTCTTGGGTAAACAATGCATGAAGGAGGATAATTAGTCTTGCTATTTGAATTTGAAATATTGATTTATACACTGTAAATTGTTATGAGCAAGTAACTACTGTGGTTTTGTGTCAATGGATGCAGGAATGAGAACCATTCCTCCAGGCGGAAGGGAAACATCACTCGAGGGAGGGGCTTGGTCGGATAACCAGTAAAGTAAATCAATTGAGCATACACACACTTCACTAAAAGGTTTAGAGGAACTGAGTCAAATAGGTTGGTCTTGATAAGTCATCCATAGGCTTTAGGAGTTTGGGTTACTTCTTTGTGCTTTGTGAGTGATGTTACTTTTAAACCTAACTTATTGTTCTGTGACCTTGGGTGTGAAACATGATTGGTTATATCTACATAGGCAGAGTGTATATGTGTACACATGTATCTTTCATATACACATATTTATATGTATAGACATGGCGATACAGACGTATGATCGGCAAACTGATATGACGTATGTATGTGTCAACATGGTATACATACACATACATGTACATGACAATATAATTGGTTATACACATATATATACATATACACGCTACCTATTTCCTGTGAATATAATATTATTATATTGTCTTGGAATTTACATATATACATATATGCACATATACATTGATAGGTATATTGAAAGTATGCCGACTGGCTCGCAATACACGTATTTAATCAAATATTATGTAAATGTGTATATATGTATAAATGTAAATATATATATATATATATATATATATATATATATATATATATATATATATATATATATAATTATATAAGTATATATATTATTATAGTTTTACCAAAATAAATATATATGTATATATAGGTATATTTAAATTATCATATTTAAATATATATATACATATATATATTTTGAAGTAAAATAAAACTATAACAAAATATATTTAATATAATACAATATATATATAAATATATATATATTTGGAATAAAGAAGAAATTTATTTGGAAAAATAAAGACTTAACTTTATTAAGTCATTTGGTGAAATCGATTATTGCATCATGGGAAATGAACTATGGAAATCGGTTGCAATGTTTGAAATATTTTATGCAACTTAAAATGCAACGTATTTTTGGGGAAAGTACGCCAACTGCATAAAATAGAAATATTTCCTTGAAACATTATAACTGACATTTGAAATGAACGAATTTTTGAGGAAACCTTCCCGTGAAGTGGTATGAGCTTCCAACGCAAGAAGAAATGGAAGAAAAATTCAAATGCTAGTTAAAAGGAAAACACCAACCAGATGGAATTTCGTTGTTGCAAGCTGAACCTTGACATTTTCGCAGCAAACATGAATCATCCTCTGTTGTGCGCAAAAATATGGATGGTTTTCCTATATGTGGCAATTTCGAGTTTAAGTTGAACAGGTTTTGAATTTGCTGGCTCAAATGAGGTCGATTCACACTCATTTTTGATGACTTAGGTCTTGGAAACCTGCCATGTAGCTTATTGACCAATTCTGGGCACTCTATTGTCCATTCGCATGCCTTCCTTTGAGGAATCCGTTTCACTGCAGGCTTATAAAAGGACACCCAGCCTTTTACTGAAACACAACAATATACTTGAGCATTCTGAGTTAGTAAATTCTAAGCTATCATTTTCATCACATTGTCATAGATGCATTTTCTATAGTATTGATTCTAGAAATTATAGTAAATGCAAACCAGCATTACCAATCACTGTGTTTCATTCATTCTGAGTTTAAAAGGAAAAACATAGGAAATAGTAACAGAGTAGGATATTTAGTAGAGAGAACACCTTTAAGAGAGGGAATAGAGGAATTCAGTTGGAAGGATTCGCCATCAACCAAGGAGTTGTTTTCAATTGGATTCTGGAACATTCAAAGAGCATCAAGAAGGATAAGCTTGAGGAAACAAGCATGAGGAAAACCTTCTTATTTCTCTGTTTTTGAAAGTAAAAGAATTCGTTGTGTTTGTCTTTATGCATTGACTGAAAATAGGCATAGCTGATTGATTGAGTGAAAGATGATTATGATTTCTGATTATAAGTTTACAATGACTAAAGGATATGTCTTGAATGCAATGTATTTATAAGGGAAAGGGAAACTGCTGTTTTTACTTTGCTTAAAAGGGAATTTTAAGTATAGTGGATTATTGTGAAAGAATGAATAGGAATAAATTGAAATGCAGTTTTGTATGAATGTTGTTTATTTTGTATGATCTCCGTATATGGAGAATACGAGAAAACTAGTTATTATCGATTAGGACCGAGATGAAACCAGAACCAAGTATTGTCTAAAGCTTAAAGTTATTAGGTTAACTAAGATAAGCTAAGTACTCCGTGGATAAAGATTTCCAGAATAGGAGTTACCTGAGGGACACTTGTAGGCTATTTTCATTTCCTAAATAGATAGGTTGTTGTAGGGGGTCTGCGGTGATTGACTACCCATTGTAAGGACTTAGCCTACACGTAGGATAAGATAGCCTCAAGTCAAACTAAACCTGACATGGTGTATGTGATAGACGACCGTCAGTTGAATTACTGTTTGAACACTTTGGCCAAAGTAGTGTGGTACACCTACATCCACTTAGACTATGAGATGATTACACTGTCAGTTGACTGTTGTCTAGTTTTGCATTCTAGATTGAGATTGTGGGATTACAAGGACTTAGATATGTAGGACACAGCACTATGCTCAGTTAGTTAAAACAGAACCGGTTACCCAACCAATCTCTTCGTAGAAAGGAGGGTCGTTTATTTAACAATAGACGTGCGGGGGACCGCATTATAAGTCCGTGGTTGGCGGAAAAGCACCTGAGTGATGTTTCTCCTCCACAACAGACTTCTGAAGTACCAAGGTTTGAAAGGGAAGATCCTAGACCGTCTTATTCCTATTTGCTCAAAAGCTCTCTAAGCTATGTTTTATACTTGTATGTATTTTTACTCTGTTGTTTACCTGAAAAGAAAAGTAATGATGTATTGTATCAATTGGTTCTTTAAATGAAATGTTGCAATAAAAAGAAAAGAAAAGTTTTGTTACTTTATCTTTATGTATGTTTCCTTGTTATTTATTTGAGAAAGTAGAAAAATTTTATTACCCAAGTGTGGGGTCGTTACACTCACCAAGCCTCTATCCAGAGTGAAGTTTGCACATTTTTGGGACAAGCTTGGAGTAGTGGAGAATGTAACCCTTGTTGAGAGGGAGACTCGGCATCAGTGAGCTTTGATATAATGCATATTTCTCTGAGACAGAGAAATATGAGGTGAAATCCCTCGTACATCTCTGAAACGGAGCTATGGTTCTTTCCACACATGGGAGTAGCCATGGTGGATGTCATGTTGAGAGACTCCATGACGATATCACATTGAGAGACTCCATGATCAACCCTTTGTACTTGTGTTTTTCCACACATGGGAGTAGCCATGGTGGACGTCATGTTGAGAGACTCCATGACGACATCACGTTGAGAGACTCCGTGATGGACACTTGTACATGTGTTTCTTTCCACACATGGGAGTAGCCATGGTGGACGTCATGTTGAGAGACTCTATGACGACATCACGTTGAGAGACTCTATGATGAACTCTTGTACATATCTGAGACTGAGATGTGGTTTTCCACAAATGGGTGTAACCATTGTGGGCGTCATGTCGAGAGACTCCATGACGAGAATATTTGGAAAATACCTCTCTAGCTAAGAGGGAGTGTTGATGTTATTGCAATGAGAGATATTTTTCTCTCTAAATTAAAATAATAAATAATTATCAAGGCAGGTCGGCCTTGTTACAAATGATATTTTTTATTTTTTTATTTAAATAAAAGGAGGCCGACCTAGATGAAGAGTCACCTAGTTTGGTATATATACAAGGTGGTGTTCATTCATTAATTCATCAATTCATTCTCATCTCTCATTCGCATTTCTCAAGAAGGAGTTCACACTTAGCAGCAGATCGCCATTTTTTAGAAGCAGATCAGATTTCAAGGAGATTTATATTCAGTCGTATCAAGAAGAGATTCTCATCATTTATTGTATCAAGTTCGCCCTTGAGAAGGGTCTGATTTGTAAAGCAGATTTCTGCTCTTATTCAGTATATATATAAGTGATATATTTTGTTGGGTTTTTCTCCCTCAAGAAGGAGGGTTTTCCCAAGGTAATTTGTTGTGTTCTTTGTTCATTGTGTTATATTGCTGCTTATCTACATTTCTGGTCTAAAACTAACATTCTCAAGTGGAAAGGATTGCATTATAGTAATGATCAAATGATAAAAATAGTAAGCAATTACAATTTAAATATAGAAATAGTTATAAAAAACAAATAACTAAAGTAATTAACAAGTGTACACAAACTCTTTAAATTATAAACTAAATTAACAAACAAGTGTACATAAACACTTTATTCTAATATTAAACCGAACACCTCTATCTTAGCCCATGAATCCCTTATGGGCTTCAATGACTCTTCTACAAGCTTGACCCTATTTTCCAATAAGGTGCCACATACCACCTCATATCCCGTGCCCTTGTATCCTTTTGGAGGCCCATTAATTTTTTTCAGTATTTCTTGCTAGTATGATGAACAAACAACATTTAAAAACAACCCATTTGCATAAAGACATCTTTTATGTGTTGATTGATTATATCTCAAGATTCATTTTAAAATGCCATTTCCAAAAGTTCCTTTGGTCTCTTATTTGTAAGGAGATCTTCATAGGTGGTAAGAACTAGGTAGCACTAGGATTAGATGGGGGCGATAAAGAGCTTCATTCCTTGAGATCTCCTCTTTGTTAAAGGATGATTTTCTCTATGACCTATTACTTCATCTACTTACTCCTACCCATTAATATATACTATCACTTGCTTCAATGGCACATGTGGACCAAGCTTTCTAAGGAAAACTTTAATGCCTTATCTAGAAACACCACACAAATGGGCTTTCACCAAACTATATGAGCTTGAATACTTGACATCACACCCTTTGCAGTCCAAATATACTCCTCACCTCTTGGAACCAACTATATCATATCAACATCCTTCCAAAGAGGAGAACTTGGATTTATTTTGAATAAGTCCACCTACGAAGCTAGAACTGTTTGCCATTGTATTTCCTATGGCTGCAAATTTTATAACAATACATTCAAAACAAATATATATATAACCTAATTGTGTATGTGTGTGTGCGCATGCGCGTGCGTGTGAGCTTGTGTGTGCATGCGTGTGTGCATGTGTGTGTGCGTGCATGCGTGCATGCATGTGTCTGTCTGTCTGTCTGTGTGCGTGTGTGTGTATGTTTGTGTGTGTTCCTAAGGAAAACAAGAAATTGAAAGCAAAGCAAAGTAAAAAAGTTGATAAAATAAAAATGCAAAAAAGAATTAAAATCGAAAAAACTTATCTCTTTTCTAAAAATCTTCTTCTATTATCTTCTTGATAGCTAATGGGCACTTGCACATGCATAGGAATAGCAATGCAACTGCTTTGGAACCTTGATGATCAATCTTTAGTTCTCTTTGTGTAATGATAAGTAAGAATGAAAGTTTAACAAAAAGGAATGGTATGTGTCTTTTGCAATCAGAATGAACTAAAATGAGTTTGTTCTAGTGTTTAAATGCTTTAGTTGGCACTTTTAGGGTTAGGGATTCATGCTAGGGTCTCATAGTCAAAGTCAAATATAAGAAATTAATTTGAAAAAAAAAATTAAAAACCTGTCAAATAACAAGCAGTTTCGCTGCGGGTCTGTTTTGGTTCTGTTGAATTCTCCCTATAGGTTCACCCGGGTTCATCCAGGATGAACCTAAACCCTTGCACCCACTCCCTACCAGAATCCACAGAAGAACTTGACCACGGATCCAATTCAAACCAGACCCAGCTTTGGCAACAAAACCCATGGTTTCAGCAACATAGATGTATGTATATATGTGTATGTGTATATATGTGTGTATATGTATTGAAGGAAACACTTAAAAGATTTGTGACTTTCAACAAAAAAATAAAGCAGTGAGGAGAGGAAAACTAAAGCTTACGCATAAGATAAGGGATGCCTCATCAATATTGGTTGCGGAATAAGTGTAACCTTTGGCAGTTGCCTTCAAAAAACGCCTAACCATGTCTGGATAAGCTCTGAAATTTAAACCAGGTTTGACCAATTATACTTTCGAAAATAAAAAGGAGTATTCAAGTATTTTTTTATGAAGATTTAACTTACTTGAGGGTATCAGGGTGGGCAAACACAACTGGGGAAAAGCCATAAGGAATCCTGCACCAAATAGACACCATTTGCATTCCAATAAAGAAGTTAAAGCAAACTCCACTAAAATTTTCAAATTAGAAGACACTAGAACAGCATATATATCATCATTTAGATTAAATTTTATACAGTTGCCCCTTTGGGAGACAGCAAAAGAATGAGTAGTAAAAAGCCAATCTAACTTAATGATAGAATTGCTGTTCACCTTCAGTTCTGTCATACAAAAGAAATGGAGAGATATCTACCCATAATCTGTTAGTCTGAATTCATTAAGTTCAACATGTTTGCGTTTAGCTTCAACCCCTTCCCAGGATGAAAATATCCATGTTGCGTCAGCCTTTCCAGTTACTAAAACATTCCATATTCCCAATTTATCAGGAGTGATCTCTGTAAACAGGCCTTTCCCTCCATCGGCTTGAATTAAATGCTGCACAATGCGTCCTTCAAAGCGTGCTGCATATGATGCATATGTTTTACCATCCAGATCTCGAGGCCGTGAAATATTAGATTCTTTTAAAGTAGCTGAAACCCAAACACAGAGATGTGCACGTTATCGCCATTTGTTTTTCTGATTTTCCAAAATTTTCAACTGAATAGAAAAGAAACAATACGATAATGCATTTCAAGAGTTCAGAGAAAGAAGTTTTAGACATTGCATTGTCGGAAAAATTGCAGATTAGCAAAATTACTGTTAAATTTGTGCCACATTCTCCTAGTCTCTGTCTATTGTAGTTTCTAAATTAAAAGGATCTGTGAAGTTAGCTATACCTATATTTGAGTTTTAGAAAATAAAGTCCAAAATATTCAATAAAATGCAACTACTATCTACTAACTATTAACTACTATTCCTTTCATTACTAACAAAAATAGACTGAATCTAGCGTAAGATGTTTAATTTGTAACAGTGAGACTCGGGGCTCAAATGGTAACCAGTGCTTATTAGGAATCCAAAGTTCAAGGCAGGCCCTGCTGAGAAATTATCCACCAGGGAGGAGGCCAGGCAACCCATTTTACCTGGATTATTATACATAATTGCAAGAGGAATAGCCACAGCCCATCTAAAGGTAAAATCCAAATAGTCTCACCTCTGCATATCATGTGAGAGGGTTTGCCTGATTTGATTGATAATACTTATGAAAATCTACTATATTTCAAAAATTAAATAAGGTATTCAATCTAACAGTATTTAATTATATGTCATAAACATGAATGACCTCCTGCTACAACAGAGTGTGTCTGAAACTAGAAATGCAAAAATAAATAAGATCACTTACCAATTGCACTAATATCCTCCTGAAGAATAGTTGCAATGGCGACAAGTTTTGCTCTGTTTGGGCTTGAAGGAGGCAAATGGTGCCCGATCACAGTCTCTGATGGACCAAGTGCAAATGCTGACAAAGCATAACAAGAAGCTCGTCATACTTACAAATATTACAAACATGAGAATTTTGATACTTCTACTGTCCATATATGTGAGAAAAAGATTTATGGGTAAAATATGTGTATTTTTAACAAGAAATTATGTTCTCATAATTAAAAAACGTTAAATTGGCACATGAAATTCATTCTGATGCAGAAAGATAGATGGAATCGTAGGATATGTAATTCCATCAATTAATAAAGACAAAATTTTGCCAAAAGGAGATTATTAAACTTATTAAAAAATAATAAGAGTTATTTCTCGGATCTCTATTTGAAAATTATTGTTGTCTTCAAACAGTAATATTTGCGTACTTAAAGCGAGATCGAAAAGGAAGCTAATCAGGCTAAAAGAGACTATGAATGATGCTGTTGAGGGCAGCCTGGGTACGCTGGAGTTTTACGGCTTCAAGCTGCCTGTCTAGCTCTGCATTTGAAGATTTCATTTGGACTTTTTGGGGGGCTGTTAGTTCAGCTCTCTCTGTCCTTTGTCTCGGTGATGTGTTATAATGCTGTCTTTTAGCTGTTAATTTAGTGTCTTTGTTGTGATTTTTAACCTTGGTGTTAGTGAATTTTTATTTGTTCTTGTTTGCGGTGTTTCATAGACTTTATTGTTGAATTTTTGTCAGTCTTTATAAAAGGGTTTCGGTCCTTTAAAAAATTCCACCTTTACTCTATCCCAAAAAAAAAAACATATCTAAAACTAGACAATAACAGAAATAGAAATCACTTTTTAATGCTAAATAATTTTTAAAGCTATAGTGGGAAAGCAATGGATCTGGGCTTCAATCCTAGTTGGCCTATGGAAAATAACGGGCAACTGATTTGAACTATTTCCTTAATTACAATATAGTAATCGTTTTCCAACATTTAAACTTTCAAAATAAAATATTGAATTTTATCAACTGTCTCTAGCCTAAAATAAAAAATTGTCAAAACAATGAAATTTTAGTTTTATAATTTAATCTTTCTGAATTGAAATTTTATAATTTCAAAGTAATTCTCAAATTTTATAATTAGAAAATATATATTCCAATTTCAAATAATTTTTAAAAAATAGTAAATAATTTTGACAGACATATTTTGATAATGAGAAGAAGAGCTTCTAATATATTAATTTTTTCCATCAGATCATATTTTATAATCTATCAGTAAGATCATATTTCATAATCTACCATATTTCATAATCTACCAGTAAGATGAAGAACAGAAACAGTGATGATAGGTCACAGTTTAAACGCATACGATGTCAAAACTAATACACAATTATTTTCAGAAACTCTTCTCCTGATTAAATAATTTTATTTATAAATTAAAGAATTTTTTCTACATTCAAACATAACAATTATCTTCAGACAGCATTGTATTTTTAAAAACTGAACAACAATTACAAACAAAAATGGTAATCATCCTCCAATGCCGAGAGTATTTTGTAAACAAAATTAAAATATCTTATGAGCTATGTCTAACCTCTAGGTTTTTCCTCTTATCCAAATTTCTGGAATTGAACAATTCTTTTAATTGAAAAGGATGTTATAAACACCAATTTACATAAACTACAGGGATAGTAGTAAGAACACAGGTAGAATGAAATCACTGCAGAATTCATTTTTTCTGCCGACAAGGGTTTAATTATAAATTCTCCCTGAATCTACCAAATTATGAGCAGAACCATGAGTTATTTAAAGTTTTACGAAAAATTCACTGTGCCAACCAAAGAATTTAAAAAAGGGAAATCTGCTAAAGAACTGAGCAGTTGCATTTGTACTTACCGGCGGATTTGGAAGAAACTTTGAAGGCCGGGGTAGTTGAATAATTGTCTAAATGCGGGCTGATCAGGTCGACCTTCAAGCCCACTTGTTCATAGTATTTGAGTGCCTTTGCCACGTAGAATCCTACGTGATTGGTATTTGGAGTCCAGTCAAGAGCGACGGAGATACAAGTTAGATCCCCCTCCATCTTTGGCCTCCCTACCCGTTCAAATGATTAACTAATCTGAAATTTATATTTATTGCCATCTATTAAGATAAGAAGGTGGGCAGCCCAGTTTGTTTCTGCCAAGTGGCACTTTTATTGTAAATCCTGTGAAGTCTTAATCACATTCATTAAATCTGGTTTAGAGACAGACCAACGACTTAATTCAAATTTATCGGCTGTGTTGCTCAGAAAACTTACGATGTTTTTCGAGTAGGTGATCCATAGATTTAAGTCTGTTCGAGTAGAGTATTCATTCTTCTTTAATCTGAAGAGTGAGTTATGTCACGCTCTTATAATCTTTGTTGTTGTTGTTGTTATTATTATTATTGTTGTTCGAGTTAGGTGATCCATAGATTTAAGTCTGCTGGAGTAGAGTATTCATTCTTCTTTAATTTGAAGAGTGAGTTATGTCACGCTCTTATAATCCTTGTTGTTGTTGTTGTTATTATTATTATTGTTGTTATTATTGTTATTATTGTTGTTGTTATTATTATTATTATTATTAATATTTTTTTGTTGTTGTTGTTTTTGTGAAAAGTGAGTTATGTCACACTTTTATAATTTCTGTTTTAACAGGTAGTTGTTGTTTTTATTGTTAGTTTTTATAATCTTTGTTTTAATAGCTAGTTGTTGTTTATTATTATTAGTACTTGTCTTTCTTCAATTCATTTTGTTAATTAATTATTAATAAGTTGGTTTTGAATCAATTAAAAACTAGAATTGTATGTTCTTCAAATATAATTTAATCTTTTTAAATTTAACATTTAAATATTTAACTTTAAAAATTGTAAAAATTATTTATCTTGATAAAAAGTTTGGGGTGTTATAGACAAATTTGTAGGTAAACTATTAAAATATTACTTAGTTTTACATTTTTTTTACAAATGATTTTTTTAATGTATGTAATTGTTATTTTTTTATTAAAGAAAATCTTTTTATTTTTTCATTAATCATTTCATTAAATCTTTCTAAAACGTTGCTTATTTTTTACATTTTTTTAAAACTGATTTTTTTAATGTATATAATTGTTATTTTTTATTAAATAAAATCTCCTTAAAATCAATTAGCTATTTTATAGAAATTTGGATTCACACTATTAAAATAATAAAATAAAACTTAAATTAAAGCATATCAGCATATAATAATAAAATAAACCTTAAATTAACATAATAATCTAGGAATTTGATTTTACACAATTTATCTATAAATTAACATAATAATCTAGAGATTTGATTTTACACAATTAAAATAAAAATTTAAATTAAATTTTAAACTATTTAATATTGTCATTTAAATTATAATTATAATCCCATTATTATTAATTAAGCATTATAATTGAGACTTTTTATTTTCCAAATTTCATTAACTTCAAATCATAGATAAATACAAACAAGAATTAAATTAAAATAACAAAAATTATTATAATATTAATTAAATTATAATTATAATCCTATTATTTTTAATTAAGTAATTATAATTAGGATTAGGATTAGGATTAGAATGAAGAATAATGTAAAAATTCAAAAATTAAAAATAAAATATTACTAACAAAAATCATATAATGTTCCAAAATTTTATTCATCTAATATCTTTATTCCAAATCTTATTCCCAATATTAATTCATAGATTTTATTTTGTAATGTCACTCTACAATTAGTGTGAGATCATAGTTAGGGTTAGAGATAGGTCTCTTATTAAAATAATGGTTTGAAATGTATTGTTACAGTTAAAGACTAGGCTTAGGGTTAGAGTTAAAATGTGAGTTAAGGTTAGGGTTAGGTATGCAAAGAACTAATTAACAATACTAAAACACTATAATTAACAAAACTTACATTTATTTTTATTCACATTAATAAAACTTACATTTATTTATTTTCAAATCTAAAAAACAATAATTACAATACTATAAAGACAAGTATTAGCCACTACATGACACTTGTTATTGTTATTGTTATTGTTGTAGATATTATTATTGAAATTAAATTGTAAAAAAATTTATAGAATCGTTATATAATAGAAAATATGTTATATGAGTGTTTACATTTCTTTATCTTTTTTTTATTTTGACTCAAATTATATAGTCAATTATTTTTATTAACACATATAAATACATGTCTATTATTTATATAACAACTAATTAAAATGAGACAAAATAAGACAAAAAATTATAGAACCACTAATTTCACAAAAGACTCCTAAAATATTTATACTAAGCAAAATAAATTAAGAGATTATTAGTAATAAATTAAAAACAATCATTTTTTTAAGTCAAATATTTTTATTTAAATGTAAACAAATTAATATATTAATTAGAATTTTGCATAAAATGATTCTTTCAAATTTATATCGGTTAAATGAATTGAGATCTTATAACATCCTTCACAATATCCTATGCAAATATTGACTTAAGGTTCAATTTTTTTAAATGTATAAGGTGTAGAAAGAAATTTTTACATGTACTCCATATAGGTTGAGGGTATGTACACTATGTAATTTAATTCAAAGAGCTTGGTATGCATTGCACCATCTCATACATAGAGCTCCTTTATTAAATATCGTATTAAGTAGAGTGTAGGAAATATAATTTCATATAGGTCATGTGTTTTTCTTGAAAGGCAAGGTAATCAAAGTTGATAATGTGGCAACATCATATATTTGTTGAATACTTAAAGTAGCTCAAATTTCTTGTGAAACATATTATATGGGACCATGCACATGCCTCTAGACTTGATGGGCTATTCATAATGACTTTTTACCTTACAACTACTAGCTCGACATATAATCCAAATTCCCAACATGATATTCACAAGGATTTTAGATTAATTTAGCAACCCTATTATTTATTGGCCATATGGAGAGCAAGTAAAGTAACAAAATACTTTTCTTTTATGTCATGATCCTCATTTTAATGAGGATAAGAGGGATATGAACTTAACATTTGGTCATTGATTATTATCTTTCCTTTTAGTGATTTATAGATTATTGACAACGATATCTTAATATGGTTTGATATCTTGTTAGGGTTTGCAAGGTAGAAAAATGCAAAATGCAAGCTCAAATTGTTCAATATGTACAATGTGGATTTTTTAATAAGTTTGGAATGCATATATATCATCTCATACATGACAAGGTCTTTTGATGTGGCATGAAATATATGGTAGATTTTATACATATGAAAAGGGCAATGCAAGCTCAAATCGCCAAACATGTAAGACAAGAATTCATTCTAAAGAGTTGATAGTGCATGTGTATTATCCCATATAAGTGTATGATATTTAAATACAATCATTTATATCTAGTTGGTTGTTTATACAAGAGAAATAAGTGAAAGTGATTTTTTTAGTTCACCAAAGTCTAACAAAACACAATATGTTGCTTAAGTGGTCAAAGCATGTGCAATTGACACATTGTAACATTTGGGTTCTTACTATGCTATATTATTTTTTCTACAACACTTATTTGTTCTTCATATTATAAAAATTATGATTTTATTATTGATATTTGTTATTTTTGTTATATCAAGGTTACTAACATCCTAATAAACAATGTAATGAATGCGTACATTCTGAATTTTACACTTGCTAAGATGACTACACAAAACTAGTCACATCTCACCACAAGAATAGGGACATATAAGACTACTTATCTCACAAATATAGAGAGCTTATTGACTGGAGTGGCATTCACAAATTTTATGTGGTATTGCTCAAGATCATGGACAATAGAAAAAAACTAGATACTTTAATGGAAAATTTTCTTATAATAGATTAGACATTAAATTTTGTTAAGAAAAGAAAAAATTCTAAGATATAGCTAAAAAAAACCCTAAGGATGGTCCTCAAGATGTAATGGAAAAATAATTTTTGATGGCCATTCTCTATTTCCATGTAATGGTGGCATTTAAATAAACCATGTTATTGAGACTTTATAGATGTTGGAGGGTGAGGCTCACATTTCACAAATACCAAATCTAGGACACTAGCTCTCACATATCAAGGATTTCTCACTAATGAGTATGGTAATTCTTTTATTATAGACTTTTTACCATATTTCAATTCATTTACCATGGTCTAAAGACTATTTTTGTCTATCTTTTCTATTTGTTTAGTTAATTATTTTTATCAATGTTGACTCCACAGTTCAAGAAATAATGATCAATATAGCTAAAATTTATATAGATTATAGATAAGATCAATTTCTAGTTATTGGCTCAATTTTTATTGCTTGATAAATATTTTGACATCTTAAAAGCATGTAGCCATTACATGAATCTATATGGTTTGATTATAAAATTTGTTAGATGTGATTTTATTTTTAATTTTTCATCACAATATCAATGGTGTGTTCCATTATGTAAGCTCGATGCCCTTTACTTGATTGGGATTGAGGATATTAATAGTATTCCTTGGACAATTTTCTTCTCTCATACAAGATATGATAAAAATGAAGCAATCATACTTCCTTAATAACAAATATTTACTTATTCTTTTTTCTTTTCTTTTTTAAATGGCAAAGTCTTCCATACGATTCCAAAAAAATCTTATACAATGATAGATGCACTCATCTTCTCTTTCACATAAGATTGAATTTATACATCTTGACAATCACTGACCCTTCAAATAAAATATTTTTTCCATAATTCTAAGAAACTGTATAATTACAAAGAGTTAATGTACATGACATTGTAGTCTATAATTTTTCATATTATTGTCAATAGTTATTGCAGTTTGGTGTTGAATCAATGAGTTAGTCTCTATTTAAATTAGTTATTAGTAATTGTTGAAAAATTTATAAATTAAAAAAGGTCAATGTTCATGATATTGTAGTCAATGTAATTTTCATATTATTGTCAAGAATTATTACTTGTCAAATCAATAAGTCAACCTCTATTTTAATTAATTATTAGTAATTATTGATAACTACATAAATAAATACAAATAGAATTATTGTATTATTGTAAATAAAGTATAGTTGAATAGATTACGATCATCTAATAATAGTGAATGCAATTTCATAAATACGAATTATTTTTATTTTTATTTTTTACTATATATTTTTTTTAATTATCAAATGAATACTTAATAAATTTTGTATAAATTTTATTTAGAAAATGATATTTTATATTTAAAATATACACCTTAATCAATTAAACTAATTTTTAAATACATTATTATAATAAAAACTAATCACTGTACAACATCATTTATAATTAAAATCACTAACAATAATATTATTTGAAAGTGAAATAAATGTGTCAATAAATAAAATGGAAGATTTTCAATGTACATAAGACATATACATGTAAAGCTTAGATACATTTTTTATGTGGTTGAAAAAAATTGATTATGCCCTTAAAGTTTTTTCTCAAAATATATTCCACAAAGTATTTTTTATAATTATTGGGTGCTTTAAATAGGTATTATATTAGTATTCTTGAACTTTGTCCAAAATGATAAAATTGTGTGAAATGTAATCATTTGGTTTTTTGGTTTTGTGTATTTAGTGAGAAAATTATATTAGATTGTATTTATGTATATCTTAAGTAGAATGATTTTCATAAATCAATATTTTAATTTTAGAAAATTTACTATTTTTCAATTTGGATAATGGAAAATAATTTTTAATAAGGTTTTTTTTTTTTTAAATATAGATGCATTAATTATAATGTGAGATTTAACTATTGAGTTTAGTAATGAGGAGTGTGGAAATGTAAATAGAAATTAAGTATATTTAATTCTATAATAGATGATGAAAGATCGAATATTTGAATTCAATAAACCTCTAAATTAAGAATAATAGAAAATAAATATAAAATCACCTCAAGATCATAATTTAATGATTTTGTGTAGGGATGAGTCTAACATCTTGAGATTGATTTATGACCACGAACTTGTCATGTATCTACAAATTCATCTTATATGATCTAAAAATTTATGTTCTTCAACTAACTAGATCACCTTGATTTCTTATCTATGTTTCCTAAAATTTATGGAGACTTGGTGGTGTTTATAAATGCCTTAAGGGTGTTGATTAGTCATGATGATTCAAGTTCTCCCAAATAAATCACTAAAAATTGGGCAATAATCAACAATATAAAGCTTAAGTCATGAAGATGCTTCTAAAATGCTTGTGCAAAGATAGATTAATTTTAGTGTACCCATTGAAGTGTGTAATGAAAATTATGTGAAGATAGCTCTCAACTCATTAGATGATTAGAATGAATGCCTATAATACAAGGACATGGCAACATATTATGCAAACTTGAATTTACCCAATCTTAGGTGGGAAGGATAAAGGTGGGAGGTCAATCACATTTGACTAAATAAATTAAATTATGATGAGATGGTTCCATGATCATGAAAATAACCTTATGACTGCAAACTAGTCCTAGAGTAGAAAAGGGGCTAGATCTTGTGAATAATATATGAATGGTGATAAGTGCAAGCATAGATATGATAAAAAAAAGTGGATAGATTGAACACATAAAGGATGATGAATAGTAGATTCCTAGGAATGTGTGTGATAAGATAGGTTGTAATGTCTCTAATATTCACTCAATTATTTTGTTTTCACATCTAAATTTTGAGGGTATCTTGTGGAATGCATGTGATATCTCGTGTTTAGATCTTCAACATTTATATTTTACTTTATCTTTGTGGATACATATATACCTACATATTTATATTTTACTTTATCTTTGTAGATGTGTGTGTGTTCATGGATGAATGTTATTACCAATTTCAAGTGCTAGCAATGCATCTCTCTTATGTCGAAGGTACAGTTTCATTGAAGTACAAACAACTCATTCAACAAACTAAAATGTAGACACCTTTTGCTCACTGCATCTACGAGTCATAGGCATTAAAGCTCACACTCAGATCACCACACTTGATCACTTTCACATCTTTCACATCACGCACCTTCTCTACTTAATCCACACAACAACTTGCCTTGTATTTATACCATCCTCGACCTAAAAAAATCTCAATTAGTTCGGCCTTAAGGAAAAGTATGTAACTCAACCATACAACATCAAATAGATCGACACCAAACACTTCCACAATATAAAGAAGTGAAGGCAAACCATGCCACAACTTAACTAGGACCCAAATCTACATTGGCACACTTCTCAACACCTACACAAACACTAACAAGTGACTCCAAACACACCTCTCCAAGTCCGGAAACATCTCATGGACCACACAACAACACTTCACAACATCTCAGAATATTCACCACTACTACTGCAACCACCCGAAACTTAGGAACACCTTTATTTTGTGCACCCAAACACACTGGCATAGACATCCAACACACCAAATAACCTTGCAGAATGCCACAACACCTAAAAATTCAAGGTAAGGTAGATACAAAATATATAAGCATGCTCCCAAATCCACAAGCCAAGAACCTTCACTGCAGAGAAATGTGAAGCAATCTCATTTCTCCCAGACACCCTATTTCACTAAATAGACATATCATCAAACACATCTTCCACTATACATCAATCCAGAACCTAAAAATTTGGATATAGAACCTTAGAACACCTCTAACCATCATATCCAAACCATGCAAGCATATCTTCAACCATGAAGAAATGCAAAGAAAAACATTGAACACCACTCTGTCACACTAAACTTTCTTTTATTCAAATTTTCTCAAAAGCACATGAAAACCAAGTGAACCAACTACATCAACAACACTACTAACATCTCTACAACACATCTACAACAACTACAACACCTCTCATCAACTATAGCTCATCCAGAACTTTTGCAACTATACTGAAGTAAAACATCAATGACAACACTAACAACATTGTGTTGACATCAATACCAAAAACTCCAAGCTTCCAACAACTCCAATGCTAGGGGTTGACATCATCAACACCAACAAAATTATAACACTCTCTTCATACAAGGGTTTGACATTAATGACAACACCTAAACAGCTCACAAACAACTCAAGCTTCCAATAATCTACCTCTTTGTCATTGATGGCAACACTGGTTCTGAAAAACCATCAACAACAAAAGTATACCAATAGTAACTTTGTAACAAGTAGTACTCCCCCTAACCTAGGAAACTCTTTACTCTTCATACTCTCTCTTCATAGAATTATTTTCATGTAACATCGGATCTCTCTCCCCTTTGTTCAGACAATACTTTTCCATACACTACACTAACTCTCTCCATGTTTTTCAGATTCTCTCTCCCCCTTTGACATTAATGGCAAAGGGCCATAGGCTCATCCAACTTTTTTCTCTCCCCCTTTGACAACACTCAAATGGAAACACCTACACACCATTTGTATAGGATTTTTCCTTTTGACATCTGCATACACCACTTGCAACACTACCAAGCAACTACAACCTTTCTTTAGTGCAATCACTTTTCTACACTCTCCCCCTTAGGGGCACAAAATATGCTCCATTTGATCTCACCAACCAACCATACTACTACCTACTCCTCCTAAGAGGTAGCCTTAATCAATCTAGAACAAAAGAATAAATCTTAAATTGCTCCACCTGACTGATGCACGATATTATGCATCTAGTTGGAAGGAGGGGCAATAACCCCTAAATTCTATTGGAGATACTCAAATGTATCTTTAGGAAGAGCCTTTGTGAAAATATCTACAACTTGATCCTTTGTAGGCATATACTACAACTTCACCTCAGTTTCTACAACCTTTTTTGTTAGAAAGTGATACCGGATTGAGATATGCTTTGTCCTTGAATGCATCACTAGATTCTTTGATATATTGATAGCACTTATATTATCACACAAGATAGAAATAGGTTCATCATATGATATTCTGATATCCTTCAATATGATCTACTTCATCCACAACACGTGTGTGCAACAAGATGTTGCAACATCTCCCCAAACATAGACATCTCAAACTTTGTTTGCATCTCTTGTACAAATCTCTTGCACATACCTTCATTTCCGCCAAATATTATATCATCAAAATACACAACCACAATTAATATTTATTCTCCTTTAACTTTGAAATACAAATTGTTGTCTACGGTACCTTTTTAGAATCCCTACTACAACAAGTACCTCTCCAACCTTGCATACCAAGCTCCAGGAACTTGCTTAAGGCCATACAATGCCTTCTTCAATCTATAGACACATAAAAATGACCTAGACCCACAAACCACATTCTTCTATGTTGAACATCTTTATTTAATTATGTCCTATGGTCCAAATTCAACCATTAATTAAATAATTCTTGATTATTTAATTAATTCACATCTTTTATTCCTCTTGAATATTTAAATAAATAAATTATATTTTGTTTATTTAAATGTGTCGCTAATTTCCTATGTCCCTCCACAATTAAATAAATTCCTTAATTTATGTAATTATTACTTGTCCACTATTTCTTCCTGATTATTTATTTAAATACGTCATTAATTTCTCATGTCCTCTTATAATTAAATAAATCTCTTTGATTTGTTATTATCCACTTTGACTTTTTTTCTAATTTTAAATAAAACTATTTATTTAAAATTGTCCACTTTCTATTTCTTCTTGATTATTTAAATAAATAAACTTATCATTAACTTCTAACTGTCCTCTTATAATTAAATAATTTCTATAATTTATTTAATTATTATCCTCTCCAGCTCTTTCTAATTTATAATTAAATAAATTTCTATAATTTATAATTTATACGTCATTAAATGTCCTCTTATAATTTATTTAATTATTATCCTTTCTAGCTCTTTCTAATTTTAAATAAAATCATTTATTTAAAATTACCCACTTTCTATTTTTCCACCAAGTAAATAATTTAAAATCATTATTTACAACTTTCTTTTTAATTTTAAATAAAATAATTTATTTAAAATTGTCCACTTTTTAATTTTCCTCTAAGTAAATAATTTTAAATTATTATTTACTGTCACATGGCCCCACCACATTTGAATTAAATTAATTTTTAATTTAAAAGGTCCACATCACCTCTTGTGGGAATTAATTTTAAATTTCTATTTTAATTTCCCACTTTCCTCTTTTTTTGTGCCATCTCTTCTTCTCACATGCATTCTTGTCCCTTGATTTGATTTTCTCAAATCAAATATTGTCCACTCATTTCAAATTCACCCTAATGTTGCCCTAACCCTAATTGTGGGTTGTCATATTGAATCTTGTCCATTGATTCTAGGGCATTTGTCAATCTTCAATCTTGGCCATTCATCCAAAATTGCATTTTCTATAAAAAGGCAATTTTGCTCTCATTTTATCATCTTTTTGTCACCTCATGCAATCTTGTTTTAGGCACTCTTGGAATTTTGGCATACTTCAGGCATACTTTAGTCTTTGCTTGCTAGTTGCATAGTTGCATAGTGTAGCATTTTGATTCAAATCCTTTAACATTTTCTTTGGTCTTGGCATAGTCATTGTTGCTCACACAAAATCTGAGAGCAAACTACATATTGCAGCAAATACAGAAGGTGTAATGGAGGTTAATCATGGGGGTTGAAGACTTTTGGTAAACTATTTCCTTTTGTTTTCATGTTTTCTCCTATGTGCTTCATTATTTACTTTGGGTTTGGTCTATTATGCTCTAACCATGCTAACCTGAAATTTTACCCTTAGTTACACAATCTACAAACCATATTAGGATCATCTGATAACTTAAAGTCTTTGGGTTGTTCAATGTATACTTCTTCTTCCAACTCACCATTCAAGAATACAAACTTCACATCTATTTGACAAACCTTGAAGTCCTTATGTGCTACAAAAGCCAAAAACATCCTAATGGCCTCCATTCTTACCACTGGAGAAAATTTCTCCTTAAAATCTATTCCTCCCACTTGTGAATAGACTTTACACACAAGTCTAGCCTTATTTCTAACAACTTATCCATTCTCATTTAGCTTGTTCTGGAATACCCATTTAGTTCCTATTACATTCTTGTGTGTTGGTCTTGGGACTAATTTCCAAGTCTGATTCTTCTCAATCTGCATCAATTATGCTTCCATAGCTTTGGTCTAATTCTCATCCTTACATGCCTCAATCATTGTCTTAGGTTCTACTCTGGAATGTAGACACAAATTTACCTGTTCTTCTATCATAGCAATTTTCCTTCTTGTCAGCATGCCTTTGCTCTTATCACCAATGATATGATCTTCAAAATTATTCTTCTACACATACTTAGGAGTCTTAGGAATCCTTTCTCAAGCTTCTTCCTCTTCAACCTGCATCTCCTTTTCCTTTTCTTCTTCTTTTCCTTCTTCTCTACAAGAGGCCTCATCATATTCATAACCTTCTATAAGTTCTGAGCTTTTATGTGGTTCTTCATCTACTTTGACACTCGCACTTTCAACTATCTTCTTCAGCCTATTGTTGTATCACTGGTAAGCCTTGCTTCTTGTAGAATATCCAAGGAAGATTCCTTCATCTAACCTTGCATCAAACTTTCCCAAGTTTTCTTCATCTTTTTTGATATAGCATTTTCTTCTAAACACTCTAAAATCTTTGATACTAGGAGTTCTTCCATACCATAATTCATAGTGAGTCTTTGAACTGTTTACTCTTGCTTGTACTCTGTTAAGTATGTATATTATAGTGTGAATAACTTCTCTCCAATAGACATCTGGTAGATTTTCTTCCTTCATCATTGTCCTTGTTGCTTCTTGAACTATCCTATTCTTTCTGTCCACCACTCCATTCTGCTGAGGAGTTTTGGGGGCTGACAAATGCCTCTTTATTTCATGATATTCACAAAAATTATTACTCATTGGAGGTGAACTCTCCACCTCTATCAGACCTTAAGCACTTGACTTTGATATCCATTTCATTCTCAACCATAGCTTTAAATTCTTTAAACTTGTCTAGAGTTTTTGAGCTTTCTTTAAGAAAAGTCACCTAAGTCATTCTAGAGTAATCATCAATTAAGAAAATGAAATAACTGTCACCTTGAAAGCTTCTTGTTCTTGTAGGTCCACATAGGTCTATATGCACTAACTCCAAAGGTCCTGCAATAGAATATTCTTTGATATTGAACATTTTTCTTGTTTGCTTCCCAACCTAATATTCCTTGCAAACTACATTGATAAGCTTTATAATTCTTGGTAGATATCTCATAGCAAGTGAGTAGAGTTGATCCTCACTAGGATATCAAAATTCATGTGACACATTCTTCTATTTCATAGCCAACTTTCATTTATTTGAGTCATAAAGCACTTACCATTAGCACCTTTGAGCTAATAAACATTTTCATTTGTCCTTATTCCTGTAGCAACCAAAGTTTCTATCAAAGTAAAATGTTCTAGCCACTTACATGCATTATCGAACTCAAGAATGGATAAAACCACATTTGTAGGAGAATCAAAGTGTGTGCCTCATGAAAAAAATTTAGAATAAACTTCTAAGGCTACTTGTACAAAGGTATCATTATTCAGAGTCATCAAATCATCAACACCAACATGAGTGGCTAGGTTGAAGCCATTTGAGGCTATAAAAAGGACTAGCCAAAAAACTATAATAAATGTACAAGGTTAATGGATTTCCTATGCTAAAGGCACTACTTGACATAAGGCTAACACAAAACAACAAAAAATATTAAAACCCTAGTAGAGCCAAGTTCTTCCTTCCAATGTTGATTTTCTATACAAAAATAATTTTTACTAACAAAAAAAAAAAAAAAAACTATCAACCATTTTTATTAATAATATTATTTAAACCTTATTTATTGATGTGACCCAAGCATTGGTTCGACAACATACATTTATTTTTAATTCCAATTAAATTAGGAAAATTCCAAAAGTGGGGGAATTAAGCCTAAATAGAGTCCTAATATGAGATCCTCTAGCAATCACTAGCTTCCCTTTTACCAACCTACAACTAGACTTGCCAAATGTCACATACACACAAAAATAATTTAACTTGGATATGGAAAGAAGTTTTCTCACAAGACTTGGAATATGCAAAACATGATCTAAGGTTTTAACTCTTCCATCATTGAAACACAATTATACCTTTCCTTTATCAACAATCCACTTAGTATTATTGTCCTATAGGAAAACCTCTCCTCCATCATAAGTTGTATATGTAGAAACCACTCCTTGTGAGGATTCATATGGTAGGAACAACCTAAGTCAACAAGATAAGAATAATCACTTATAGTGTTGGTAGAAATAAATAAAGCATCATTTCCACTATCATAAAATGACTTTTTGTGAAGGAATTTAAATTTTTTCTTGTTTTTGTATTCCTTCTTCACATGACCCCTTTTTCCATAGTTCCAAAACTTTACTCTACTCTACCCTAGGGTCTTAAAATATCCTTTAAACTTAGATCTATTTGTATTCTTATCTCCTTTAGGCCTTCCTTTTTCATTGGACCTTTCCCATACATACAAAGCATATTTTGAGCCTTCATTCATGAATTTTGTTCCCATTTCCTTTAAAAGTCTATAAGACTTGAAAATATCATTAAATAAAATATATCTACTTTTATAAATAAATGCCTACTTTAATTAAAATGAAATAAAATAATATATTCTTACAAAAATAACATAAAAATATCTGTATTAGAATGTAGAGGAGAAATACTGAAAATTTGGAACAAAAGATTATTTTTACTACTTCGACATTCAAAGAAAATAGAAAAATGTTATATTTCACAAAATATATAGTTCCAATTTATTCTATCATATTTGAGAAACAAAATTTAGAGAGGGACTATAACTAGATGTTGTAGCTCATTTTCCAAGATATTATTGCATCATGAGGACATCTATGCATCACGTTGTCATCTAAATGTTATTCATACTAGAGAGTCCCAGAATGTGCAGCTTTAACTCTAGGTTTGGCCTAACCTACAAATACAAATAAATGGGAATAATGGTTGGAGATATTTATGGGATTGTCTCAATCAAACACTAGTTTTGGTTTTTCAACCTCCGCGGGCAGTTGAGATAAAAGATTGATAAATATTTTTAATCCAAAGTGTATTAAAGAGTAAAAAGAAATGACAAATAAATAAATATGATAATGGTGTCAAACATGGTCTATAGATAAAATCACCATTTAAAATTGATAATAAAAATAATGGAAGATTTCTATTTCTACATCAAACAACTTGTCTAACAAGTGAAGAGTGAAAGGAAAAGAAAGGTGTGGAAATTCTTTCCTAAAGCAAATCAATCAAGAGATAGTTGCAAAACTTTGTTTCAAATCTTTCCTTTTACAGTTAACATTCAAGATTCCACATTCATTTAATTAATTTCATATTCAAATTATTAAACCACAACACATATATTTTACGTTGGAAAACCCTTTCGGGAAAAATCCCACACACCAAAGCACAAATCAATTGTATTACTATAATAAACTATTACAATGCAAGTCTCAGAGTCTATGCTCTTGCAGGTTTAGTTTCATTGTGATACAAGATTTTAGAGTGAATATAACAAAAACATGATATATAGATGTTACAATCACTTCTTACAAATAAATGCACTAAGGAATCAATATATATCCTTCTCATACATAGGCATCCAACATTACCATGTGCCAATCCCACAGTCTATGCATGCATGCAAATTGAAATCGACAACATGCACGAGTCTCGAGTGATCGATTAGCAACATGTTGAAAACATTCATGCACATGCAACAACATGCAAGACTTGCAAATACAAAAATCAAGCAACCTCACATGCTAGGCATCTCATAGAGAAATTCAAGTCAACTACCAATTTAGAACTCAATCTTGACTCCTAGTCACTTCTAATGATACATTCTCTATTAAGCAATTTTCCCTTCCAAGCTTTAGTCAACAAGTCAAACACATGCCACGTGGCATCATGGTGCACCTCCTAGAGGTTTTCACAATTCACAATGCTCAAATGAGTGCCCAAGTGACAAGTGTCACATTTCCTTGCTTCCACTTTTCCAAAGAGTTAAAAATGCTCACAAGTGGACCTTGTCATTGCTTGCTTGTAAAATAGACTGCCACATGTTAACATGGTGCTCATTTTAGAGGTATAAACAATTGTCTTTTTCCAATGGATCGCCCATGTGACATTTTTCACAATTTTATCCTTTTGCACCTTGTATGTAGGATGTCAACTCTTCACTAGGTCCCACAAAGTGACTTAGCAATTTGAAAACAATTAATTTTGCATTTAATAAATAAAATCAGCAACTTAGGGGAAAACAATTAATTAATTAATCATGGGACTCACTAAGGTTGAGACACCTTAATCCCAACAAAGAGCATTCAATGTAAAGAAATAACTAAATAAAAGAATTGTGCTACGAGTAATGTAGAGCTTTTCCAATGAATTTGAAAGATATAATGTTTATACATTCATTTTGAGAGCTCCAAGTTGTTGGGATGAGCAAGAGAGTGTAAGAGAGTATAAGTGAGAGTGAGATAGCCTGAAATATTTTTTTGATATAGTTTCCCCAAGAGAGAGGAATGAAGTTGTTGAAAGTGTAAATACAAAATGTCCCTTGAAAAATCAAAAGACAGTCAATTTTTTTCTCAAACAAGAGAGAGAGGTGTTACTTTCTCAATCAAGTGTTACCACATGTGTCACAAGTATGTCGCAAGGAAAGTATGTTTAAATTTTGAGAATATTTGGGATACCAACATGTTGCATGGACATTTCCATGTTGTAAAAATATTTAAAAGTATACCTTAAAAATAGATACTAAAGTTCAAGTTCAAGATATAACATGAAATTGTGCAAGTACACAATTTTTGGCATTGCAAAAATAAGAGTGGCAATAAGATTGTCTATTCCACTATCAGTAATGGAAATTCTTAAATTTTTTGAAGTATTAAGTAGAGAAAAGTAATAAGATACATTTATCTTCCTTTTATAACTTAGCATCTATAGAAACAAGTTTACTTAAAATTAAATTGAAAACATTCAAATGGTTTACAAATTGAATCACCAATTTTCATTTTCAATGAATATAACCATCTTTTGAGATATAATTTATTTTGTAAGACTTTTAATTTGGTATATATCACCTATTATCTTCTATAATTTGTGTGTAGTAGCTTCCTTAGAAATATTTAATACGATTGAATCTACAAGACATAATTGTATGGCTCCTCAAGCTTTTTGGTCTAATTTTAACTTGAATCTTTGTTAGGCATATTATATGGCTTATTTTCTAAGTAAAATATGCAACCATTGATCACTTTCTTCAAGGATATATTCCATCTCCAACTTACACATTTCATATTTGACACCATTAAATTTCTCAATATCCATATGGGAGTTAGAAGCCATGGTATACAATTCTTTCCTCAAATATAGAAAACCACACAATATAAAATCTCTCATTGCAGTTAAAAGAAACCATCAATAGTTAATATAAATGTGTACCTCTATGTAGAACCATTAGCTCTTATACCAAATGTTAATTGATAAGGTGAAACTACTTCAATAAAATTTCTAAACATGTAAGAAAATATAATTTTTTAAATTAACAAGAATTACCATATGATAATATTATGTGATTGCAAAATCAACAAACCATAAGTGACCCAAGATTTAAATAGAGAAACCATTGTGAGAAAAAACTCCACCTAAGAAAGAGGAAAATTATGTATTAATCTTCAAAGGAGATATACATCCACACACTAATAACACTCAAGATACCCAAGTTGAGATATTTTCTAGAAATAGCTTTGTAACTACCACTACCAACTCCACCTCCTTCATGAATGCATATAACAACCAATATTAAGATTCTAAGAGAATTTAAATTATAAATTATTACCAATCATGCCCTGTGGGTCCAAGGATACATTCCAAGAGTGTTGGACAACATGAATAATGCATAGGATTGCAATGTAAATGACACCTTCATCCCAATATTAACATGTGTTTGTTTAGTATAAGATGTAAAAGAATATACTCCATAATCACTCAAAGATGTATCTAAGGAAAACACGAGAATATTCACATGTAGATATCTATCAAAAAAAATTTATATCATCATGATTTAAAGAGATGTACATGGGATTGGAACTAATGAACTATTTCAAATAATTTGGACATTTGACCTAAAACTAGAGTGGAGAGAATTTGTTTCCATGAACACTAGAGTAGGAGTACGACTATTTCAAATAATATGGACTTGTTACCTATAATGTATCTATCAAGCAGACAACACTACTATCCTCAAGAAATAATTAATCAAGAGAGGCATGTGGAGGAAAATATGTACGTGTAAAAATAATATATCATGTTCATTAGGGATAACACCACATGAGCCAATATCCATAGCTATATTGTGTATATATAGGGATGAAGTATGTAGGTCACCATCATAGACTACATAAGAAGTGAACTTGGCAAGGGGGAGAAGATATCCATGATGACATAGTGCAAATCAATAATTTGGTGAAGGGTAATGAATCTTAGATCAAAAATTTATAAAATTATAATTAAACTAAAATTTTAAAAAGGTTGTAAAATATAAACCATAAGATCAATCATGCAAGGGTGAGTAAGTTGTGCAATAGATAGGAAGTATAAATAAGCACACACAACCCTAAAATAAAGATATATCAATGAAACATTAAGATGGAAAATGGATATCAAATCTAAAATAAAATGTGAAATAAATTTTTTAATAGATTTGAAAACCCTAATGGTAATAAGAAACCATAGGAAGAAAACTAGGTCATGCAAGATTACGCAAGTTCACCAAATGTAAAGGATTTTTTTTTTCCTTTTTAGTCTAGACTAATCAAATAAAATGCATAAACCTAAGCATAATTAACCTAGACTAATTAATTATTAGTTGATATATGAATATTGAGTTTAATAATTGAAATATGTAGGGATTTAAATATAAAATGTAACACCCCTCTGTTTTGCTCTATTGTGCGAACTATGTTGTTTCCTCTTTATGCTTTAGTTTTGTGTTGTACTTGGACTATGTACTCGGTTTCAATTGATCACCATTTTATCGTGATGTATCTTGAGGTGATGATACTATATTTTGATGTGGTTATTATGGCATGTTTGGAGTTAGCATATGTAGATGTTTAATTAATGATGTTTCATGCTTTTGATTATGCTACTATGTTAGATGCGTCAGTTAGAACTACTGTATTGGTGAAGAGGACGGTATCGCATCACTCGCTTGTGAGTGCCCTGCGACCTCGTGATTTCCTCTTCATGGTGTGCCTTATTTATGACATATTATTGCATGTGGATATGTTCTTTGCTCACAGGTTGACAGGTATAGGACATCGACTCCACCTGGTTTCGCAGGTTCGAGTGTGTCCAATGCCCAACGACATTTGATTGGGAGATAGTAGCTAGGATTTTTGTGCCGAGTCGTCACCCTAGTCGTAGTGTGTTGTCGGTCCTAGTATGGTCCAGTTGTGCTATGTTGTTCTAATTGCCTGATTTCAGTTTATTTTGGAAGTTAGAATTTGTTGGAAATGTGATTTAAATTATTGAGAAATTTAATTTAATTAATAAATATTTTAATCTTATGGTAGATTTATTTTATTAAGTGATTAAGTTATTTATGTGAAAATGATTTACATTATTCATTTTGGAAATGCATGCAAATTTGAGTTGGAATTGAAAAATTAGAAAAATAAATTAAAAGTCAATTTTGAAATTCAAAAATTCAAAAGAAAGACTTTTGCTATTCTGTTTTCAGAAATTGATGAGGGTTGTTGTAGGATTTTGGAAGGAATTTTGCATTATCTTAGAAATTTCTTCACAAAATCAAAAATGGAGTTTTTGGAGCAAAATTAAAAAAGAGAAGAGGAAGGTTGCTAAATTTTGTGGGTTTGGAGGAAAAGTTTGAGGAATCTGTGGAGCTCAAGAGGGTTTCAAAGCAGTAGCAGGATCTTCAACATACTTCAAGAGAATCAGGTTCTCATCTTGTTTAATTAAAATTTTGTTGTTTCAATGGTGTTGTATTAGTGGAAGATTAAATTGCAATTGTTATTTCAATTTTACTTTGCTTTCATGTTGTTCTTCAATCTATTTGAAGCCTCAAGCTTGGTTGTATGGTTATTAAGATATATATTTTTATATAGATAAATATATAGGTTTGTGATTCATTTTTATAATTTCATATTATAAGGTTATGCTGGCCAAATTTTATTAAATCTTCTAAAAAAAATTCAAAAATTTAATATATTAGGCTATTCTGATTCTTTTTTTTTTTAAATATATTGAAAAAAATAAAATGACAGTTATGGTTGCAAAAAAAAATAATAAAAAAATAAATGGGGGGGTGGCTGGGGCTCACCCCACTGCCACTCCCTTGGGAAGCGAGGTGGGGGAGCGCGCCCAGCGCAACCCTCCCCGTTCACGACTTGGGCGGACGTGCAGTGCACGACCACCACCAGTCGTGCCCGGCTACGCTTTGCGAAGCCCGTGCCACCACGGGTGGTGGTCGGCTTCGCCGCCTGCGCCCACATCCCCATCCCGTTTCGGTGGTGCCACTTGCTACGGCCGCCACAACCCTCCGTCGGTGCTTTACCAGAAGCGTCGACTGTGTCGACGGGAAAAGCTAGACCCGCGGTCGCTAAGGGCATGCGGCCCAAGAGTTCTTTTTTTATATATAAAAAAAAAATAGAATTAAAAAAATAAAAAATCATATATATTTATATTTTATAAATATTAATAATTATTCTAATATTATAATATATAATATGATTTTTATATATTATAATATATACATATATTAATATTTATTTTAATATTATATATATCTATGCATCTAATATTATTATTATTATACACTAATATTAACAGTTTAATAGGTATTATGTTTAATTATAATATGTATTAATGATTAATACTACGATGTATAATATTATAATAATATATAGATAATTGGTTATCATAATTAAATAGATATAGTTTAAGACAAATCAGGAAAGTGGAAACATGATAATGTTATTTAAGTCGTTGTTTTATTTTAATACATGTCTTTATAGGGGATTTAGTATTAGTGTTAATTAATACGTTTTCAAGGCAAGTTGAGCGTTCTAATTGATTATATTGAAATGAGGAAGTAATGATTATTTTATAACATTAAATTTTGTTTTATATGATTATCTACGTAATATATCATTTACTAAATGCAAGTAAGGAATTAGGTAATCAATGTTAATTTCCTCTCTGCTCGTAAAGATGGATTTAATTCAGTTTATTAAGGCATCAGACTGCTGAGTGTTAATAAGGATATGGGTTTAGTGAACCCAAAGTAGATTTGATTCTGGTCTCGTTTTGATCTGTTTGTATGGTCATTTGGGAATTGTGGGCTATAGCATTTAATCAAGTCTTCCAATTGGATTTTCAAGTTTGTGGGTTGTCATACTATGTAGTCAACCTTAGATGGCCTTGGGTAGTGCATAACCAGTTTGTTCCCCAGTTATCACAAACGGGAGTGTGTTGACTGTATGTCATGGTTAGGGATGTGATATCCTTGCGTAGCACTTGTGTACCCTTGGGTTGTGGAGTTGTTCCATGTGTCGTCTTAGAGGAGTGGCTTGTATCGAGCGCTGGCACACGAAGTGGTGCCAGGGTAACTCGTTGTAAGTTAGTTAATCCAGTGATAACTTAATGAACTGATTAGAGTATCATGTAGTATCAAACACTTAATAAGATAATTATGCCTCGCTTAGGATCACAAGGGCTTGTAAAGACTTGGGTTGAGACGGGAAGGCCTGGAATGGCAAGATCGTTATCTTGTCTCTATGAAAGATAACTGATTCCACATTGGTTTACATGAGGGGCCGGAAGTTGTTAGAGGTTACCAAGGTAACCCGAGATGGGGGTCGGGACCTAGGAAGACTCACCAAGGTAACCCATGTAACATTGTGATGACACTTCTCCTAGGTCGACAATATGTTTGCATCAGTGATGCAGTTGATTATGTAATTCTGGAAGCATTGTAACCTTGTGTCAGTGATGTCACTGTATTTATTTTAGTATGGTTATGTTAGCCTATGTTTAGAGGTAGAAGTCCTTGGATAGAAATTATTGGTACTATCTCCTAGCACGAGGGGTGGGCCTTTGGGTTCCTCTTGGTTGGATGGCGTGCACCTAAATCCGTTGGGATCTTTCTTCATGTTCATGTGGACGAGACTTCCAGATGGAGAGCTTGTGGTTTTTGTTACAGTTCTTACTTTTTTTCATTTCAGTTATTCTTGTAATTATTACCCCTCTTGTTCTCGAGGTGGAATTTGTAATGGTAATCCTATTTGTTGGACTTGCCTCATTCGGGGAATGAGTGTTGTAACCTTATTGTTTAATGAATGGATTAATGTATTTGAAAGTTATCTCTTATGCTTGTTGTTAAGTTATCTTACTTGGAATGTATGTGTTATTTCATTAATTAAATAATTAGCATGGGTTTTATTTATGTTGTGTTAAGTGTCTCGTAACCTTAGAGGTTGTTGGTAATAGTTAGTGAACTTACTTATTATTTGTAATTAAATAAAAAAAAAATTAGCCTATTTAAGTAGTTGTTGCAACTTCCTCTAGGGTTGCGTGGTGGGGGGTTACACATGGTATTAGAGCCTAGGTTTAAACACTGGGTACTCTGGCATTATGATGGAACCATTAAGCTTTTAACTGTTTAGGTTTTGAGTTGTTTATCATGCCTAACACCTTGACGTGTCTATGCAGGATTATGCCGCCCAGACGCGGAAGAGGTGGAGGGTGTGTTCGTGGCCGTTTAGGCAGTCGTGGTGAGAGTCAGCATGACTCTCCTCCTTTAGTTCCTCTTGTCCCAGATCAGGAGGAACAACAGGCATCTCAGAATGCACCTGGGGTTGGTAATCAGTAGCAGGATCCAGTAGGGATTGAGGCAACGCATAGAGCGCTAGAGGAGGCTTTGGCACTCCTTGGGCCTAGGCAGGTAGAGATTCAGGTGAATCCAGTGGTGAGGGAAGCTCGACCCCAGTCTGAGGCTCACATGAGGGACTTGCTCAAGGGGCACCCTCCTTTATACGATGGATCAGGTACGGGGTTAGAGGCCAAGACCTAGCTGATAGACTTGGATAGGTGTTTCGCCATGCATCTATATGGCAGTAACACCAGGGCTCGTTATGCCATTATGGAGTTGAGAGGATTTGCATCCACTTGATGGAGACTAGAGGAGCAGAAGCTCCATATTGACATTCACACTGCATCATGAGAGATATTCTTAGAGAGGTTACGGGCTTGATTCTTATTTGAGCATTGGCATTAGCATCGAGGCGACGAGTTCCATGCTTTGCGTCAGATGGCATTATCTGTTGAGCCTTATGAGCGTCATTTTTATGAGCTCAAACAGTATGCAGGGATTGGTGACAACGAGAGCATGTCGGTACACCATTTTGTCAGGGGCTTAAATGCCCGTCTCAGCGGTGGTGTGAGGGTTTTCGAACCCAAGACCATGGATGTGGTTGTAGAGAAAGCATGCCTTATTGAGGAGAACCTGAGTATGGCACTTGGGGGACACATGAGTGCTCCAGTTGGCAGTAGTGCAGTGGCAGGATCTAGTGTTAGAGGAGGGCAATCTCAGGGAGGTGTACCTCCTAGGTCTCAGCAGGGGCCATCTTAGGGTGGTCAGTAGCAGCAGGAGAGTGCGCTTCGGAAGCGTAAGGACTCTCAGTCGTGTCAGGATGATGGAGGTTCTTCACCTAGGAGGAGCCAGAACTGGTGGTGCAACAAGCACAATCGGTAGGAGCAGCCAGCCTAGAGTTCACAGTCTGCGACTGGTTGGGGTAGTGTGCAACAGTCTACAACACCTTTAGGTGGTAGAGGATTTGGTCGTGACACAAGGTGTTACTCTTGTGGCCAACAGGGCCACCTTGCTAGGAACTATCCGCATCAGAATACTTCTGGTTTTGTTCAGGGCCCAGCAATTTCAGAGCCAATAGTTGGAGATGCCGGTAGATCTCATCGATCTTATGTTGCGGTTGATAACCGTCAGCCTGGGTATCAGAGAGCTGTTGTTGAGACTTTTGGAGTTGGTTGTCTAGTGCAGGATGCTCGACCTCAGGGGTCGAGGTTTTGATTTATATGCAGTCTATTTGAGGGAGTTATATACTCATCTGTTTGCAGGCTTCCAAGAGTAAGCTTGACCCTAGGGGGGGAGGATGTAACACCCCTTCGTTTTGCTCTATTGTGCGAACTATGTTGTTTCCTCTTTATGCTTTAGTTTTGTGTTGTACTTGGACTATGTACTCGGTTTCAGTTGATCACCATTTTATCGTGATGTATCTTGAGGTGATGATACTATATTTTGATGTGGTTATTATGGCATGTTTGGAGTTAGCATATGTAGATGTTTAATTTATGATGTTTCATGCTTTCGATTATGCTACTATGTTAGATGCGTCAGTTACAACTACTATATTGGTGAAGAGGATGGTATCGCATCACTCACTTGCGAGTGCCCTGCGACCTCGTGATTTCCTCTTCACGGTGTGCCTTATTTATGACATATTATTGCATGTGGATATGTTCTTTGCTCACAGGTTAACAGGTACAGGACATCAACTCCACCTAGTTTCACAGGTTCGAGTGTGTCCAATGCCCAATGACATTTGATTGAGAGATAGTAGCTAGGATTTTCGTACCGAGTCATTACCCTATCGTAGTGTGTCATCAGTCCTAGTATGGTCCAGTTGTGCTATGTTCTAATTGCTTGATTTCAATTTATTTTGGAAGTTAGAATTTGTTGGAAATGTGATTTAAAATATTGAGAAATTTAATTTAATTAATAAATATTTTAATCTTACGGTAGATTTATTTTATTAAGTGATTAAGTTATTTATGTGAAAATGATTTACATTATTCATTTTGGAAATACATGCAAATTTGAGTTGGAATTGAAAAATTAGAAAAATAAATTAAAAGTCAATTTTGAAATTCAAAAATTCAAAAGAAAGACTTTTGCTATTCTGTTTTCAGAAATTGATGAGGGTTGTTGTAGGATTTTGGAAGGAATTTTGCATTATCTTAGAAATTTCTTCACAAAATCAAAAATAGAGTTTTTGGAGCAAAATTAAAAAAGAGAAGAGGAAGGTTGCTAAATTTTGTGGGTTTGGAGGAAAAGTTTGAGGAATCTATGGAGCTCAAGAGGGTTTCAAAGCAGTAGCAGGATCTTCAGCATACTTCAAGAGAATCGGGTTCTCATCTTGTTTAATTGAAATTTTGTTGTTTCAATGGTGTTGTATTAATGGAAGATTAAATTGCAATTGTTATTTCAATTTTACTTTGCTTTCATGCTGTTATTCAATCTATTTGAAGCCTCAAGCTTGGTTGTATGGTTATTTAAATATATATTTATATATAGATAAATATATAGGTTTGTGATTCATTTTTATAATTTCATATTATAAGGTTATGCTGGCCAAATTTTATTAAATCTTGTAAAAGAAATTCAAAAATTTAGTATATTAGGCTATTCTGGTTCTGGTTTTTTTTTCAAAAACAATATATTGAAAAAAATAAAATGACAGTCATGGTTGCAAAAAAAAATATAAAACAAAATAAAATAAAAAGGGAGGGCGGGCGGGGGCGTGGGGGTTGGGGCTCACCCCACCGTCGCTCCGTTGGGAAGCGAGGTGGGGCAGCGTGCCCAGGGCAACCCTCCCCGTTCACGGCTTGGGCGGACATGCAGCGCGTGACCACCACCAATGGTGGCCGGCTGCGCTTTGCGCAGCCCGCGCTAGCGCCAGCGACGCCCACGTCCCCATCCCCTTTCGGTGGCGCCGCCTCCTGCGGCCGCCACAACCCTCCATCGATGCTTTACCAGAAGCACCGACTATGTAAACATAGTCGGTGGGAAAACCTAGACCCATGGCCGCTAAGGGCATGCGGCCCAAGAGTTCTTTTTTTATATAGAATAAAAAAATAAAAATTCATATATATTTATATTTTATAAATATTAATAATTATTTTAATATTATAATATATAATATGAATTTTATATATTATAATATATACATATATTAATATTTATTTTAATATTATATGTATCTATGCATCTAATATTATTATTATTATACACTAATATTAACAGTTTAATAGGTATTATGTTTAATTATAATATTTATTAATGATTAATACTACGATGTATAATATTATAATAATATATAGATAATTGGTTATCATAATTAAATAGATATAGTTTAAGACAAATCGGGAAAGTGAAAACATGATAATGTTATTTAAGTCGTTGTTTTATTTTAATACATGTCTTTATAGGGGATTTAGTATTAGTGTTAATTAATACGTTTTCAAGGCAAGTTGAGTGTTCTAATTGATTATATTGAAATGAGGAAGTAATGATTATTTTATAACATTAAATTTTGTTTTATATGATTATCTACGTAATATATCATTTACTAAATGCAAGTAAGGAATTAGGTAATCAGTGTTAATTTCCTCTCTGCTCATAAAGATGGATTTAATTCAGTTTATTAAGGCATCAGACTGCTGAGTGTTAATAAGGATATGGGTTTAGTGAACCCAAAGTAGATTTGATTCTGGTCTCGTTTTGATCTGCTTGTATGGTCATTTAGGAATTGTGGGCTGTAGAATTTAATCAAGTCTTCCAATTGGATTTTCAAGTTTGTGGGTTGTCGTACTATGTAGTCAACCTTAGATGGCCTTGGGTAGTGCGTAACCAGTTTGTTCCCTGGTTATCATGAACGGGAGTGTGTTGACTGTATTTCATGGTTAGGGATGTGATATCCTTGCGTAGCACTTGTGTACCCTTAGGTTGTGGAGTTGTTCCACATGTCATCTTAGAGGAGTGGCTTGTAACGAGGGCTGGCACATGAAGTGGTGCGAGGGTAACTCGTTGTAAGTTAGTTAATCCAGTGATAACTTAATGAACTGATTAGAGTATCATGTAGTATCAAACACTTAATAAGATAATTATGCCTCGCTCAGGATCACAAGGGCTTGTAAAGACTTGGGTTGAGATGGGAAGGCCTGGAATGGCAAGATCGTTATCTTGTCTCTATGAAAGATAACTGATTCTGCATTGGTTTACATGAGGGGCCGGAAGTCGTTAAAGGTTACCAGGGTAACCCGAGATGGGGGTCAGGACCTAGGAAGACTCACCAAGGTAACCCATGTAACATTGTGATGACACTTCTCCTAGGTCGACAGTATGTCCGCATCAATGATGAAGTTGATTATGTAATTCTGGAAGCATTGTAACCTTATGTCAGTGATGTCACTATATTTATTTCAATATGGTTATGTTAGCCTATTTCTAGAGGTAGACATCCTTGGATAGAAATTCTTGGTACTATCTCCTAGCACGGGGGGTGGGCCTTTGGGTTCCACTTGGTTGGGTGGTGTGCACCTAAATCCGTTGGGATCTTTCTTCATGTTCATGTGGGCGAGACTTCCAGATGGAGAGCTCGTGGTTTCTATTGCAATTCTTACTTGTTTTCATTTCAGTTATTCTTGTAATTATTACCCCTCTTGTTCTCAAGGTGGAATTTGTAATGGTAATCCTATTTGTTGGACTTGCCTCATTCGAGGAATGAGTGTTGTAACCTTATTGTTTAATGAATGGATTAATGTATTTGAAAGTTATCTCTTATGCTTGCTGTTAAGTTATCTTACTTGGAATGTATGTGTTATTTCATTAATTAAATAATTAGCATGGGTTTTATTTATGTTGTGTTGAGGTTCTATATAACCTCTGTCTCGTAACCTTAGAGGTTGTTGGTAATAGTTAGTGAACTTACTTATTATTTGTAATTAAACAAAAAAAAAAATAGCCTGTTTAAGTAATTGTTGCAACTTCCTCTAAGGTTGCGTGGCGGGGCGTTACATAAAATAAATGTACTTAGCCCGATAACTAATGAATGCACAAATATTAATAAAGATCTAGATTTGATAAACTTCAATATTAGGAATACTATATGCTAGATTAGTAATTACCTTGGTATAAAATTTTGTATTGATCTATGCAAGGACAAGCTTGATGATATGTGATTAATCTATTTAACCATGATTTTTTTATGTATGTATGAGACCATTCTATGTGATATGCAAACTTTTGTTCTTCAATTCACCTAATCACCCTTGATTTCTTCTTTGTGTTTCCTAAAATTTATGTGGAATTAGTAGTATTAATAAATACCTTAAGAGTTGTTGATTGATCAAAGGGAGTCAAGTTCTCCTAGATCAAACCCACAAATTGAGCAATGATAAAAATAACAACTTTCAATCATGGAAATGCTCATATAATACTTACATATAGAGCTACATTGATTTTAATGTACTAATTGAAGTGTGTAATGCAAATGATATACAAAGTTAGTTCTCAAGTCATTAAATGATTAGAATGAATGCATTAAACTATTTTAAATATAAAGACATGATAAATTTTGCACAAAATTGTGTTTAGCCAACCCTAGGCAAGAATTGTAAAGGTGTGAAGTCTATACATTTAGATTTTAAATTTTAAATTAGGACAAGACAAGTTTACAACTACAAAGGTGAGCTTGCAATTGCAAACTAGTCCTAAGATAGAAAAGGGGTTAGATATCAGTGGATAATGTATGCATGGAAATAATTGCAAGAATGGGTATGATAATCAAGTGTATAGGGTAAATGCATAAGGGTGTGTGAACATGTAGAGGAGGAGGAATTTGTATAAATTTCATCATTGCACAATTATATTTTTCATTATTTTGACATTCTTGTGAAGTGTAGGAAATTCATTTATTAAAAATTGATCCTCATTTGACAAATGTAAATTTTACTTTTTATTAGATTAGGTATAATATGAAAATGTTACAACAAACAACTACATGAACTACAACCTCATGAACAAACACATATAGGAAAGTTGCATTTCCTAGTCAAAGATTGAGTAGGGAATAAACAGCTAGGAAAAATAGGACCATGGTTAAATCTCATAAACAAAAGTTTACGCGTCATTTATTATTGTTTCCTAGAGAAATATTAGGTGTGAAAAGAAAAAGAACTTAAATATTTTTTGGCATAGAGTGTTGGAGTCTTATTTCAAATAAAATTTCTTTATTTAATGCTTTCAAAACGATTAGGTAAATTAAATAAACAATCAAAATTATTTAATTAATGTTAGAAAATAAATTGAGAATTAATTAAATAAGTATAATTAATTTAATTAATTTACGAGTATTGATGTGTAGTGGTTTGGTGATAGCCAAATTTTTGAGAGATGATTTTGGGTGTCTCTAGTGGTAGTATCAAGTTTTTGGCTCAAAATTAGAAGTTTCTACAAGTTTCAAAGCCAAATGTGCTTTAGAGGTTGAGAATTCAAAGGGCGATATAGAGCATTTAAATGTCACCAAGACTATTCAACACATTTCATCTCTATGAAGCCCAATTTAAATGTAGATAAAAAAAAAAAAAAAACCCTTTTAAAATAAAACAAAACATCAAATATCTTTACAATTATCCAAAAAAAAAATTAGATAAATATTCTTAATTAAAATTAACCCAAAAAATTAATCCCTAAAGTCTAAGGTTAAATCTTTTAACTTATATCCAAAATATATATTTTTGTTTTCAACTTCAAATTAAAGTTGACTCCTCAAAAATCTAAAAAGTGGGAAATTGGTACTAATGTTTAGAAACGAACAAATATAATCCATGAGGAGACCAACTTGAATTATTGAGATTCAATATAAAAATATTAAAAAAATAAAAACTTTAATTATTGCACATGGTTTATTTGGCAAGCATAATAAGGACTCACTAACTTGTTTATAAGAGAAAAATGATTTATGTTGGCGAGAATGGGTGTGGGAATTATGATGGAGTATCAACCCATAGCATGACGTGTATAATGAGTGCCCTTAAAATATAGGGTTTGTGTATAATGATGGACCTTAAAATATAGGGTTTGTTTGAACCCTAAGTCAAATTAACTATAGTGGTTTTCAATGGTGATTAAAATAATGATTTTGATGTGACAAAGGGTATCAAATCTTTTGATAAAGTTGATTAGTCCTCTTATTGTTCATTGAAAATAATAAGCACAAGAAACAAAAAGAATATTTTGGATTTTAGCTATTTTATACATAGAACTTGGAAAAGTTTCATATTATTTTCACCAAAGCCAAAGAAGCATCTCTCATGCTAGATGGACCATGGTTGGTCCCCATAATTTGGGCCAAAAACCTTTAAACATGCTTTGTGCATCTCATATATAATTAAATACCATCCAATTACTCTTCTCGGAGCAATAACTAAGTGTTTTAGAGGTAACCAAAAGTAGAGGACACCTTATTTTCCAAATACAAATTTCCAAGAATGTAAGTGGATTTCAATTTTGATTTGATTAAAAGGTATTTTAATTTTAATTATTTTAATAATAAAGATTATATATTTATGTTTTTTTAATATTTTATGTGTGTTATGATTAGGTTGCTTTTTATATGTATTAATTAATTTGTAAGATGGTCTGTTTTATATGGAAGTTAGCAAATAATGTTATTTATTCTTAAATTTAAACATTATCAATCTTTAAAATCTATATCATTTCGTGACTATTTAATTTTCCTATCTTGATTCAAATATGTGAGTGTAACATTAATCTAGAATAGTTCCACACATATAAATATAAATCCCACATTTTCAAATTTCAAAGTCAAATCTTTGCCATATTTTTCCCAATTCTTATGAGCCAACTAAAGTGTGATTTTTCTAAATTAGGGGGGGCCAAGGACTAAATAATATAGATGTTAGAGATTCAACCAAGGGAGAGATTGTACTCAAGCTTAAGTTAGAGATGGAAAATCCCATAGATCTCAAAATTTTCTTACTCGCCTTTTCAAAGAGATTTGTTGACAATGAGGAGAAACTCACACTATGTCTAATAGATTGATCTTTCCATTATATTAAAGGAGAAAGGACACAAAGATTTTTATATGCTCTTGAGTTGACTAGATGATTGTTGTTTAAAGTGCCTTGCCATTAGAATTTATCCTTCCAACCAACTTCTCCCCAAACACTTTTAGTAATGGTTTGTGAATATTTTATGTTTGATAAGGTGCTTCTAGGCAACAAAGTCTTGGAGTCCCTCACAATCCATTTAGGAATTAGACATATACCTTGAGTTAATGGCTTACTCACTCCCTAACCGCCTTAGTTTTTAGATTAAGTACAATTAAAACAAGAAGCAACTAACTGCCCTTTATTATTGTTCTAATTTTTCTTGAGGAAACCTCGAATGAGCCGAGTTAATTGGTTATAATTGCTCTTTAATGAGAGTTGAAATGGCTATGATTTTTTTTGGAAACCTAGATGCAACTAGCCATGAATCAAGATTTTTTGACCAAGATTGCAACTTACCCTTTAGCTTGTTAAGGAACCATTTCCATATTTTAGATAGATAAAACCCTAGATCCCAAAGGGGATGCCCAAGTATCTAGATATTTCACCATGTTTGATATGTTTCCGTTTTGGAGGGATCCGTGAAGGTGGTGGGATAATTGAAGTCACCATGAATTCAATTTTACTAAAGGAAAGTAGGGAGATTGTTGCAACACAAAAGAAAGTAGGGAGTTGTTGGAGTTGATAGTTGAACCCCATAGCTCCCACAAATCACTTGCAACCAAAATGCTTATTAAAAAAGAGAGATCACAACAAGATGATGTTCTCAACAACTTGAGAAATCGAATTGATGCAATAACTTGAATTAATACAAATTACAATAATGAATATTTATAAAAGCAAAAGTGCAAACCCTAGATGAGGATTTGATTAGATTGTGATAAGTGTCCTAATCCTATGCAATGAGACAAATTGACCTATAAATAGCCCAATCTAATAAAAAACACTCCTAAATTTAGCTTAAGTGAATAAAGTAATAATATAACTAATAATTAATTAATTATCAAGTGATTATCCTAATTACTCCAACACCCCCTTAAGATTAACTTAGGGAGATGCTAAACACTCTGATGAAGAATACAATGATGGATGCATGGATGGCCCCTGACTACAAGGCCTATTGAGGTACCCATGTACAAGCAAATAAAATATCTCATAACCAGAGAAAAGGAGAAAACCACATGAAAAAAAACTCCTCCCCAAAAGAGAGAAAATGAAATTATTGCACTAGTGAAAGAAGGATAGGAGGAATCCATGTGACTAGGCCCAAGGATTGCTTTTATCACACAAGTACAATAGATGTCCTCTAGGTAGTAGGAGAGAGAAAATAAAGATGTGAATCCCCCCTAAAGAAAGAGCTCATACAAATGATGAACATCTAAAGACAGAACACGATCCACTACCTACAAACAACATTTCTCCCCTTAGGAAGAAATAGATCCGTTGGTGATTGGAGAATCCATTCCCAAAAGATGGAAGAATCAGAAATCCAAATCCAAATGATTTGTGTCTTTGAAAAGTGCTCAAATTTCCATGTGTTAGAAAGAGATTATGTTAATTCAAAAACCCATGAAGACTGATGTAGAACAAGATCCAAAGATGATGGGCCAACAATGATGATGTGGTTGTCAACAAAGAGGATATTAAAATCTTCAAAGTAATTCTCCAAATCTACAAATAAGGATGGCATGTCTACAAGATACAAATCCCAAGTAGTTATGTTTGGAAGAAGATGAATGTCCTATTGCACTAAAACAATAGGGGCCAAGGATGTAGTGATGCCAAGATGATCAAGAACAACAAAAGATGATGATGAAGTCTCGATCTGAAGAGTGGGAACATGAAGACAAGTCTTTAAACCATCAGAAAATGCAAGACCCATGATATACTCAAGCTCCTTTAAAGTATCATCATCAAAGGGTATAAAATCTACATCTGCAAGAGGAATGAGACAATCTAAAGTAGGATCCTATAGGAATGGAGAGATATGAGGGCCTTCATGGTTCTCCCAAATTCAAGTATAAAGTGTGTGGGGACAATCAATATTCGATACAATACACAGTGTCAAGTTCAACTCTAGAACAAATCACTCCTAAAACATGATCACTGATAATACCCCATGGCAATAAACGCCTTTATGTCTAGTGCAGATATGAATACATTAAGATGAGGAGAAATATCAAGCCACTTGAGATGTGTCGGGATGTCATTTCACCAAGACTCATAGTTATCCCTTTCCAAGATGACCACAAAAGGATGAACAAAAAAACCCATGATACTTCTTCAAATGAAAAAATTGGAGACTGATAACCTCAATACATGTAAAGTAAATCAAATGAAGTCATCTCACATAAACAAATCCTTTCCAAGTGATAAGACATTCAAATAATTGATAGAAATGTGAAATCACAACAAAATGAATAAAATGTACCTGGGGAAAATTTTAGAAAAAATGAATGTATGGATCAAAAGAGCTCTAAAATACCTTTCCCATGCTATAAGAATCACAAAAATCAAAGATATAAGTGAAAATTTATGAGCTTAGAAGTAGAAAATGATGATTTGACTTTGACTAAGAATAAAATGAACCAAAAGAAAAATTTGGTGATATTTGTACCATTAGAAAGTATATGGAACCAGCTTTGCGACGATATCTTATTTACCTAATTTTGACATCATATACACAAATTATGTTGAAAAGAATAAAACACTCCATTAGGCCAAATGGGGGCTAGGAGAGGTCGTACGATCGTTTGTACTAATAATGAACTAGCATGATGTCATACTAACATCACCGACATATTCAAGGAATATTCCTCTCACCACCAAAAAAAAAAAATGGTCAGTAAAAAATCATGTTCATCGATAAACTACTTGTCAAAATTTGGAAAAACAACATCAGATTTTTGTTAGAGCAGGAATATGTCAAAATCATAAGATATTTTGGCCTTCTTTATATTGTCAGTGTTTGTCGTTGACTGTCAGGAAAGGGAAAATATAATGTTGTTGGGGGAAATTTGTTGTTGATGGGGTCTCAAATAAGTCGTGTCGGCTATACGGGGCCCACTGTGGGTGCAACCTAGATAGAGACTATAGGGTATGTGGTACCCTTGGTTTAACCCCTTTTTTAATTTTTTTTTTTTTTTAATTTCTACAAAAAAATATGAAAAAATAAATATATATTTTTTTAAAACCTACACTTGTACTTATAAATGGAGGAAATTTAATGCAACATGGTCGTATAGAGGTCCTTGCTGTAATTTTTTTTTTTTTTTGCTTTTCCAAATTCAATGAAACAATAAGAAACCTTTAGGTTTTTGGTCGTTCTAGACTCAACGATGATGCCTATTTTTCTACAAGATGAGTCGATTTTTCCCTTAAGACCATATCTCTAAAAATTTGGACAAGTTTTCATATATTTGGTGCTCAAATACCATGTTGGAGTTGATAGTTGAACCCCACAACTCCCATAAATTACTTGCAACCAAAACGCCTATCACAAAAGAGAGATCAAAGCAAGATGATGTGCTCAACAACCTGAGAAATTGTATTGATGTAATAACCTGAATTAATACAATGTGTACTATAATGAATTCTTATAAAATCAAAAGGGAAAACCCTAGACAAGGATTTGATTGGATTGTGACAAGTGTCCTAATCTTACGTAATGAGACAACTTGACCTATAAATAATCTAATCTAATAATAAAAAATGCTCCTAAGTTTAGCTTAAGTGAATAAAGTAATAAGAGACCTAATAATTAATATTATATTAATTAATTATCAAGTGATTATCCTAATTAATCCAACATTATTCATTTCCTCTTTAAATTTTTAGATAAAAATAATGAATTCATCAACAAAATGTTAGTAAAGAGACTTCATTATCAAGTCTAGTGAGATACTTTGAAATGAGTTTTTATTTCTAGCATGATGTGGTAATAACCTAAAGCATTAAATTCATGAGAACATTGAGAAAAGTGGTCATTAAAGACATCCTTGTATTATCGATTTGTACAATGGGAAGGATGGGCTATAGAAGCTTTCACAACAATGCAATAATTGGTATTAGAGAAGAAAAGTTGGATAGGAGACATAATTTTAGGCCTAAATCCCAACCATTTAAGCATTTTTAGATAAACTACCATCTTATTCTATCATAGGCCTTGTCAAAGTCTAGCTTGATAAGAAGACCATCATGATCAATTTGTTGTGCCTTTCTAATTAAATCTCCTAAGCAAGCACAAGGTTATCAAATATGAGTCTACCCTAAGAAAGCCAATTTTCTCTAGCCTCACAATCTCTTGGGTTGTTTGTTTGATCCTCTTAGCTATAGCATTGGCAATAATCTTGTAGCAATTATTTAGGAAGGTTATAAGCCTCCACCCAAAGACAATGCCATCATTCTTCCCTTTTAGGACAAGCAAGTTATAAGTCCATGGTTACTAACCTTTAGTAATGACTTCTTTGTAGACTTTATACAATTCCTCTTTGATTAAGGGCCACATTATCTTATAGAATTTTGTAGGGACACCATCTATACCATGGCTTCTAGGATCAACAAGATTGCATCAAACTCTTCAAGTTTGAATAAGTAATCTAGGTAAGTTTGTTGTTCATGATCAACCTTATTAGTAATACAACTACTAATTGAATCTTCATTTATATCTTGAAGAGTATCCCCTTTAATTAGATTAGCAAATAATTGTTTATAGTATTGAATAAAGATAGTTTTAATGTCTTCAAAGGGTGATCCCACAAAACTGGTTTACAATTCTATTGAGGAAGAAAATTTGCAAAAAATGCCCCCATGAAGAAAATTTTGTGTTTTGGTGGGTTTGAACAAACTTAGGGTCTGCATGAACCCAAAGGGGGTTTGCTCAAACCCCACTTCGGGCGAATCCTCTTAAATGATGGGTCCCACATTTTGCATGTTGCCCAAATTGAAAACAAAGGAAAATTTTGAAAAAAAAGGGGTTTGAGCTTCCCTTCGAGCAAACACCCTTCGTTCGAAAGGTCAAGGGGGGTTCGCTCGAAGGGGGGTTCAAGGGTTCGAGTGAACCCCCTTTTTTCCCTCTTCTCCCCTCTTGTACCAAATTTCTACAAAATTTTCCCTTTGAAGCTTGAGTTGAGGATGAAAATAGAGGAGACTTCACAACCCCAACTAGATGATGGTAGTCTTCAGAACGAGCTATCCATCGAATATAATTTTAATACATTTTGATTTTATTATGTATTTGTTTTTTAGTTTGATTAAATATAGGTTTTTCACCGAAAATCAAGATCTTTGTTCTATACATGTGGAAAAATAGTAAATTATCAAAATAAAATTTTGAAAAATATGTTTGGGCTAGGTATTGATGTTTTTGATTTAGTAGAAACATAATTGAAGTTTGATACATACAAAAAAAGTTATGTTGTATACGGTCCGCCTATGTCTGAATTGTAATTGGTTTGATTTCAAAACTTGATTAAGGAAAAAAATTCAATAAAACACTATGAAACCAAATGAACTTGTTAGATATCGTAGTTACAAATCTAAATTCGAAAAAAATTAAATTTTTTTTTTTCATAGAAAAAAGTTATGTTGTATACAGTGAGCATCACTCTTTAAAAATGGTGTTTACTAATAAAAACTAGTTTTCGAAGGAGATGAAAAAAAAAATGCAATCTTATTAAAAAAATATATTTAGAATCTACAGACAAAATGTCACAAATCACTAGTTTGCATCATCTTCAAATTCTTCACGATTTAACCGTTATAGATGCTTGAAAGTGAAGATTTAGTTTTAAAAAAATAGTTCAGTGTCCAGTTTGACCAAAAATTGTAAACCAGTATTGTGAGATCACCCCAAAATTATTACAGAATTATTACAGATATTTCCTTCTTGATCGTAATAAGATCCTTTATTACTTTTCATCCAATACAATATGATACTCAATTGAACTCCTCTACTTCTATACAATTAAAATCTCCAACATAAACCACAAATTATTAAATTCCTCTACCTCTATATAAACCACATCTTCAATATAAACCACATACTATTATAAAGAATAAAAGAAAAAAGCCAATAAAACTCTACTTCTCTCCAATTATTTTGTTCCACCTTTCTTATCCTTTCTTTTTCCCATACAATCTTGTGCATTGATTGATAACATTAGTACATTGATTGATATCATTGCACCACCTCGAATCCAACTACCCTTGTTTTCATGCGTAGTATTTCGTTCCAAAGAAAAACTATTCTCTTTACATTTGATCTATGAAAAGCTAGTTTCTAATGCTTACTTAGATAATGGTAATATGCCAACATAGTCAAAAAGTGCATAGAATTTTTCCAAAGGGAAATTAAAAGTCATAATTTTTTATATTTTAATTCTAATTCCTTAAAAACTCTACACCGACATCTCGTATGCTCCACTTCACCGCACGCCCTGGACACGATAATCGATTAAACAATTAATTCAAATATAAATCTGAATCTAACACTAATTCAAATTGCTAGTCCAGGTTCAATTTCTTTTTTAAATATACCATTACACATCTGAGACACTCTTAACGAAATAAAAATATATAATTTTCGACATACCTACGAAAAAGCAAAATACAGGTTATGATTGCTCTTTCAGAATTTTTAGGTATATAGAATGGAGATTAACTAGTTTTTTATATTAAAATAGTTTGATGCGACAGGTGGCATCAAATCTTTGAATAGATTGACGTAGGCCATGAATTAATTGAAATTTATAATCTCACTTGCTATTACCAATTATTAATTAGTGTTTTTCTACGTAGAAATGAGATTCTTCATGCAACTTCATCATTAATGAAACAGATGCATTTTAAGTGCATTAAGTGGGTTTGATTCAGTAGAAAAATTTATCATTGGGTTTGATTTAGTAGAAAATTTTATGATTAAACATATTAAATTGATTTGATACTGAAAAAAATAATTAAATATGTTTGAATCGAAATAGTATTAGAATGGATAACCTTCCAAAAAAATTCCGCTAATTCTATCAGATATATTTCTTCAACTTACAGCTGTTTTAGAGCTGCTTTGGCTGTCCTACAATTCATTATCTTAGGTATATCTGTTTAGTAGCTCTTTGTCAGCTTCTTATAATGGGAGAGGGTTTTATCTTTCAATTTATAGCTGTTATTTTTACAACTGTTCCATGGTTTTAGTCCTTATCTACAAATGCCCCACTTTTTATGACTTTCAATACTATCCACCAGTAATTGTTTGTCTTTAACTGTTAACACTATTCTGCAGTGACTTATGTCCATTTCTGTTTGACTGTGGATCTGTAGCTGTTGTCTGTAATCTTTTATTCTCTGTAATTCAATAAAAAAATGGTTTATAATTGAGGACTGAAAAGGAGTATTTTGTAACCTTGGAAAATAAAAATATCAATAGAAGACAATGGAGTGCCACTGGCCGACAATAGTTATGGCATTCTCCCATGCTAGATGGACCACTGCTTATTCCTTTGAAAGCGTAGGCCATGGATAGGTGATGATTTTTATTAATTTTTCCATGCCAAGCTAAAAAGCTATATGTAGTTTTTAAATTTTTAAATAAGTTCTTTTATAATATTAAAACAATAGTTTAAGACAATTCAGACATTAGCTTCCAAACTATTTATATTTTAATTCTTACTTTTCATTAAATCAAATATTATCAATATTATCATTTTTAATATTTTAGTAAGCATATATTTTTAAATTGAATGAAGTGTATGCTTATATCTGTCAATTGTGAGTTTGATTGTTTGCTAATTTGTTTTTTATTCAATCAAATTTGTCTTAGCTTAAAGAAAACTCAATCAAATATTCTTTTGGAAAAAATATATTAAATAAGTACAAATTATATATATCATCTTAAAAGTACAATTCAAGTAAATGTAAGGATGTTAATTGTGCATTTAGTACTTCTTACTATAGTTTCACACTCATTTTAGTACCCTTCTTTATTAAACATGATTTTGATTATTTTTCACTTAGAGATCCAATTTCCCTTGAATTCATAACCTATGTTAGCACAAGACTACTTTCACGTCTAAACACCTTCTTTTCCTCACTTCCAACCTTTCCTACATCCTAGATGCTAGTGTGATGCACTCTCATCCTCTAAATAAGACTATATGCGCTCACATCTCCTAAATTTAAAATCCACTTTTTTGTCCAAACACTTACTTTTTCACACCCCACAAGCCCTAATTCACTTCTAACTATTAGAAAGGGTTAGTTGCTTATAAAAAGTGCTTAGATGGAAAATAATAATAGGGTATGACCACTAGGACACACATTTGAGCATTTGGGTCATCCTTAAGAGAAATCACTCACATAGGCAATACCAACATGAACTTCGTTGCTAGATCACCATTGTATAGCAACTTACATCTTACAACACAACCAAAGCTTATTTTTTCATAAACTATTGAATCAACCTAGGGTATTTGACAAATCCCCAAATGCATAATAAGAACCATTTATACCCAAAATAGACATTCCAATTGTGCAATTGTAGGCAATTTTTTGAGAAGTTATATTTTTTTTATTAAGTTTAGTAGACACTAGCATAATCATATGGTACATTTGTGTATAAAATTTAGATAAGAATATAACTAAATGAATTACATTGCACACCTAGTACGAATACTATAATATTTGATTCCAAAATACAAAAAAAAACTCGATTCCAACAATGTCATCCCTCTTAACTTTCACCATTTGTCAATGTCTACATTAGTCATCAAAATAGACAAGACTCTCTTACGAGCTTTCTTTCTTTTACCATGTGATTTATAAACTAAGAGCGAGATTCCTTAATGACTCACCAATGTCTAGCTTTGTAGCCCTTCTAATACACCTCAAGAATGTTTCACAAACTATGAATTTAAACACTAACACATTTCAAAAATCATTTGGAGTATAAAAAAATAAGAACAACATAAAAAACAATACTTGAAGTTTAAGGAGAACACATGATAATGACTAAATCATGTGAGATTACCCTAGGAAAATCCCTGAAAGGGGAAAATGTAGTAAAAGTGATTACTTTTCTCCTCAATCCGCTATGTACCAATCAATTATACATTACATAGTAAGTTGATAATATATTAACACAAGCCTTCATCATGTGTTTGCATAGCTTGTCAAACCCTATAATGGTGTCTCCAACCTCCAAAAGCTTTCTCCAATATGAAAAACCTACAAAATGAGCTTACCTTGAGGATAATAAGAGAACTAGTTGGGATGCACCATGCATAGAATATTATATATATACCTAGATAGTGACTCTATAGGCATCAAAATTTGTTTTCCATGATTGGGAGATGAAATGAACCAATTTTTCCCTTCATGTTTCATACTTTCCACATGCATTGATGATCTTATCACTTACACCAAGAGATTATCACAAAAAATGATACAATAGAGGAAAATTAACTACTTTTCCTAGGAGGTGATTTAATTATCATAGTAGTTGGGATAAATATGTGGCATCTAGTATTAAAAAATCATATATATGTTACCTAAACATATGTCCTTTTTCAACCTAAAGATGCCCCAACTTATACCAAGGCCTTTCCTAACTCATGCGTAGGCATTTGAACCTTTGAAACTAATTCAAACACTAATGTCTTTATGATATAAGGTCCTAGAAAATCTCTTTTTGAATTTAGATACACCTAATCCACTAATCATGCACAACAATGTGTCATTTTATAGATCGACACATTTGTATCTATATATTTCAATCTTAACTTCAATTAGTAGTTTCTTTCTATTTTTAAAACAATAGTATTGCATTAAATTATCTATTATAATTTAATTTTTGGATTCTAAAAGGAAAAAGAGCACAAGAAATAAAGAATGCATGTATTAAACATAAAATCTATTTTCTATTTCAGTGTAACACAATCAAAAGGGAGGGTTCTTAATCATCCCTAAAGTAAAACAAACCCATATAACCACTCTTAATCATCCCTAAAGTAAAACAAACCTATACAACCACTTTATTTTAACAAAGGTTGAAAGAATGATTTTTTCACAAAATCTTGCAAATTTATGTGAGACCTTCACATGGCCCAACATTTTGTTCATCTCATTTTAGACATGTGAGGGCCAATTATTCACTATTTCCCAAATATATAAAAACAACAAGTATCTAATCTTTACACCTTATTCATAAATGTTAACATTTTGTATCTAATATTTTGATAATAATAGGTTTCTATTCTTTATATATGGTGTAGGTTAAATTATAAAGAGGTTAAGTGTGTTTGGGTTGGAGCAGTTTAACACAAGTGATTTTTTATGAAGTATTGGTGCTTCACTCATGCGAGCATTACCTAGAGCAAAAAGTGCTAAGTGTAAAATTCATGGTCATACAAGATATGTTCTTATGAACAATTAATCATGATATATGGGTTGATGGAGATTGACTCAAAATTATGTAGTCAAATTCCTATAAATCATCACATGAATTTATATACTATGTAACATTGCTTATATGCAAATGAATGAGCTAAGGAACTCTCTTGTGAATGGTTCATAAGGCACAACACTTGATGAAGGTTGTACAGATAGGGTAACAAGTTAAGTGGAATTGATTGTGAGGGAATTCCATGGTAAGTGCACTTGAGTTGGAGTAGTACTAGGACATGAGTAGCCTCCTAAGAAGTTTTGATGCTTCACTCTTGTGAGCATCATCTAGATGAAATGAGTGTTAATTGGATCATTGATGGTCATGAAATATGGATTCTTGTGAAATATTACTCATGAAATATGGATCAATGGAGTCTGACTTGAAACTACATAATTGAATTTTTAGCACCATTAATTGTTGAATATTGTACACTTGAATTAATTAGAGTTATGCAAAATACCAACACTTCATATCCACTTTATGTGTATTCTTTTTTGTTATTTATTATTTGCACCTAAAGTTTTATTAGGAAAAAAAACGTGATTGCATCGAAAGAATATTGACATCAAAAGATAAATATTGTGGTTTTTAGTTCATTATCCTTTAATTTTTAATTCATAATTGTCTTGTCTCCTTGGGTTGTGTAGCCTTCTCTTCCCTCCCCCCTTCCTCCCCCCTCTTTCTATTTAGGTTGTTCTTGGTCTACAACTAACATTCTTTCTCTCCTTAAGCTCTTTCATCCTGATGACGGATCACGAAGTGTGATCTGAAATGTTGATGCAAAAAAAGGACTCTCACACAATCTAATCCAGAAACCGCTGCAACATCAAGATAAATATTATTGTACAATTAATTTAGTGCAAGTGATTTCATTGGGATAAGACATGTACTTGAACCTAGGAGAACATATAATAGATAGGCATAAAGTAATTAATGTAGAGGGTCTTGAGAATCTATATAAGCATGTTTGTATATTCAAGTTTGTCAGTACAATATAGAAATGTCATGTTAAAGAGTGGAAAGCACCAGTACACATGCTTTGTATGGAATCATGGATGAAGTAATTTATTAAGGTGATGGATGAATAAATAAGATCATTTGGCACATATTTTCCTTCCATTTCTTTTTTAAGAATAATCAATTATTTTCTTTATTTTTTATTCTACGCATGCATATGTTACACATAAATTCAATAAAGGGTTTTGATCTCACATTCCTTGGTTGAGTATTCTTTAGGATAATATACCAAGTTTCTAGGCTTTCTAAATGATTATTAATTTAGCATGTTATGTATTTGGCTAACACAAATATCTATAAATCATCACATAAAAGATCGTGTTCTTAACAACAACATGCCGATATAGAATAGAAAAACGCATAATGTACTCTTTCATCCTCTTTAAATTTATGATAAACATTTAACCATCTTTAAATTAAATTAGATTATAAAATTCTTTAAAATTTATAAATAAATAAATTTAATCTTGTTAAAAAACTTAAATAGATTAACAATTTGTATTTGATAATAATTAAAAAAAATAAAAATATAACATATCTATACAAAAATCAAAATAGGGTCCAAAGGTAGGTGAGTTGGTGAGAAGGCAAGTCATGAGGTATAGTGTTAGGCTTATGATCTCGGTGCTACACATCAACTCCAGTTCGATTGTCACTGTGTTTACCCAAAGCCCTTTGTCGATAGTGGCATGGTATGATGGTTAAGTTGCTATAGTGTTGTCTTGCCATCAAGATTCAAACCCCACTGGACTGTAATTGTTGAATGTTTAAATTGAGGATGATATTTGTGACCTCACCAATTCATAACTCCCAGCCAAAAATGTTTACCCCTTAAATAAAAATAAAAATACAAAAATCAAATAATTTGCTTAACCTAATTAAACTCCATAAACTTGTACTCTCCTCGAGAATTATTCTATTATAAAAGAAGGGTTGGCAAACCTATGGCTCCCTTATTTATTAAAAAAACTTACATCTCAATTTTCTTAGTTACTTCTTTCTTTCAAATTCTAAACTTAGTCAATGGGCCCTTGGTCTACTGGTGAAGTTGAAAGGTTCTAAATGAGCCCACCAAGGATCAAGTCTTGCTGAGTGCAAATGTTCGACATCGAAAAAAGGATGAGGCCAGGATTGTGCCCCGTGCGAATTTGGTCGAATAGATACCCCTCAATCCTTGGCTCTTAGCCGAAGAGGTTCAACCTAAGAAGGCTCGGGATTGTGCCCCGTGCGAATTTGGCCGAATAGATACCCCTCAATCCTTGACTCTTAGCCGAAGAGGTTCAACCTAAGAAGGCTCGTGCTCCCGTACACTTACATAATAGAAAGGAGAGTCACCTCTATATTTTTAACAAAGTTCGAAAAAAAATGGCCTTTTATCTTGATAGTTATCATTCATCCTCTATTTTACAATGTAGGTTCTCTATGCTTAGAAATTCAATGAAAAATAACAAAAAACAACAATAAAATATAAAAAATAGAAGAGTCAAAATTTAACCCATGTGTCCGAACCCCATTTCACCTAAGCTGGGAAAACTTCGAGTTGTAAATACGCCAGTTGGCAGGCATATTGAACCAGCTGTCGACAAAGTTAACCATCGCCATCGCCCAAGATAAAGATTTTGAAGAAGAAAACATGGTTAAAATCCAAACGACTGAGCCTAAAAAGAAACGAGGCAACAAAAGTTAATTGTTCTCTTTTCTAACAGTGGAGAAATTATCGACCTATTGCAAGATTGTCGGTGGGGGGGAAAAACCCGAAAAGATCAAGATAGTCACTGGAGATTATTTAGTCAATCTGCCTGAATGAACTGAGTCCTCAACCTCTCGTCATGGTCACGAGTACGCCGCCCTGGACGTAAATTGAATCAGAAACGAGGCAACCCAGTTAGTCTCTTCGTGTGGCGTGCGGTAGCACAGACATCCATGCATGGAAGTAGCGCACCGTACGGGACAAAAGGCGAAGGCAACGTTAAATATTGTGCGACGGAGCTCATCTACTACGTGTACGGTTGAGAATCGAACACGGTAGTGGTACCCCTCCTCCTTCACCAGTGAAAAATATTACATTCTTAGTCAAGAACACTAGATCTGTCTAGCGAACGATAGTAACCACCTGAGAAATCTAATAAGAAATCGCTTGTTTTACAGGTACCAGTATCAGCTCGAAAAGAGAATGGCCTTTGCTGGTCTCGAGTATAGAGTAGTTAGCCGTGTTCACACTCAGTAGATCGTATTTCTAAAAGCTGTCATTGATTATGGGTCTGTAAATCACATTTTGTTTGTCAGAGATAGCCGCTGTTGGTCAGTGAAACTGTTGTTTTTTTATTGTAAAACGGGCTTTTAAGGCTTGTTGGAGTTAGCCACTGTTAGATATTGAAGCAGTCTTGCTCTAAAACGGCTTTAAGGCTTGCTGGTAATGGTACTGATGAAGTATGGAATAGGCCACAAGAAAAAGGGTGTGGTGGACATAGATTTTGAACACAAGGTGGGGTGGGGTAGGTATCTGAACATGGGTTCGCCTCTGAAGCGTTATATGCTTTTTGCCGTATTGGCCTTGCAAATCATAATACTTGTAATTGTGAGGGGGTTGCCAGTACCATTCCCCTGGTTGTCTCCTTGTCCTGTGCCAGCAGCAGATGTTTCTGTGACTGTGGGTGCCGCAGCATTAAATGCTACTGCAAGTTCGGATGATGATAGCTTAACATCAAACGTTTCTAAGGATGATGCAGCGACATCCGATGCTGTTGTTACTGAATCAGTTGCATCAGATGTTTCTAATGCTGAGAACGCAAGCTGCGAGTTGGGTCTTGTCTATGTGTATAATTTGCCTCCTGTTTTCAATGTCGATTTACTGAGAAATTGCTCTAGTTTGAGTCCCTGGGCCTCCTTTTGCCCTGCCATTGTGAATTCTGGCTATGGGGATGTGATTAGAAGACCAAAGCTGCAAGCAGAGGTGAGAGGGTCATGGTATAAGACTGATCAGTTTACAGGGGAGATCATTTTTCACAAAAAGCTGATGGAGCATCCCTGTGTCACAGATAAGCCTCATTTGGCCAGGGCATTCTATGTGCCCTTCTATATTGGTTTGGCTGTGGGGAGGTACCTGTGGAGGGAATACCCTACCGAGGTCAGGGACCGGGATGGGAAAATGGTGCTGGAGTGGTTGCAGGGGCAGGAGTATTGGAAGCGTAACTCAGGCTTGGATCACTTTATGATGGTGGGGAGGATCACCTGGGATTTTAGGTAAGGCTGATTTTCACGAGTCAGGCTTTTGAGAAGTTTGGGGATCTTGATTAATCATTTAGATTAGAAATCTACAAATCTTTTCCTAATTTTTTAAAGTGAATCTTCATTTGTAGTTCAAGGAACCATGCAGTTTTAAAGATATGTTTGGATGCCCAATCCTATTTTTTTAGCAGTTTAAAGACCTTGGCTAATCATTTTAGATATCCAATGCCTTGGAAATGTACAGACTCTTTCGTTTTTTAAATTTATTAATTTTTTATTTAATTTTCAAAATGCTAGTACATTGTGATTAAAAGAATGAATCTTCATTTGTAGTTTATCAATGCTGGAAGATTTTATGGAACTATGCTTCTCAAAATTTTAGTTTAGCTGCAATTCACAAGATTTTTCAAGTTTATTTTAATAATTTATACGATTTGTTACGAAAAGTTAACAAATTCTCAATCTATTTTTCTCAATTTTTATTTTCAATGGGTGTTATTTCCGGAAGTAATGTTGAACAAAATTTTCAAATGGCAAATATCAGCCGCTGAACATTTTTCATTATTTCAGTAGATCCAAGGTTATAGGTCTTCTAATTTCTTTAGGGTTTCACATGTTTTGTGTTTCAATGCTGGCAAATACTCAATCTTCTTTTGGAATTTGCGAATGGCTTGTAAAGAAATTGAAGAAAATAATCGGTGAACATTAACCAAATTTCCCTATTTGCAGGAGATCCAAAGATGAAGATTGGGGGAGCAGTTTCATGTACATGCCAGGAATCGAGAACATCACAAGGCTGTTGATAGAGAGAAACCCCTGGGATGACAAGGAGATGGGAGTCCCATACCCAACCGCTTTTCATCCCAGAAATGCCCAGGATGTGCTGAGGTGGCAGGATCATCTCAGAAATGTTGAGAGGACCAAACTCTTTTCTTTTGCAGGGGCAAGCAGGAAATACATACCCAATGATTTCAGGGGAATTCTGTTGGACCAGTGCAGGAGGTCAATGACTTGCAGATCCCTCGATTGTTCAGGAACCCGATGTATCAATGACTCCATGGCTGCTGTTCATCTGTTTCTGGATTCAACATTCTGTTTGCAACCCAGGGGTGACAGCTTTACTCGGAGGTCCATCTTTGATTGCCTTATAGCAGGGTCCATTCCAGTATTTTTCTGGCACAGGAGTGCATATTGGCAGTATGAGTGGCACCTCCCTTCCAATTACAGTAGCTATTCTGTTTTCATTTCAAAGCACGATATTAGAAATGGTACCCAAATAGAAGAGGTTCTTAAGGAAATACCTGCTACAGAAGTTCAGAGGCTGAGGGAAACAGTTATAAGCTCTATACCTAGATATGTGTACTCTGCACCTGGGCACCGGTTGAAGGGTATGAAAGATGCTGTAGACGTTGCTATTGATGGGGTTCTAAATAGGGTCAAGTCATTGAGTCTTAGCTCATATGCAGGGATTTAGTGAGTATTAGGTTATTTGTACATATAATATTTCTTAGATAATTCCATATTACTCTAATTATAGTGACATTTCTCAGGTTTCTAGTTCTTGAGGGACTTGGATCTATGATTTTGAGCCCGAGGTTCACAAGTGCCAGTGAAATTATAGGTGCTATTTTTTTGTCAGATAAAAGAATTGTAGCATTGATACTCATTGCTGAGGTGTATAATTCTTTATGACAAGTATTGCAATAAAAGGCCTGCCGAGGCCTAGTTCTTAGCCATCAAAACACAATAACGAAATGAACTTGAACTGGTTTTCCAACCTTCATTTTTATCATGGCTTTAGGTCTATATCTTTTGTTTTTGGAATCCTTTTAGCACTTTTAATTAACTGTTATAATTTCTTGTACTGTTGAGTTCCATTATTGTACATACGACTCCCATGGACCCAATCTGGTCATTTGCACAGATTAATATTATTTCTTTCTTTTGTTCTAGGAATCACCCAATTTATTTGAATTTGGTTTTTGAGGTTCACTAAACACCCTTGTCATCTGTATCTGTAAGTTGTATTCTTTCCTATTAAGTTGAAGTATTGCAGATATGCCATGCATCCAGGTTCAGATTAAATACTTCTGCCAACATTGTTCTTGTTTTCTGGCGAAGGAACAGTTCTTTTATTAACTGAAAGTAAACATGTCTTCACAATTAAAAGATCATAAATCCAAACCTTTAGCATAAAAGTTAATATGTATTTCAGTACAAAGTCACAGAAGAATGCATTGCAATGGCCAACCATGTTTTGGAAGCCTGACTGCGGCAATCGATATTTAATCTGTAGTGCATATGGATTACACTTATTGATAGTTGGTACGGAAGTTATTGTACTAAGTTTGCTTACCAGATGACAAAAGCCAACTACGGAACACAACTGCCTTTCATGGAGACCTCAATGGCATTAGAACCGTCATTCAGAAATGTGTTTAAAGAACAATGATTCAATACATATTTTGTAACAGGAATTGAAACAGGTACTTCAAAACTTTGGAAAACTAGCATCTGAAGCTGGAAATGATGGGAAAGCCGAAACTCCTAGAAATGGTACGTTTAGTTTTCTTAAACTCCTAGAGTTAAAACAGTTTTGGAAATTTTGAAAAGCTGAGTTATAGTGCCAGAGCCCTTTCGAAAGAAATGTGTAAAATTTCAAATTTGTGTCTGAATCTGGTAGAAGAAATTCTTAACCATCCCCTCTTTCCAGGAGATTCCAATGGGAGCGAAGAGGGCAGTCATAATGCAGTTCTGGTCTCTTGATTCTAGGAGCTTCCAATGGGGGTGAAGAGGGTGGTTTGAATGCAATTCTGGTCTCGTGATTGGTTATGTATTAAATTGAATCAGAAGTTGAACTTATTTTCATGGGATCTTTTCAACCCAATAATAATTGAGTTAAACATTCAGGCTTACAACATAAACATACGTTAAAGAGTAGTTTTTGTAGATTGAGAATGCTTCTGTAATAACCGTGTGGATGTTATTATGTCAACTTTATCACTCCATGTCAGGATGAGGAAAACATACAAGGTAGAGATTGCAGCCATTCGGCACTAAATAGGTGGGGAGGTCAAGAGTAGGAGAGGGGAGTGAGAAATGAAAAATGCTAAAATAAGACAAAATAGAATAGAATAGAAGAAAGCATGATGAAGGTTGAAACTTTGAAATACACCTAGAAAACATATGCATAACAATAAGATATACAAATAAAAGACATTATAACAAATAAAGTTGAGATATAAATATCAACCTTAATAATACACCTAGAAGCGATAGATCTCCAATTATCTTAATGGCTATGGAAAAATTGAAGTTAAAGAAAGAAAGAGATTAATCATAGCCAAGGGAATAGTCAGAGTATGAAGAAAAATTGAAGTTAAAGAAAGAAAGAGATGGCTAATCATAGCCAAGGGAATAGTCAGAGTAAAAATGAAAATGATTCTCCTATTAATAATAATTACTAAAACCTGGAATATATTACTAAGTACGGATAAAAAGAACAATACAAGTAATAGTGTGGTTAATAGTATAATTATTATTCCCCGTACTCTAAATAGATCATTGAATGTGATCTGAAACATTGATAAAAAAACATTCACAGCTATGATCAGAAGCATTTTCAATCACTTACATGGATTTTGGAAATATCCAGGAAAACCCGGGGACGCGTCCCCCCCCCCAAATGCCCCATACCCGTTCTTGGGACGTCCTGGGTACTGGGGGACGGCAGGGAACCGTCCCCCTTTTTGTAGAAATCCTAGGAAACGTCCCGGGGACAGGGGGACGGGGTTGACCAAAAGAGGGATGGCTGACCAGTCTCGGGGACGGCAGGGGACGGCCAGGGGACGCCTGAGCCGTCCCCCAACCGTCCCCCAGCAGTCCCCACGTCAAAGCATGTTTTAAAAATAAAATTTATATATATATAATAGTTTTCAGTTTTTTGGTTTTTGAGTTGTTCGTTTAAATTATTTTCATATATCTTTCACAATATTTGGAACACTCACAAGATAAATATTTGATGCTCTATTAGAGATATATAAAAAATAACAAAAAGTTATTCCAAAAGTGTGTAAACTTGAATTTATTTGCTTGCTGTTCACTAACAGGTTTTAGAGACAAAGACTTAGGATTTTGACCTTTTTAAACAGTTCTTCACAATTGGAAATAGGCTGAATATTAAGGCAATTTGATGCCCAAAACTCCTTGAGTGCAACAATTTGTGAGCTGGAAATAACCTTATGTAATTTGAAATAAGTTTATAAAGTATAACTTGGAGGTTGTATTATGATTCATGTATGTTAATTCTGAATTTTCAATGTGTATTGAGTATTGACAAAGAATATTTAACACAAATGCTATATGTTAAAGTTCTATAACGTATATTATGTATGCTTTATCCATGTTTTCATATGAATATTTTAAATTTTCCCTATATTTTATATAGCTGTCCCCTGCCGTCCCTAATTTTGGCCTCAAAAATCGGAAACTTGGGGACTCGTCCCGCCGTCCCCTACCGTCCCCGTCCTGAAAACTTGGGGTAACCTTGGAAATATCATGTCTCCTATGGTTGTAGTGTTCAATAGATTACAGGAACTATAAAATCTTGTGTGTAACATTATTAACTTGTAGCAAAACAAGAGCTTCAATGGCTTTCTGATAATTGTAAATCATTTTATGGACTCTGCATCATGCATCACAACTGCAGAATTTTGTTAGTGAAGATGACCATTTATAATCTGTATGTCGCAGAGTGTGTTTTAAATTGCAATATCTCTATGCTTCTGGTAGAAAACTCTGTATAGTTTTGTAGAGGTATTTTGAATTGCAAAACTTCTGGTAGAAAACTATGTATAGTTTTTTTGGAACAAAACTACACAGTTTTCTGCCAAAAGTATTGTAATTCATTACATGGACTGTGGAAATATATTGTCTTTAACTGATCCCTTTCATGGGAGAGAGATTTGCTTTAAAGCTAAGCTTTTTGGAAAGCTGAGGATCAGGGTTCAAAGAAGATTGCAGACCTAGCTTTCCTAAAATGATGTTGAAATTCCCAGTTAGTTTGTTGCAAAAAACTACACAAGTCTCTACCAGAAACATTACAATTCATTACATAAACCATGGAAATATAACATATTTAATCCATATCCTTCATGGGAGGGAGATTTGCTTTAAAGACAACCTTTTTGAAAAGCTGAGGATCAGGGTTTCAGAAGACCTAGCTTTCCTAAAAAGATATCGAAATTCCCAGATAGTTGGTTGCAGAAAACGATAAAGCATTGGAATTCTTTACATGGGCTGTGGAAATATAATGTCTTTAGGAGGTTTTTGGCAAGTGGCATCAGCTGCAATCTTTTTAATGTCCCCATGTGGTCAACATTGGCATAATCTAGGTCTGACCTAGGCAGACGGCCCTTCCAAGATTTGCGCCTAGTCTTTCAAGTTTCTCTGCAACAAGTGACCCCACCTTACCAGAATCACAACTCTAACAAACATCTTATGAATCAAGACTTGCTACAAGCTCAAAAAATGATAGCAGCAACAGTTCAAGGTGGATCTTTATGTATGAAGCTATTACAGTTACAATACTTATGATATCCCTAAACGAATTACGAGCCTGTTCGCACACCCATGATAGCAATAGTTCAGACAGGACAAGTCATCAAATCTCTGTTTCCCAAACTTAGCAAGCAGGTCATAACAAGAGCACATGATGCATTAGAAGAAGATCAAGCTGAAGAGCAAACTAATTCAAGTGGAGGCAAAATTCAAGATAACTTAAGTTCACACACGCCTGGGATGTAGCTTCTGAGACACAAATGAATAAAAGATATGCTGTAGCCAGTATGGGGTAGTAGCAGTCAGGTTCTTTTGGGCTTATTTTTAATGGATTGGGAGAGCTCAACAAACCTCCCACCTTTCTCAAATCTAAACATTGTGTCAATAAAAAACGATGCTTGTGAAGCTAGGTGAAACATTTTGGGGCATTTAATTTTGGGATCGTGGCACAGGATCAAAATGGTACCGAAATTGCTTCTCTCAATTCTCATATCAAAAACTCTGACATTATGACAAGATAGAGGAAATCAGAATTCCTCTTATTGCATTATGACATCAAAAGTAATTCTCAATAATACATATCGGAACTAGAAGGGCTCTTATGATTTGACTGGAAAACATGTACCGAACAAATTGTTTAGTGTATTGCACTAGATGCATGGTAACTACACACAAACGCACCTACTATTGTAATGAACAAAGGGCTTTTGTGTTATGTGTATTGCTATTTTCTTTGTTCTTTCCCAAGTTATCTTGGAGAAGTTACGTATTGTTTGCTTTTAGTTATTAGCTTCTAGAATAATGTAGGACAATGATACTTTTATTAAATTCTTGTATAATATCCACTGGAATTTTTCGGCTGTTTAATGGGATGCTTATTTCTTCAGATACATTTAATGCCGATTTTTCTATATAAAATAAATTAAGATAAAGAAGCTCTCTATCTCATTCATTCAGATCTGATAGCATCAACAGAAACAAGGTAAGATTTCGATGGATAGGAAGGCATAAATAACGTAACCTTCAGTGCAATTGAAAATTCTACTTCACAGCAGGTGCGGATAAAAATATTGTTATGGGGATGAGAAAAATGATATTTGCATCCAAAAATATACATTTTGTTAGTGAGACGAGTACTGGAAGATTGGAGATTAGTTATGGTTTACAAATACATTTACACTCTTATATACCTATGGATTGAAGAAAGTTGCATCCAGGTGGATGTTTTGAAAATGAAAACCCATGGAAATAATTTAAACAATCAGATTGAGAAAAACTAATGTCAATTGAGCTTAATTGCGTTTGTCAATGCTATAGGCTCGTATTTGAAGCTTCAATTTGCAATCAACAAATTCAAGCATGTCTTTCAGAATGCATGTTTTTGAACTTCTAATACTCTCAAAGAGAAAATAACCTGGTCAAACACCTGTTGAACTCCTTTTTATATCTGCTTTGGGTATTTTAGAAATTCTTCATGCATTTTCATTGCCACTTTGGACTATTTCATCTGTACCTTTCTAATTTTGTTAGAATACAAGTCTTTCAAAGTCAAAGAGATACATATACTAGAGGCCTAAAGTCTTTTCCTAAAACCAAAGTTGTTTTTGATCTCTTGGCCGTTGGCAGAAATAATAATAACCCCTGAAGGCTGTTGCATCTTATTCATCTAGGCAACTTCTCGGCACCCATACTGAAGTAATTAAATACAAGTATTTAGCACCAATGTGGAGTAAACTGACGAGGAGTCAGCTGACATTGTAAAGAACTCAAACTATTAAGACGCAGCAGACTTCTAAATAGAAGCTTCTCAAAGCTTGTGTCTATTGGCACCATTGTGATCATCATTTTTAAGAATCCACAGATGTTGGAGAAGTTTTTGTAGAGACAGACGCTGCGAAGAATCTTTCACCAATATCTGCACCACAGTACCATAACAGGTTAGCCTGTTTCCTGCAATTTTGTTTAGATGACTATGGTTGCCCCTACAAAGATTGTTTTCATGGCAAAGCGCACCTGATCAGTGGCATCAATGGAGCAACAGTGCTTAAATTTATGAGACCCTATACTCCAAACCAAAACATTCATGATTTATCTATTACTATAATGATATTCATATAACCAATGCAAAAGAATAACTCACACTACCTGACAAATGAGTATTTTTGCTGCAGCAGAAACTACCGGTGTTGGAGGAAACTTCAAATCAATTTTGGCAATCCTACATCATTTTTAGACCGAAGCAAAGGCCAACCTAAGACTTGGATACCCGTAACTAGACAAAATTTGGTTTATTCTAAGATACAAAAACTTGTAAACTGAACAGATATTTAGGATCCTAAATTGAACAACACTGCACTTGACAGGAGTTACACAAGGATCTCTAACCTTATGTAGAATGCTTCTTTTCTGCAAATGGGTGAATGCCATAAAGGAACTCATAACACAAAACTCCCAAGCTCCAAATATCAACTGCATTATCATGTTCCTTCTTCTCAACTGTGAATCGTTTTTCTAAACTATTTAGTATTACCGTAAGCTCAATGACTGCAAACTCAAGAAAAATATGCAAAACAATAAAGAAACTAAGAGAGGACTGGAAAATACCCATTTCAGATGGTAAATAATTCGAAGTTCCGCATATGGTATGCCTTTTATTAAAGGCATGCACAGAAAGTCCGAAGTCCGCAATCTTAAGTTCACCCTGGAATTCATTACTTCAAAAACCAGTTAGTTTTATAGACAGTCAAGTCTAGATTAGGTAGTGACATGAGCCACCGCATTCAACAAAGAAGTTTCCAGTCAGAATGATGAATGGGTTTTGTCCATATGGAATATGTTTAAGCATGAACATAAACATCAGAAAGCACCTTAAGACCAACCAAAACATTTTGTGTGACGAAACATCTAGGACTATCAGGTTGCAAATGTAGACTGTCGAGAGAGTTCCTTTGATATGATTGATGTTCTATGGAGTTCATATGCATGCTTTAAGACCAGGTTGACTCGGAGTAGCTGCTCGTTTCTCACTGAAGAATGTGCAGCGTTGAAGCTCTCTCTGCAGTTGGCCCTTCGGAGCATACTCAAGAACAAGATATATATGCTTCTGTCAAGAAAAAGGAAGTAAAATGTTAATTTTAAGGAATGTTTATATTTCTCTGCTCTTTAAAGCTTGAAATTACCCTCAACAATCATCCAAGTACTGAAGAGCAATCCTATATAAACACGTTGGCCTTTAGAGAGATTACAAAACTTATGGAGGGCATCAGTACACAACATAATCATCTAGTAATTTAAAGTGTACAGGAAGCATACTCAGTCAATTAGCTATTCACAAGGGGGGCTTAGTCTCGTGAACTAGGCTGTCGGTCTTGTCAATCTATCCTGTACTTATATCCACTACTTTGTCTGAGGGTAACTTAAATAGTAAAAACTGAGATATTGTGTTTTTCATAAAAAATTAAGTCAAATGGACACCTGGTCATGAAAGTACACAACATAATCATCTAGGAATTTAAAGTGTTAAGGAAGCATACTCAGTCAATTAGCTATTCGCAAGGTGGGCTTAGTCTCGTGAACTAGGCTGTCGGTCTTGTCAATCTATTCTATACTTATATCCACTAATTTGTCTGAGGGTAACTTCAATAGTAAAAACTGAGATACTGCGTTTTTCATAAAAAATTAAGTTAAATGGCACCTGGTCATGAAAGTAGCCATAATAGCGAGGTATTTGGGATGTCTCAGGTGACTCTGGGTTTCAATCTCCCTTCTCAACAGAGATATTGTCCCTGGTACTGCTGCAGGTGGTTCTTAAAGAGTACTTTCAAAGCCACCAGACATTTACTCTGTTTTGAAAGGTAGACGAAGACAATTTGTCTCAAAAAAATTTGTACAAAGACCACATGAAAAAATAATTTTGAAAAAGTTATTTTCAATTGAACCTTCTTCTCCATGGCTAGGTACACGTCTCCAAATGTACCGTTTCCCAGTAATCTCCCAATCTTAAAATCTTCAAGATTCCAGCACTTCTGACCCTTCTGAGCTCCTTTCTCCACCAATTCCTGCAATGAACAAATGGAAAACTTTATATCCATTCTCTGGTTCGAAACCCCAACAACAAACGCTGAAACAAAATTTCCTCTCCTGATTACAAAGCCTCCCTGTCTTCAACAGTGCTAAATAAAGAAGCCGTACATTCATAGAATAAATAACCAAGAGATTCCAATGATTTACAATATACCTTCTTGATCTGACTGCACCAGGAAAAGACCAGACCACTAAAACAGAGTAGAAAACACAGGTCTCGATGGCCTGGCCTATAAACTAATTGTTTAGACTAAAACTCTTGGAATGCCTATGATCAATAGGAGGCTGTAATGTTTTTACTAGCTATGATGGTACTCCTCCAATGCTGTAGGTAAGAGTTTATCTACGTTTCTGCTTCTTTCATGGGTTTATTAGAGATGGGTCTTGCTGCCTTGCACCCCTCTTGCCTATTCTAAATGAGATCTACCTGTACAGCGCTACTACCTTATGGTGGTCCTCTGTGGACAACAGTAAATAATTTTGAGGATTTTGATGAAAATCAGGATAAAATTTAACAGTGAAAATATGTAGATAATTTTATGCATCCAAATAAACAGATAGTAATAAATCATAAATGAAAATATATTACAATATAAATGGAAATCATAATTCAAGAATTACATGGGGAAACCTTTGCGGGAAAAAACTTCACATTCAAAAAGATCCAATACTTTCCTTCAAATGAGCTTACATCAATACAATTTCTCTTTCTGAATGAGTGCACCATTTCATGGCTTAAACAACTTGTAAATTAACTTGATCTTCCTTCAACTCAAGCATTATAGGCATGAGAGAAACCACAAATCACAAATGGTTTTTAACCTCATGTCCCCATGCCGTTGCTTAGCTTATTTTGGCTAGCAACCACTGCTCAACTTATTTAGGAGTTATTTGTGGAGCTGATGGCCCATGAATGCTTTGTTTTTCTGCTTATTTTTAAGCAGCCAACTTAAATTTGTATTAATAATATTAATAATAATTTTTACAATAAAAAATTAGAAAAAGAAAAAAAAATCCAAATATTAAAAAAAGGGAAAGAAATTTGTGGAGCCACGTGGATTTTTAGAAATGTGCAGTTGCTGCTTATTTCCAGCCCCCTTTTTTTTTCCACAGCTTATTTTCAATTCCTAAACAGTAGCTGCTCCATGAAGATAGGAAAAGATTCCAAATTATCTTTTCCCAAAAATAAATTTAATGCATGGGAACACCCCTGTTGCTTAAATTTAAGCAGAAAATAGAGTTAAGCAGCTGCATGGGGATATGAGGTAACCATTTAGACATAAATCACAAAAATAAGAAACTCCCTTTTCCAATTGTGATTTCATGGGCCTTCTAATAATGTTTTCATGCAAACTAAAAAATCTTCCTTATTTTCTTCAAGCTCACATTTAACTTCCTTTTTTTCATGTTCTTTCTAATTTGACAACTAAAAAACACTTTACAAGTTGTCATAATTGCATTTAACAACTTTTATGACAACTAAAAGATAACTACAAATTGTCAATTAATAATTAAATATAAAACAAGATTGAGACATTTACTCAACAAAACAGATTTAATGGTGATCATTAATTGTAGAACACAATTATTATAATTTATTTCTTCATTTTTCCTTACTAGGGTTTTAAGTTAATAGAAACAAGAAAATGAAATCCATATAAGCTATTTGCCATCACCTTCTACAATCTACCTCTCTATGAAGTTTATGAATAAATATGGATATATAGACACAATCTACATTTAGCAAGACCTTGAGGAGTTTTCTAGTAAATCGATGAAAATACAAAGAAGAGGCAAAGATTGGGTACATGCCTTTTGTTCTTCGAGGACTTGATTTTCTGGAATTACCGCCATTGCCATTATTGCATCCCTTTGTTTTCTTTAGCTTTTTTGGGTTTGAATATTTACAATTCAAGAGAAAAGTGTAGTCTCCAAACTATCTGGTAGAACCCAGCGATGGGAAGCGTACAAAGAGCTGAAATTGAGCAGTAGTTGCAAACTCTTATTATTTTACAGCCACAGCTTAAAAAACCCAATTACTCTGTGTTCCGTGTACAAAAAAATGGAGAGAGAACGTCGCCTGAGATAAGGGCTAACAGCTTAAAATTTTGATATTTGAAAATCAGCTCTCCAACGGTCACATTCTCAAGTCATCTGTCCAGTTGGTAGACTGCTGGTCGTTCCTGTACTCTATGATTACTACGAGGTTGCCCTTGTGCAATCGGGGCATTCTTGCAGAGAAAAGTTTGTGTTCTACTTAGGAGAATTAAATACGAACTCGAATGAATAGGTAACTAACATTTGTGTTTTGCTGACATTACCTGCCAATGTTTCCTCCATTTTTTTTATTTTTATTGTTTGAGTGGAAAAAATTGACTAAAAAAATGTCTACTAGCAGGGATACGTCGATAGGAAATTAAAAGTAAAATTTAAATGTATTTTAATATTATATGATTAGTTATATAATAATATAAATCTATATAGGTTCTAGAAATTTCATATCTTTAATTTAATTTATGCCAAATCAAGTTTCTCTAAAATAAAAGTCAAACATCATTAATTTATGTAATTAGTTTTATTTTTCAACAAAGGCTAGTGTGGCTTATCAAACCACAATTTAATATGTTTCGTTTAAGCCACAATTTAATCTGATTCGTTTGTTTAATTGAGTACTTACGATATAGGATATTTATTATCTTCTATTCACAATTCAATGGGATTTGCATTTGGTAACTGCATTTAAAGAGATAAGTTTTTGGCTCTATTAATTTGCCTCTTATGATAGCATTAAATAACAAAAGTTCATTTTTGCATTATTAGGCATTTTACAAAAGGAAACATTACAGACATGAGATACCCAAACATGCAAAAACCATATCATGTCGTGGACACCCTCTAAATTGTTGATTTATCCTCAATTTCTCTCATATCAATTAGTTGATTCATTAGGTGTTCATGGAAAATGCCAATCCCATTATAGTGGGCTAAGGAGAAACAATAGGTTTCTAATGAAATGAATAGGACACTTCTATTGCTATGCCAATTCTCACCTTACCTGATTTGCATAAGCAATTTGAGATTATAACCACCACCTATGAGCGAGACAAAGACCTCCAAGTACGCTTGGAGTATACTTGACTTGGCATGGGAAATGGGAATCCTATTGCATATCATTATTAAAGTTTCGGGAATGCAATTCAATTCTATACAACCAAGGATTAGCTTGTCCAAGTTGTGCATCAATCATATAGATATCCTTCACATTTTCATTTTAGTTCAAGAAGATGACATGTATCTACAAAAATTTCACCTTGCCATCAAGCATAAGCAAGGTAGTATTAATCCTGTGATTGTTCCATTTATCCACTTGTGGGTACCTTGTTAACCATTTTTTGGTCTTTCAATCCTGGGACATTGTCTTCATCACAACTGCACAAAATTAATTTGCCTTTCTCAATAACTAACAAAGTTCTTCAAGTTTATGGACCAATTATTGATCATCTTGAAAATTATAATGCTAGAAGTTGATATGGAAAGCATACTTCAATAAAGTCTCAAGTCACTTTAGCATCCATAAGGCTCTTGCAATTTGTACTACTTCTAGTAGACCAATCTTTATGCTAAGGATACCAAATAGAGAGTGGTAGTCTAGCATGTTCCATTGTTTGATCCCCTAATAGAAAGCAAGGGATGTACACCCTATTTATCAGGCGATGATGAGAGGCATTTGTTCTTACGTCCACCTCTTATATTAGGCACAATTTTGATGAATTCTCTATGTCGGTTCAATGTTTTTCAAAGATGATTATTGTTGTGCCACAATAGAACAACGTCTCTAAGCAAGGTGATTGCTAAACTCTTCTTTGCACATGTCTATGTCATTTTTTTCTAGAGACATTATTTCTAATCATGGTTCAATGTTTCTAAGCACCTTTTGCAAGACACGTTGGTGCCTTGCAGATACAAATTTTACCATGTTTACGAGTTTTTCATCCACAAATTTTAACAAACATGAAGTTCCATCCCTGAAAAAACAAAGTTTACCATGTCTACGAAATTGCCATCCACAAATTGTGTTAAAAATGAAGTTGGCAACCATGTCATTATACATCTCCTATGCATCTACAATGGCAAGCATTCACACACTTAAAGTGCAATTCTTCTTTTCATCCAACAAATATTGGAGTGCTCAACAACTGTACTAAATTTAGACCATTAAAGTTTTGCTTGGGCTTTCAACTTTTAGAGTCAATTGAAGTCTTTACATAAAAGACAACTTTGAATAGATAAAGTACAGTTTATAATTCATGTTTCTATGTTTTTTTTTTTTTTCCTGATTTCGATACTGATGGGTCATAGCCTTTGAGCAGTTTAAGCACTTAACAGGACCATGAACACTTGGATATCACAAAATAACCATCATAGAATTTTGAATGTGTAATAGTGTAAAATGAAATAGGTTGTGAGATGAAATAAAAGGGCATCTTGACAACCCGACTTTACACTGTTTGTGATAAGCTTCAAAAATTTTACCATGTAAATAGTAACTTGGTTTCAATCCTATAATGATCCATAGCTTCAGCATTAGCCTAATTTGGCATGACAAATGGTGAGGTGGTGGTTATTCTCTTTAGAGTTGTCTTTTTCCTTTGAGGTTCTACTCTCTCCAATATATCTTTCTGGATTACTTCCCAATAAGTATGATAAAATTAAGTTGGGAAGCCTTAGAATGTAGGGTTTTGTAAATAACCTTAGTTGCTCTACTAGATGGTAGATAACCTTAATATCTTAGATGGTAGCTCTACTTAATTGTAAATAACCTTAGTTTCTCTATTGGATGGTAAATAACCTTAATATCTTAGAGAGAGTTGGTTCAAACTCTAGCCAATTAGCCCCTAGGCGATAGCTCTACTCAATTGTAGATAACTTGGGACAAAACGTCTTTGGTTTGTGTTCAACTTAAGCAATGTAAGGGATGATATTTTCAATGGCATAGCTTGCAACTTGAAAGTATTAGGTTCAGTCTTAATTAAGTAGTCAATGATTCTATGGGGCTAGTAGATGGATTCAACTATATAGCCTGCCATTTGAATTTTTGAGTTTGAGTGTTACTTAAGCCATCCATAGGGGTTGGAAACTTTGTTCAATGGAATGGCCAACCATCTGAAATTCCTAAGTTTGAACCCGAGTTAAGTAGTTCATAGGGTCAATAACTCTACTCAATGTTATATGGTGCTAGTAAAAATATCTCTAAACCTTGTCGCTCCTAGCTAACTAGCCCTGCCACCACGAAGTGATAGTGTCCACTCCTATCTAACCCTGCAACTAGCAAGTGATAGGTTCCACTCCTTACTAACTACCCCACCACCAATAAGTTATAGTTTCCCCTCCTAGCTAACCAACCCTACCATAAGAAAGACCTACGGTCCATAAGGTTCATAGCATTACTTAATGGGACAATGTGCACCTGAAAGTCCTAAGTTGAGTTTATTGCAAGGTAATAAATTTTACCTTTGAAACCAATAGCAAACAAAGCTAAACATATATTTGCAAAAATAGCACTAGAGCATCTGGAATGTAAAGAAAAAAAATCCAACCTAAATAAATAGGTATATATAGTTTTCTAAACAGAACAACCCAAAGGAAAAGAAGAGTAAACAAAGTAAACAAATATGTGGTTGTTACCATAGAAGCCACTTTCTTCTTTCTTATCTCCAGCCCAAAAATTAGCTTCTACTGTTGTTCTTCGTTTATTGTCCAGAGTTTTTTCCTGTTCATCCATGGTTACAAAAAGACAACCCACAATTTGTTTTGATTCGGTTTCCTCTGTTCATCTATCGTTAGACTGTTGGAAAATGAACTTTTAATATTATTTTTGATGTCAAGTAATTGTATAAGCTTCCCTGATATACCAATTATTGTTACAATGTTTGAAAGTTTCAAAAAATATATATATATATATTATTTATGTTATTAAGTAATTGAAACTTCCCAAATGTAGCAAGCATTATTTTAGATATATGATCATTTTTCCCTTTTAGGTGTTTTGGGGATCCGCGATGTTTCAAAAAGGGTTTACTTTTTTAATACTTAAAGGTGTATCACATTGATATTATTGACCCGCAAAGCAAACAGGTTCCTTCCAGTCCTGTTCTGAACTGTAAATGTAAAATATTTTATAAGGATATACTTTTTTAATACTTTAACAATGTATCACTATGATACTATTGACCCACAAAGAAAACAAGTTCCTTTCAGCCCTATTCTTCTTTCTTTTTTATAGGGAGATGGTTTGGAACTATAAATGTAAACTCATTCGAGAAGGGCATATTTTTTTAATACTCAAAGATGTATCACTATGATACTATTGATCGACAAAGCAAATTGGTTCCTTTCATCCATGTTCTTCCTTATTTTCTTATAAAGAAATGGTTTGGAACTATAAATGTAAAACCTTTCGAATAGGGAATAATTTTTTAATACTTAAAAGGTGTATCACTCTGATACTATTGACCCACAAAGCAAACAAGTTCCTTTCAGCCCTATTCTTCTTTATTTTTTATAGGGAGATAGTTTGGAACTGTAATTGTAAACTCATTCGAGAAGGGCATAATTTTTTAATACTCAAAGATGTATCACTGTGATACTATTGATCGACAAAGCAAATTGGTTCCTTTCAGCCCTGTTCTTCCTTCTTTTCTTATAAAGAAATGGTTTGGAACTATAAATGTAAAACCTTTCGAATAGGGAATAATTTTTCAATACTTAAAAGGTGTATCACTCTGATACTATTGACCCACAAAGCAAACAGGATCCTTTCAGCCCTGTTCTTCCTTCTTTTCTTACAAGGAGATGGTTGGGAACTGTAAAAGTAAAATCTTTCACGCTCTTATGAACTCATTTTAAACCTGTAAGTAAAATAGTTGTCTCGTAATTTCAAATAAGTGACTTTGAAGTAGTTTTTGTAGTCTATATTTAATTTTGGCATTTATGATTATCTTGACGGTTAACAGGTCGAAGGTTATTGCATCACATCCAATATTTCACAGATTATCAAAGAAACAGAGCATCTACTTAAAACATAGTAATAAAAAGAAACAAAGATCAAGTGCACTGTATATAGAGAGAAATTCGAAATTTGAATTTATATTATTAATGCCTATTTTTTCCTTTGTTGGCCAAATTGGAGTGAAGAGATTTCCACAAGGAAGTGGCAATAAGAAGTGTGAGCCTGTAGGAAAACAGTAAATCAAAAGATAGTAAGGAAAGTGTTTAAAAATTGTAAATTAAGGTAGAACCCATGACAAAAGATACGAAGGCATATGTGGAAGCTCTAAACAAGCTAAAAATGCATCCAATTAGAAAGAGGAGGAAATAAAGTCTTAGATTGAAGAAGATAACTCATGAGTCAGAACACAAGAAGCCCATCAAGGACAAAGGCACAGTCAATGATGTCGATGAGAAATATGAGCAGAGTTTGGAAGAATGACGAAGACCTAAATTTTTTTTAAATATTGTTTGATTTCGTTTATATTCCTAATAAATAAACTCGGCAAATAAGTCGCTAGAAAGGAAAGGAAAATAGGTAAGCCCAATGCCTATGTGTGGTGCAGAGCAACACTTCAGCGTTACAGATTTATATTTATTGAATACTTAAATAGGTGGACGACGATGGAGAATCACCAAATCTGCTACTTGATACAAAAAATTTATCATAAAGTAAGAGACACCATACTGAACTTTGAGTGAAAGGAGACAGATTAAATCGAAACGTTGTTTGGAACTCCCTCGTCAATCAATCCACCATGCTTGGAGAGATAAATGGTGCTCATATAGAGCAGCATGTATGGAACCTAGGAGGGCCCATTCTTGTTCTATAGCTTTGTATTCACGTTCATCTATGACACATTCTTCTCCACGCTCGCCAGAGTTGCAGAGAATCACTTGAAGGTTTGTTCAATGCCCTAATCGTCAGTCCATTTAGGAAGGGACCACTTCACCTGCCCCAAATACACTTCATCTGTCGAATGCTTGGACAGAAGCTCCAACACTGCCATCACTGTCATGGCCTCACTTGGGGCGAACACAGTTGAGAGCAAAAGTGCCTCTAGGTTTCGACGTTGTCAATGGAATTTTTTTGTAGGAATAGCCCGAACTGAAATAAAATGAAGTGTTTTTCAGGAAATGCTATTAATTTAAAAGTTGATTATGAAATAGAAAAACCATGTTGATAAAATTCTGGCAAATAACCAAAAATAAATGATTGGAAAATAGTGAACATACACTTACAATTGCTCTTCTGCAAGTGCTTTGATAGTCAAAGACAACCTGCACGGTGATCAAATGCATGAACAAAACGACTGCCAATTGTGAACTTCATTCATTTATTTGCAATATTTTGTACAATAAATCATAGCTAGTAGTGAATCAAGTTTGCCAATCTTCAATATGACCAAGGATTTAGATCAACCTACCAGATTTATATGCATTTATTGCAAGATTTTATAGATTGTATCTTTCAATGCATTCCATTTATCAATATCGAGAGAGACCATCGGCGCAATCTGAAAATGGTTTATCCATAAGCAAGAATGGTTTATGGGTGTGTGAGACAGGTTTATCGACTGCTTGTGGACTGGAAAGTCCACAATAAAATCCTATCGGCTAATAAACTAAATGTTCCTTGCGATATCCCTAAAAAATACGTGACTTAGAAATGACACGACTAAAACTCCTCACAATGACAGCCTAAGTTATAGCAGTTTTCATGATGTTAGGCTTGAAGATCATATCGTATGTATGTTTCTAAAATCTTCTTGAAGCATTACAAGAGCACTTTGGTGTATGTAGATCTTTATGGATTTATGTTATAGAATAAGAAATGGGAATTATAACTACAATATGATGATATATTAGTTGAAATGTTTTGAATGAGCCCACTAGCGATTGAGTCTCGTTAAGTGCAAGGCTCTGACATCATGAGGGATGAGGTGGGGATCATGTTCGAAGCGACTTTGGCAGAATGAATACCCTTCAATATTTGGATGTTTCAACCTAAGACTCGTGCTTCCTGTTATGCCTTGCATAACCACCCCATCTTTTGCCTTAGTCAAAATGGGTCCCCCTCTTTGTTTTTTGTCCTTGGGTCTTTTTTTAACAAAGTTTGGAGTTGTTCTTTCTTCCAACACTCTATTTTCTTTTGTTTTGTCGGAACCGGAACCGGAACGGAATCTGGATTTGAAACTCGTTTTGAGTTTCATTCCCTGACTCCTTCCCGATTCCGATCTCGCTCATCTCTTTGTTTGTCTCTTCGGTCTATCTTGTTTTCCTTTATCGGAATCGGGACCGAAATGGATATTAAGTCCGGCATTTATACAAAGTTCTAAACTTGTTTCCATCTCGCCTCCACCTCCGCCTTGTTGGTTTGTTTGTTTGGACTTGGGATCAATTTTGTTTACCTTGTTTCGATCTCAGTGTCTTCTTTTTAGTTCTTTCTTTCCTTTACTTCGTCGTTGGCGGAACCGGAACTGGAACCAAACTCGGAACTTGAACAAAGTTTTCAAGCCTAGTTCTCATTCCGCTTTCACTCCCATTTTTCTTGTTGTTGTCTGACTTTACTTCGATCGCACAATAGTTTCGTGCCTGTTCCCATTGCGATTCTGCATCCAACCTGCTGCATTAATGGCATTACTTACAAGTACCTCACACGTACAAAATTGGATTTTAACCTTAATTAACGTTAACTCGTTAGTTATTATTATTATTATTTAACAAGTAATATCGAACCAGAGTTGAGGTAGAGCATTTGGGAGCATGATTCAATCAAAGGTCGATCATTTTGCATGTGGATTCGCATCAAGAGTCGACTTGTTGGATTGCTTTTTGAGGTAGGGTTTTTGTTCTTTGTTTTCTTTGTTGTCGTTCGTTGTGTTTGTTTGGTCTGTCGTTCTTCGCAGGGTTCATGAATCTTTTCATTTGAATCCTTGTTTGTTTGCTTTGCTTTTCTTTTCTTTTGCTTCATTTTCCGTGTCTTCAGTTCGTCCTATTTTTCTTTTCTTTTTTTACTATTTGTCATTTTCTCGTTTGTTTTTACTTTGCAACAGTCATTTTCTTCACACCTGTACCATTGTGCCCTTGGTTTTTGGGGTCTTAATCATCTGCTACATGGTTTTATGGTGTTCTTTGATTTATTACTTTACCTGTTGGTCCTTTTGCATGTTGATTCATTGATTTTGAGTAGGGTTAAATTGTGCCCTAATTTTTTTAAGTCAAAGGTTTTAATAAACTAGGGTTTTGTGCATCCCTATTAGTTTTAAAATTGTGCCCTAGTTGTTGTGTTTCCCCTTGCTCGTATGGGGGATGGTTTAGTACTGTTATTTTAAGCCTCCTTGGCTTGTCAAGTGACCTCATTTTTGGGCCATAATGTCATTTGTTCTACTTTTGAATTTTCTAATGGTGTCATGTTTGTTTTAACTGAAGTCAAATCTAGGATTAATTCTATTCTCAAACCTTTGTTTGCAATGGATGTCGGATCCGTCTCCGAGCCCATTTTCGATGAATTATAAATTATCAAAATATCTTTCACTCTGTCGGAAGCGGAGGCAGACCGGGATATAAATTTGAAACTTCTTCATTGTACCAAGTCTGATTTCCATTCTGATCCCGGTCTCGATTACCATTCTGAATCCGTCTTCGATCTCGCTATATGGTTTGTTGTGAGTTCAATGTCCATTCCAATCCTAACCCCGGCGGTGCTTTAAAAAGCTTTCTAGGGATGTCTTCTTCCTGGTCCCACTTTTGGTGTATATGAAAGGTGAGATCTCTGACCTAGTTTTTTCATACTTCTTGTGGATTTAATATTAGGTTTTTTTGTAGAAATTAAAAGATGTAAGGAGCATCGAGTGAAGCTTCTCAAAGGAGTCAACCTGCGGAGACTTCAAAACCAAGAGCAAAGCCTAAAAGGTTTAAGCCAATACAACTCCCTTATACCTTGAGGTATAAGCATTAGGGTCTTGCCATCACTGCTAGTAAAGTGGATTCTGATTGGGTGGACATAACTGATACCAACCTAGGTTTGTTCCATTGTGAGGAATTATACTCGAAAATGTTTGCTAAAGAGGTAACAGGGAGGACCCAAAGAATAGTAAAATCTGGCTTGGCTCATATTACTATATTTCCTCTATCAATCCAATGTCCAGAATTAATAATGACAGCAGTTGGAGCCTATAATATTGCTACTAGACAATGTGTGGATTCACAGGGTAATGTCATCATTGATCTAACTCCTCAAATGTTTCAGTTCATGTTCAATGTGCCCACTCCAAAGAATCCTAGGCAACTCGATGAGGCAAAGGCTTTGAAATATATAGTAATCATAAGGAGGCCAACAAAACTCATTTTAATAAGAGATGGATGAGAACTGAGAAAAAGTCTTTAGTTAAGCTTCCAGATCAGCCTAAAAGGGAAGAATTCTACAAGGAGATTAGGGACATTATAATGAAGTTATCCAGAGTGTTTGGTAAAAGGGATGCTCTTCACTTTAAAGAATGGATGTTCCCATTCATTCGGACAATCCTAGATGGCAGGCAACAATTTGATTGGCCCATGATTGTGTCTTAAAGCATACACAACCAAATGATTAGACTGAGAGAAACCAAGAGTTTCTTCATGACCTCTTATATGATTTATGCAGCAGCAAGAAGAGGCATTCTTCCAGGTTTAAATAGAGTGGGGATTTTGGGAGAAGTTGATGGACAAAATAAGGTGTGGAATCATTATGATCACCTCACCTTGCATACTTCTGAACTACATTATAGAAGGGTTAATGATGCATTTTTATATGTCATTATTAACCAGCTTACGAGAGATGCGAGATATAGATTGAGCCAGGAGGCCATGGCATTCATCACAGAGTGGGGATGTTGGTTTATCCAATACCCCAAGTTTACTTATTTCAGGCTGGCTGGATTTGATGGTCACCCCTCACCTACTCCCTAGATGTTGCATAAATAGGATTGTTTTAATGGAGTTCGTTTATCAAGCTTTGGGGGGTTAATTTTAAATTTGGTATAAAGCATAAGCCCGGTTGTCATAAGTTCCCCATGAAGTTGGGTGAATATAGTTGTCCACACCTTATGGGAGCTAAGGTTGTTTGCAATGAATTGATGCATTTGAAGTTGGGCTTGTACACTACTAGGAAGCACTTTGATCCAAAGAATAAGATGAACGCTTTTCTTGCTTATGTTTTTGATAAACACTTCAATCTATTGGAGGACTTTTGGAGTAATCTTCAAGATGAGTATGACTTGAGGAAAATAAATTATGAAAGGTTGCCTATCCCACTCATGGTGGAGTATGGGGTCAAGGTGGACATTCCTGAAACATTATCAGATGATGGGGTGGTTTTGGATCCCCAATATGAGGTACAAAATATAGGTACCAAGAACTTGGATCCTGTAGATTGGGTGCAGAGGAGACCATAGATATTAAACAGATAGCAAGGTCGGTGTTGGATAGAAGCATCCAATAGGTTGTGCTAAGAACCAAGGAGCTTGGGGGTCAAACTTCCAAGAAAAGGAAAGGTGTAGCTACCACTCAAGGGTACAAGAGGATGAAAAGAAGAATGCCTCCTAAGGAGCCCTTGGAATTCTTCCCTCCTGATATAGAGGAATTTGAACTTGAAGTTTTGGCTCAAGATCTACCTAAAGCACATGAAGAAGAAGTCCCAACAGGACTTTGGGCCTCAACATCAATTGTAGGTGAGTCATCTACTCAACCCCCTCCTATAGAGCAGCCAAGTGGAGAAATGCCTAGGGGAACTCTCCATAAGGAAGCTGAAACTTTGAAGGGAAAGGGTCTTGAGGTTGAATACCATGATGTAGAGACAGACTCTAAGGATACTCTGTCGGATAAGGAGACACCTCTTGATGAAATTGAGGATGTAGGAATTGAGCATGTTTTGACAAAGGAGGAGCAATGGAAGTTGTTTGAAGAAGCTAAGAGAGAATCAAATGCAAAGGCACAAGCTGAAGCATTGGCAAAACAACAAGAGTCGGATGCCAAAGCACAAGCTGAAGCATTGGAAAAACAACAGGTAATGGAAGCAAAAGCCCAAACGGATACATTACTCCAGCAACAACAATTAGAGGCTAAATAGAAAGCTAATGAGTTGGCCGAGCAACAACAAAAAAAGGAGCAGGAGCTCAAAATAAAGGAGAATGACAAGTTAGAAATGTTGCAAAAGATCCATGATCTTGAAGAAGAGAAGGCTAGACAAAGAAGAGAAAGGGAAGCCCTTGAGGATAAATTTAAAATTATTGAAGAGGCCTATAAGAAAAGGGAAGAAGAAGAACTCTTGCAAAAGGAAAAGGATGTTGAAGAGCTTGCTAATCAACAACAAAAGGAAAAGGAAGCATAGGACAAGCTCAAAGACTTGCAGAGAGAGATAAATTGCTGGAAGAAAAGAGGTTAGAGGAAGAACATTTGAAAAAGGAATGAGAAGATAAAAGGCTACAGGAGCAGAAGGATAAGGAAGAGGCCGAGAGGGTTGCACAAGAGAATGCAAAAAAGGAACAACAAAATGTGCAGGAGGTTGATTCTCAATCTAAATCTACTTTATTGCAGCCACTATCTTCTACCATTGTTGCCTCTTCCTCTACAATAATGGCTACCACTCCTAGTGCTCCTACATGGTTAAAGCTGGATCTTGAGAAGAAGAGGATAGCTCCACCGCAACCTCTTAATTGGGAAGAAATGATGAAGGAGATAGAAAAGGAGAGACCTAAGAAAAAGGCCAGGGTTCTTCATTCCACAAGGCTCATAGAGGCAGGAGAGATCATTGTTGAATGTGCAGTTTCAGTGGTGGACAAGGATAGGTAAGATATGCAAGTGACTGATTATCAATTGGGCACAGTCAACTTAGAGAGGCCTACAAGGAATCAACAAATGAATCTCATTGATGTTGTAGCTTCCTCCACAAAGTCCAGGATGATCAAGGATAAACAAAGAAAGGATGAGATTAAGGGTCAATTGGATCAATTGCATAGTTTCTTAAGAGATGTTTCCACTCCCAGGTCCCAACAAGTTGCTGCCTTGGAAACTCCAGTCTTACTTAACAAAAAAGAAGTTGATGATTTAGTACAAATGAGGAATAAGTCTGGGATGTTGGATAGATTGATTGACAAGCTTAATCAGGAAGTAGGTGAAGTGCTGGTAAACAATTTTGAAATCCATAAAACAACACTTGAGTTGATAGAAGAAATGGGTCATCATATTGAAACTCTAGGAGAGGAGGAAGAATATAGGGGGTATGTTCAAAAGATGAAAGATATTTGTAAGCTACCAAAATCAACTCTTCTAGAGCAGTCAATCCTTGAAGAAGATAATGCATATTTCTTGGAAAAGGCCTCAAGCATAATCCGATTTAGGTCTGACTTCATATATAAACATAGAAATGAAGTTCAAGACGCTAGTAAAGACTTGAATGAGCAGCTTGATGAATTGGAAGTTGTAATAGCCATTTTAGTCAATGTAGACATATCGGTTAAAGAAGGAATGCCTTTGGATCAATTAAAGGAGAAATGGAACAACAAATTTCAGGAGGTCATGCAAAAAGAAGATGATGGAGAGGATTTATTGTTGGATGGACTGATGGATATTAAAGAGGAGGTGAAAGTTGCTAGGAGGGAATTGACTAAATTGAAAGATATGCAGGAATTCACCTTAGCAGAGTTAAAAAGAATCAAATTTGAAGATAGTCGAGTCGATGGGCCTGATGTGGACATCCTTCAACAAGTGTTCTCTAGCTATGATGAATATCTTCTTGAGAAAACTACACAGGTGTGAGTTGGCAGAAAAATGTTCTATTTTTGGCACATGACTTCCCCTTTTCTCTCCTACTTTACAGGGAAATCAACCTTTGAACTGAAGGTTTTCATCAGCCAGTCCTGTCTCTTTTTGGGCTTCATATTTTGCACAACAGGGCAATCACCTTTGAACTTCAAATCAGGCAGTCTAGTTTCTTGATGTGGTTTCGGTTCCTTGATTAGTGGATCTCAATTTTTGATTCAGAGGGATTTATGCGTAGCATGTCTATATATACTTATGAGATCCATGTTGTAAAGTTTGGCTGATTGAAGTAGGATTAGCCACCTAATGATAGCAGATAGGATTTTGTAGCTTTGAGCAAAGATACTTTTTAAGTTCATGTTTAATTTAGATACACTTTTTATACAGTTTTTTTTATGTTGGAGTTGAACTTCTTGGATGAGGTTAATGAACCATAATCGATATGTATGCGAGTGAGTTTGTTGTGCATAAATGTTTCTTATTTGATGCAAATCAATAGGGGAAACCAAATTTTAAAGATTATTTCATTAAATTATCTATGAATGGAATTATTATATGTCTGTTGATCTATATTATTGGCAATGAATGAGGATTTTGTTCTGAATTTTGTAGTATTTTGATGATTAAATTAAGCACTATGAATGTATGCAATGGTATGGATTGTTCTATGAGTTGCATCATGTTATGGTTTTTGGATCTGTTAAGAAACACTCGTTGTTGAGAATATATGTCTGGATGTTAAAGAATTTTGTTCATGTTTTACTGATTTGTGCCTTGATCTATTCTTTTTCTATTTATTTAAACCCCCCCCCCCATTAAACATAGATTGATGAATCCGATACAGTTTGTATTCCTTATCACCAACAAAGGCCCCTTGAATATTATAGTTGCATTGGCCAATTGAGTGACATCAGACAGTTGAGAACCAACTACCAGGACCTTGGAAGTTAGGCTATTATATGTTGTCTTTCTTTTTCAAGAAAAATAGAGTATAAATATTCTATTTTATGTTGTTTGTGCTATTTTGACCATCAACACTTCCGTATTGGATAACTAAACAAATCTATAGGTTTGATATAAAACCCTCCAACAAAATAAATGTGATATTAGAAGATTGCATATAAGAGACATATATTTAAACAAATACTTAAAAACAAATCAAATTCCTTTTATTATAATCATTTCTTATATAATTGTAAGCATAATTACAATTTTCGAAGGAATTATTTAAATTGATTATCAATAAACATATAAAAACTAATTAGTGAAATAGGGTAAATATTAGAATATTAAATGCAAGTGATAGGTGTACTTATATATTTGGGAATTATAATAAACAATTAAATTTAGTGTTACACAAAACTTAGTTGTCACATATAAAAAAATAAGTGCCTTTGAAGTCTTAATTGTTTTAAACTCTACATAAACATGGAAGTTCTTACACATTGATTATGCGGTTTTGAATCAATCCCACATCGTGCAAGTTTGTCTTGTAACCCATAGATTTATTCTAATGAAATATGTGATTCTATTATTTGGTTCACTCCAATCTTTGTTATTTGTTATGGCATAAGAATTTTCAATTGCCAACAATTAAGAATACCATAGGGAAATTGTTGAATTATGAGAGTCAAAGTCTCTTTAGTCAACCCCCCTTGACTAGGTTTATGGCCTTATGCAAATGTCCAATAGACAAAAACCAATATACAATTGTCCTAAATGATGCAATATAGATTAAATTTTTGTTGGTGCTCCAAGTAAAGTATTCCTATAATTACTCTTATTTTCAATGTATAATATCTCAAATGATTTCCAAATATCAACTAATGCTCAAGCGAATGGGTGATCCCACAATACTGGTTTACAATTTTTGGGCAAACTGTACATTGAGCTATTTTTTTTTAACTAAATCTTCATTTTCGGGCTCCTATAGCGGCTAAATCATGAGGAATTTAAAGATGATGCAAACTAGTGATTTGTGACATTTTGTCTATAGATTCTAAATATATTATTTTCAAAAAATTTGGAATCAAATTGCATTTCTTTTTCCATCTCCTTTGAAAACTAGTTTTTTTCAGCAAACAACATTTTTAAGGAGTAACACTCACCGTATACAACATAACTTATTTTCCATGAAGGATAAAATTCTAATTCTTTCGAATTTAGATTTGTAACTCTGATATCTAGCTCTTTTAGTTGGTTTCAAGTTTCGAAGTCAAACCAATTACAATTAAAACATAGGCGGACCATATACAACATAACTTTTTCTGTATGTATCGAAATTCAAATTTTTTAATGGATCAAGGACATCAATACCCAGCCTAAAAAAAATTTTCAATTTTTTTTGATAATCTACTATTTTTCTATATGTGCAGAACGAAGAGCTTGATTTTCAATGAAAAACCTATGTTTAATTAAACCTAGAAAAACAAATACATTAATAAAACCAAAACATATTAAAATTATATTCGTTGGATAGCTTATTCCAAGGACTACCATCTTCCAGTTGGGTCTATGAAATCTCCTCCATTTTCATCCTCAACCCGAGCTTCAAAGGGCAAAAATCTGGAGTTTTTTTTGTGTCGAAGGGTGGGAAGGTGGGAAAAGGGGGATTTGAGCGAACCTCCTTTCCACAATGGGAAAATGCGGGTTCCCACATTTAAGGGGTTCGCTCGAACCTAGAGTTCGTTCGAACCCCCGAAATGATTTTTTTTTAATGGGGTCATTTTTTGGAAGTTTTCCTTCCTCACTCCAATTGTAAACCACTTTTGTGGGTTCACTCGAATGTCTTTAAATACCGAAACATAATGAATTGTTGCACAAATATACTGAGTTGATTTCCAATTCTATGAGAGGGCAAGATTTTGTCATTTGAATTTTGGGTCAAATCCATTCCATGCAATATGGATCCCACACATTATGGAAATGTCTAAGATGAAGAAATTGAGGTCTTGGGACCAAAACCAAATATGTGGAAGTATGAACTAATTAATGAGATGAATATGTCAAAACATCGGTGGATAGGGAAAGGATACAATCAAATGTGTGAGAATGTGTGTAGGTGAGTAAATAATAATGGATAGGGATCAGGAAAGGAGCCAAGTGTGTCACATGTCACTATATAATCACATTAATACATTCTTTCAAAATGGGCTCAAAACTAAATAAAAATTATACACATCTTTATATAGAAATTACAATAATGGGCACATCTTTATATAGAAACTATGCACTCGTCTATCTAAATTAACCTAAGACCATTAATTAAATTGCAATGATAAGTGAGTATGTCTTGTGATAATGAGTTGGCATTTATAAAATTAAATGTATGGAATCAAATATATCAATTGCAATGGTACTTAGCTCTAATTTTGTTGTACAAAATATTTGTCAAAAATATATTTACCAAGGTTGCAAAATTTTAGTATCTATTCATTGATCTATAAAATTAATTGCAATCTATTTGGGTTCAAATCTACATGCGCAAACCTCATGTCTATGGGTTTCGACTCAAGCCTACAAACAAAATTGAATTGATTCTCATGGATTTGATATGGTAGAATGTGGAATCTTAAGATTCACTCACCTCATTTTTTTATGCTTACTAGTTGTGAGGACAAGTAGTTTTCACAAACACCTTTAGGGAATTTGTCAAATTGCAAGTCATATTTGTAAGAAAATGTGCTTGCAAACCCCTTACTAGTTAAACTCAAAGAAAATATTAACTAGTAAAAAAATAGTTATTTTCACATTGATCTTATGAGAAGAATATTGTAGAAACTAATGTACATGAATTTTATTAGCATTCTAGCACATTAATAACATTTATAAAGGAATTGTTTTGGTTAATGGGACTCCTTTTGGGCTTTTCTCTTTTGGGAGAGGTATCAAACAAGGTGACCCCCTTTCACCCTACTTGTTCATCATGATTGCAGATATTTTGAGCAGAAACTTTGCTAATTTGTTGTTAGAAGGGTCTATTAAGGGAATCAAGGTTGCCTCTTCCTTAGATCTGATTGTGATCCAAAAATTTGTGGATGATACTTTTCTATTTGGGAAAGCCTCAGTGATTGAAGCCAATAAATGGAAAAATTGTCTTAACAACTATGTTGTTTGCTTTGGTCAGTGCATTAATTATAATAAAAGTATGATTTACTTCTTCAACAACACTCCTAATCTGCAAGCTCTGGTGACTGTTGTTCTGGGTTTTATGAGCGGTTCTCTTCCTTTAGTTTACCTTGGCCTACCCCTTATTGTCAAGGAAGTTACTCAGGACTTTTGGAATTCAGTCCTTGAAAGGATCCAAAGAAAATTGGTTGGGTGGAAAGGCTCCATCCTTAGCCATGTTGGTAAACTACAACTCCTATCTGTTGCTCTTTAGGGTATCCCGATCTACTTCTTTTCTATATTCAAGATCCCCAAATACATAGCTGAGAAATTTGAGAAAATTCAAAGGAATTTCCTCTAGTCTAGGACTGAGGATAAGAATACATTTTCTCTGGTTAAATGGGACAAATTTTGTCAACCTAAACATTGTGGTGGGCTTGAGATTAGGATTGTCTCTTATACCAATAAGGCTTTAATGGCCATAGTGGGATGGGACCAAATAAGGAATAGAAAGGATCAATGTAAGATCATGAATGCTAAATATCTTCAAAATAGACCTTTAGTTGACTACCTCTCAGAGGTTCACCCTTCGAGTTCTTTGGCTTGGAGGAGCATTTGCAGCCTGCAGGGTCTTCTCAAGAACGGGATGAAATGGAAGATTGGTAATAGTAATAAATCAGATTCTATGAGGACCCCTGGTTACTTGATACCCCTTTGGAAAAAAATTAATTTAAAAATCTTAAGAGGTTGGCTCAACGGTTCTTTGGGGTTCATATTAGTGATTACCTACTTGGCCCTCTTGGTGCTAAGTAGTGGAATACTTTGGCTCTTTGCTTCCCTTTATCCCCTGAGTTGAACCTCTTTGCTAAGTCCCTACAAGAGTTGCTCTCCCTTACTAGACTTCTCTCAACCACCTTGGAGGATGAATTCTTCTGGACTCATTATAAGTAGGGAGATCTTTCAGTCAGATCGGCTTACAATCTACTGATGGACCAGGGTGTTGTCATTGACCTTTGGAAGAGGTTTTGAAATCGACACATGATCCTGAAAGTTAACTTCTTTTGGTGGACTACCTGCCATAACAAGATTCTTACAACAAACAATTTGAGGAAAAGGGGATTCCAAATCCCCAACAGATGCTTTTTATGCAAGTGTAATGAAGAATCTGTGGACCACTTGTTGTTACACTACCCGTTTGATGTTGATGTGTGGGAGCTAGCTATAGAATGTTTAGGCATTCAATGGACTATGTGTAAGGATATTAAATCCTTCATATTGAGTTGGATTGGACCCTTCATCTACCCCTTACTCGAGAAATTTGGAACCAGGTTCCTCCCATTACCTATTGGTACTTATGGAAAGAGAGGAACAATAGGATCTTCAGGAACATTGAGATGAGTCCTTAGGAGGTTGTTGGTATTGGTTCTTAGCTCATTGAGGAAAATATTTCTCTCTTCAAAGGGAATACCTTGGATAAGGTACCATCTGAGAGGGAAATTATTATGGCCAATGTTTGGCATCAAAACCTGGATGCAAGCTCTTATGACAACTCCAAATCCTTGGCTAGAGGTAACACTATCTGGAAGCCTCCAGATAATGGTTGGTTTAAACTTAATTTCGATGGGGCTGCCAAAGGCAACCCAGGAAGAGCTAGCATAAGAGGGGTTATCATATATTGCAAAGGAAATTTTGTGGTTGGTTACTTTGGAGGGATAGGTATCCAATCTTCTATGATTGTGGAAGCCCATGCACTGCTAAAGGGTTTATAGATTACTGTTTCTATGGGGATTGAGAACCTTCATATCAAAGGTGACTCAAATTCTATTATTGATGTTGTTATCTTTGGCAGATTACTGGGGTGGAGCACTAAAGACATCTTATTAGACATAAGGCTCTTCGTGTCTAGGTTTAATTTGAAGAATACTTCCCACATTTACTATGAAGGCAATCAAGTGGCTGATGCCTTTGCCAAATTTGGCACACATTGGAAATTCTCTAAGTGTTGGCATAATTTGGGTAACATACCACCAAGTATTCAAGGTCTTATCTTGAAAGAACAAAGCCCTTACTTAATCAATGATAACAACTAATCATGTGTTTTTATGGGTTGTTTGAGGGTTCCACATGCTTGTCGTGTGGGCTATGAGGATGGGTGTTAATGCTGAGGTGTTCTACAAGTGGCAGAATTTGGATTATGGGTGGAGTTTGTTTTTGAAAAAAATGGCATCATGAGGATTTATGGTGGGTACTTTGTGATCAAGGCTAGGTAGGGTCGTACCTTATGTTATCTCCTTCTGGGGATTACGCTAAGCTATTGCATTTTCATGAAGTATTTTGATTTAATTATTGATGTGACGAATCATTATAAGGAAAAGCTCATCTTTGGCTCTATCCTTTCTGCTATTTTGTTTGCTCTTCTAAAGGTCGAGTTGCTTGATATTTCTAAATTTGGCCCCGTGGACATCCTGCCTAGGTTTTTGTGTAATAACAACGTGGCTGGCAAACCTCCCATTCCCATCATGTCCTGCTTACCTAGACGTAAGTGTTTGAAGATTCTCATTTATGATTCCGCCAAGATTACGTTTGGAAATTTATCTCCTCACACGTGCGTCTTGTACATTGCCTTGATTACCCATTGTTGCTTTGTTTGGCTTAAAATCCTAAGTGTGCGGGTGATCTTTCAATTAAAAAAATTCTCTAACCTTTTACTCTGACAAATCTTCTTGTTATTTCGTGTGTAGAGAGGAATTATGGGTGGTGATAGAGTGCAAATGGAGCCTAATAATTGTGGAAAATTTCATAAAAATCCACTGGTGTGGCACATATGTGTTGAGGGCGGTTTGGATCCCCTGATGGAGAGTCTAGTGGATCATGACCCTAATTTATCTGCATAGTTTGCTAATTCTTGGAAAGATCGAAGAGTGACTCTGGGTGGTATTTCTTTTGAAGTGAACGGGGATGTGATAGCACAAGCAACAGGGTTGTTGAGTTTTGGTAAGAAGTACCCGAAGCATACCAAGACTCAAGATAATGATAGTATGAATTCTTTCTTTGTGGGGAATGTGAAGCCGATCCGTAACTAATTAGGATTTGAGAGGGAGGCCCTTCCGCAGCCATGGGACCAATTCTGCCTTGCCCTTATGAAGTATGTGACTCTTGAAGGTAGATACAAAACTTATTTCTTCTACCATTTCCCTCTTTTAAAAAACCTTAGGCATAAAATTTTGTTAAGATTTTTTTCTTCCTTCTTAAGGATTTAGAGAACTCTATGGAAAAATGAATTGAAGTTGTTGGCCTTAACCCTGATGATACCCCTCCCCTGCTGCTACACCAAGGTCTCATTATGAGACTCTACCATCTCCATCTTGTGTTATGCCCACCCAAGCCCATATTTGTTGTCCGTGTGGAGGAAATTGAATTGCTTGTTGTGAACAATATTTCCCCAACTGAGTCTAAAGGTCCCGTCAGGAAAACCCATTTGGTTGCTATTGATACCCATAAGCCTAAACCTGTTGCTAAGAAGCTTAAGGGAAATGCGAGAAATGCCTAGACTAGTGCTACGGTAGTGTCTGTGAACTCAAGTCGACCCCTACCAAGACCACTAGCAAACCCACCCAGAAGAAGAGAGGTAAGGATGAGGCGAAGATGGAGCCTCCGACCAGGGACAACAAAGGTAAAAATGTGGTGGGTATGGATTCTAAGGGGGACACGATGGTCACGGCTACGGTGGTGATTGGTGGTGAGACCATCATTAGAAGGTCTAGTAGACTTGCTAAGCATAACAAGAAAGAGCAAATCAATGACTTGGATTCGGAAGAGGAGCGGTCTGACAACAAAGATTGCAGGGATGAGGAGGTGTCTAGGGTTGAGAAGGAGGAGTATGCTGGAGGGCCCCACACCATTCTCGATATTAGCAAAGTTCATAAGGACAACTCAGCTTCCCAGTCTTCAGACCCACTGGGTGTGGAGCATGTTGATACTGTAAAGACTATGGATTATGGGGAGGAGCGTCGTGTGCTATAGGAAAGAATGGATAAAATGGACAAAAAAAATTGTGGCTTGACTCGCTTCACTGTCAAGCTTGTTCACTGTGTTACCAACACCCTGTCTGCGGTTATGAAGGATTAAATGAATGAGAAGAATGTGGATGATGGCCAAGAATGGGTTGGGGATGATGTTGTTAATCTTCTATCAAAGAAATAGGAAAATGCCAAATAGTTTATATTTTTTCTATTTTTTGTTTGTCTATTGTTGGTCTGCGGTGTATGTTTTTTGGCTTAGTCTCTAATGTTTCTTGGACTTGAACTTTTTGGCCCTTTTGGCTCTCTGTGTTAAGGGTACAACACCCTATAAGTTTTTCTTACCGTATCAAAAATATTTATAAAGGAAATAATGTGAGAAGAATATTAGAAAGAACCAAAAGAATAAGGATGGCACAAATACACCACGAGGAAAACCTTTCAAGAAAAACTCAACCTCCAAAGTAGTGAAACCAATGTATTCCCAACAACAACAAGGATATAATATTGCATCAAACTCATACCTTCCATGGAGATCAATACTATTTTAATTTCATAGGAAAACCAAGATAATCCTAACAAAGAATAATGCATAATATGACCATGTCAAGCCCTTAATATATAGATTCAAGGATTCAATAAACCACCATAAGATATTCCATGGGCCCAAATGAGGCCCCATAATACCATGGTGAGAATTGTCAAAACCCACTTCAAGAGAGTGACCTCCAAAATAAATTGTAATTCCTCTCACAAGCATCTTGACCTTCATTATGCAAGTTGGCATATGCAACTCTCAAAAACTCCCCCATGAAACAATAATTACATGTTACACCTATTAAGATGTTCTTCAAGACTAATATGTAACCCTCTATTCAATGCCTCAATACAAAAATATATTTTCAAGTCCTCAAAGAATAATAAAATAATTGCATATGTCCCTACCCTCACATTGTCATCCTACTTTTCTCAATCCATGATTCTTGGGTATACATATATTATTTACTCATCTATGTACAATTACGTTACACGAGACCTTCATATATGCAAGGTGAATAATACTTGTTATCTTATCATTGTCCCACTTGGTATTCACATTATAAAAGCATGAGGGGCTCTAAAAATATGGACTAATCACTAGGAAACAAGTCCATATCCTCAACTAACTTTCTATGCTTACAAGTTCAAAAAAGCAACCTGTAGACACTTAAAATTGACCTGGGCTTGCGAACTCAATTTTCTCATCAATTCCTCTATACATAATTTAATTATGTCACTCTGACTATATTCAACTATTAATTAAATAAGGACTAATTATTTAATTAATTCATCTCTCTTATTCTTCTTGACTTTTTAAATAAATCACATTTATTTAAATACGTCACTAATGTCTAAAGTCCTCTTTAAATTAAATAAATTATTAAATTTATTTAATACATTATTCCCTCTTGATTATTTAAATAAATTAATTTTATTTAAATATGTCTAACATTAAAGTCCTCTCATAATTAAATAAATCCCCCACAATTTATTTAATTATTAATCCACTTCTTCCACAATTAAATAATTTAAATTAATTATTTAATTGTCTCTCACAATTCATTTCTAGATTTAAATAAAAATCATTTATTTAAATTTCTCTCTCTTCAAGTAAATAAAATAATAATTATTTACTCTCACATGAGTTCACCATTTTGGAATTAATTTAAAACATTAATTTTAAAATAGCATTTCTCTCCACAAATTAAGTTATTTCTAAAATATCTTGATTTTCTAACTCATCCTTTTCCACTTACTAATTCTTATCTCACTGTCACAACTATTCTCTTTCTTTGATTTAATTTTTTAAATTAAATCTTCTCCACTCAATTTGATTTTCACCCTAAAGTTCCCCTAGCCCTAATTAAGAGGTTGTTATTTTGAATCTTGACCCCAGATTCTAGGCCACTTCTCAATCTTCGATCTCATTTGTCCATCCAAAATTGCATTTTCTATAAAATGCCAATTTTGTCCATATTTGGTCATCTAGGATTCTCAAAATCTCTTAGCCATCTTGAAATACTTCTTACATTCTTGTGAATTGATTATTTTATCTTTTCATTTAGTCATTGCATGTAGGAATTCTCTTGCATTAGATTCTTAAATCCTTCAACACTTGCTTAGGACTAGGTGTAATGGAGGTCAATCATGGAGTATGAGCAACTTGGGTGAGATCTCTCCTTTGTTCTTTATTTTGTTTCCTTTGCACTTCATTACATTATTGTGGATTTTTTTGTATTTGCATGTGATTTGTTAACACTATCTTGCAGGAAAAAATCCATAGTTACATTGGTGAACCTGACACTTTTTTTCTTTCAAAAACATGATTTTTGTAGGTTTCGTACGACCATTTTGTTTTTTCAAGTACAGGTGTACGAAACGACGCATTTGTTGCTTCCTGTGATGCAAGTGCTTTGTCGAGCCGCATCTACTAACGAAAGCGACACAACCACTTTGTCGTAACGCACTTGCCTTTTCGAGCGACACAACTGACAACCTGAGATGCATCTAACGGAAACCGAGCCACAACTAACAAAAATCGAGCCGCAACTGACAAAAACTGAGCTGCATCTGACAAATCGAGCCGCATATGCAATCCAGAATGATGCATTTGCTTTGATGCGACGTAATCGACAGTAAAAAGGGTTTTTCTTATTTGTTTCTTTTCAGATTTTTGTTTTTTTCTTCTATTCTTATATAAGGATTTTTTAGCTACTAATCTGTGGGTGACAGCGTGTGTCAAGCTAGAGTATAACTCACTTTCATTTTTTGTTTTATTACAATTTAATCAAACAATCATGCATTTCACTCATGGGTAAAATAAACACTCACACATTTGCATCGGTTTAAAAAGAACAATCACGCAGTTTCATGGGTTTAAAATGAACTTTTAATTATCTCACACTACAAACAGTTAAAATGAACCCCTGTTTGATAACACTACAAATAGTTAAAATGAACATGTGTCTAATGTGTCTTGTGGTTTAGTAACAACCTCAATAGTGTGTATACAATTCTCTTGCGCCTTGTGCGATTTAGAGAATCAAAAACACTAACGAGCTAGTTACTCTATCACGCTTTCATATTTTCAATTTGGGTTTAAAAAGAACAACCATGCGAGTGTGAGTGGAACATATTGTGTGTGCTCTCTCTTTGTTTTTCAACAAAGATTGATTGAACTACGGATATGTTTGCTCACTTTTGTTTACCTTAGAAACTAGCCCTTCTTTGGTGGGAAAAAGTACTCACCCCAAAGCAACTCAAATCAGAAATGAAGCTTTTTAGTCGAGCTACTCCCGACCGGTATATAAATGTGAATCCTAAGGGAAATCCTAGGATTATGAGTGCGAATGTGTCATACGGACCAAGTAGTACTCCCCAAAACCCTGTTGAGCATAACCTCTTCAGACTGGAGTGCCTCCTAAATAGACATTAATCTTGTGCCCCATGTATGGCCACTCAAACGAGTGCCCGAACTCAAACCTTTGTATAGAGGCCAAAAACCTTTCTATTCTTTGGTGCAGCAACGCTCGTTGCCAAGGTACCCACACCTGCACATGTTTTAGTAGAGATGATCAACCTGCCACGGGAGATTCATGGGGGTTGGAAGCTTGGTTTCCCTAAGAAGTGAGTGCACTGTAAGGGGAGCCCATGGGGCCAAGCTTCTGGATTCATCTGCTAAGAATATGCGATTGGAGTAAAATCCACGTGGGATCCAAAAGAATATTGTCCTTTCAGCCATAGGGATTTGTAAATGTTTTATGTGTGGTTGTTTTTCACTTTCTTACAGCATCATGTGTTTGCCAAGTGTATTCAGACAACATGAACAAATGAAAATCTACCTCAAAATCTAAAACAACACTGCCAAGCTGAAACAAATTCCTTGCAATTTACCTAAAATTTTGCCACAAAATCACTTCCTGCAACACATTTAATGATCTAAACCGCAATTGACTTTTTCTAAGTAGCATTTGATCTGTAAAGCCGCAATCGTTGATTATAATGCCACAATTGACTATCATTTGATGCATTTGCTTGATCATACGCCGCAAACACCATCTTGAACCGTATTTGCTTGTTTAAAAGCCACATTTTCTTATTCCACGACGCATCTACTCTGTTGCAATGCATTTTCTGCAACGCATTTTCTAGTACCCTGCTATCTCATTCATTATCCAAAAAACTGAGACTCAATTCTTTTCCATACAAGATTCCAAACGCTTTCCTGTATTGTTTCTGTCAAACCAAATATTGAGTTGCTCAACTTCCCTTGTTCTTGCATCATAGGTATCATTCTTAGGTTACCATAGGATTTAATTGCATTTCCTTAGTGGCATTGGTAGGTTTTACTAGCATTGTAGACACTCATCTTGTAGATTTTAGGAGTAGATTTTTTACCATCCTCTGTCAAAAATTTGCATTCAAGAGTAGATTATCATTGGATTTGATCAACCCTTTGTCTTTAGTCATTACCTTTTTTGAACCATTTCCCACTCATTATTCTAGTGTGGAAATTTCACTTTGTCCTCCTTAGTCTTTTTTGCAAGTCCTGTGATAACCCAAACCTGAAGCATTGCCAAAACTTTGTATGGTTAAGTGTACATCTCCTTATATTCACCAATAGTGAGTACATCTTAGAATCCTTTGTATTAGCATACCATTAGTCTTCTCATTTTAGTCTCATACCATTTGCATTAGTATCCTTTGCATTTGCATGCCTTTAGTCTCCTTTTAGTCCCATTTGCATTTTCCATTTACCATCATTTCAATAGCTTTCCTTTATTCCAAAAAACCCAAAAACATAGTGTCATAAACAATTGCATATTTAGGTCATCCTCCACCACTTCCAAAGTTGAGCAAACCCTTTTATGGTCGAAACTAGACTACATAGAAAGAGAAGACTCATAGGTTCTTTTGGTCAAGACGCCAACTTTTCCAATTTCTCTAACGACATGAATTCTTTCCCTAATGACATGAATACTTTTCCTAATGACATGGGAAATTCTCTTATAAATCCATTCAATGAGATGTCATTACCATCCTCTTCACACAATCCTTTTGAACAATTCATCTGCAGAGATGCCAATGGGCAAGTCTTTGAAGAAGATATACAAGTTGTCCAAAATCCTGAAGTGGCCTCCTTTATGGAAGATCTTGTCCTTAATGATCCCAACAGATATCTAGCCATGCTCCTTGAATAAGGGGCTAAATTTCCAAAAGGATTTGATATCAATACCACAAAAGCAGCATCTCTTGAACCCACCAATCAAACAAGCCAATCATACGATGCAAACAACACTTCCATGGGAGCTACTTCACAAAATGTCATCAACACCCTTAATTCTACATCCCTTGGTCAAAATACCACCACAACCAATGCATCCACTATGATCAACACAACGTCTATTGGGGGATCATCAACCCAAACCAACACCACATCACAATCCATCCCCCAACAAACATCCACAGTTTCTTCACAAACTATGGGATCAACAATGGGTGTCAACACATCAAACCTCTTTGGGGAATCATCTACCTCTATGGGTACATCAACGATCCTCTTATGAGGTTCCTCTAACACAATGGAAACAAAATCATCAAACCATTTTGGGAGGAATAAATGAAGAGTTGTCATTCAAGGCACCCAACCTAATGCCCCAAATTCCTCATAGGGTAATACAAACATTCCCTTGAAGAAAATACCAACATTCCTCAAGGTCATAATTACCTATTTGGGAAAGGCAATCAAGGCACCCATTCTTCCATTCCATTTGGGCATCAACATGCTCAAGGCCAACAAGGCCCTCAAATTCACTCCAACATGGTTGGGTCCCATATCCCCATTTATGCTTCTCAAGTTCATACACAACAGCACATCCCTCATCAAAACATTCATTTCCAACAACCGCCAAATCAAAACACCCAATTTTCCCACCAACAACAAATTCCAAACCAACACATTTCATCACAACAGGTGGGCACTCAATCCATACTTGTCACCAACATGTGTGATGCTACCAACAACCCAATTGTGGAGGCACTCATACTCAAACTTGTTGCTCTTCAAACACAGGTGGAGACTTTGCAACAGTCAAACAAAAAGCCTTACATGTCATATGATCTATGTCCATATCTGTTTGACACAACCTTGTATATGCCACCATTTCCTCCAGGATATGTGGTCCCACATTTTCCCAAGTAAAAAGGCAAGACAAATCTAGGCCATGCACTGGAGTGGTTCTCACAATTGCCTAGAGGGATCAAAACATGGGATGAATTGGCAAACAAGTTTGTTGAAAACTATGCCTATAACATTGATACGGACATTGACATTGCCTCCTTATGCAGACTTACCCAAGAGGATGCAGGAGAGACTTTTATCCCATTCTTTCAAAGATGGAGAACCCTAGCAAGTAGATGTCCGATAGAGATACCAGAAAAGGAGAAAGTCACCATGTTTGTACAAAATCTCCTTGAACCACTAAGATATGGCTTACAAGTCCATTGTTGCACCACCTTTATCGACCTTATTGAAAAAGGTGTTCAACTTGAAAAATCCTTGATTGCCAAAGGCGAACTAAAATATGGTGGCAAAACAATCAACACCACCACGAACACTAACCCAAGTACTTCCAATGACAAAACCAAATATTGGGTTAAGAATAAACACATCACCAATGATGGTGTGGTCAATGCGAAAACCGTCAATGCAACAGGTCATGTACTCACCATCAAAGGAGTTCAAAATCAAAATGCACCTGTGACTACACTAACACCAACTGCCAATGCTATTCAAAACAACCATGCTCAGTCTAATCAAAGGCAGTCACGTCAACCACAACAATTTCAAAAATGCACATACACCCCCTTGGGTGAGCCTATTGAAATTATCTTAAAGAAACTTATCCAAAACTGTGTCATAACTTTGGAAGAACCTAAACCATATGATCTAGGTCAGTTCAACCCATCATGGTGGGACGATAACGCATTTTCTGATTACCATTGTGTCAAAGGGCATAAAACTTCCTCTTGTCGTCAGTTACGAAATCTTGTGCAAGACCTTATTGAAAACCATACAATTGAGCTTGGTGGTCAACCATTTGCATCTAATTCAGATCATACAATCCACAAGAACCCACTGCAAGATCATGGTTCTGGTAACCCTCCTCGTCTAGCACAAAGAATAAAAATAATCAAGCCAATTACATTTGTGTTGCTTTCAACTATTCTAGTGGAACTATCATTAATAATATTTAAATTGCTAATGAAGATAAATGTGTCAATACCATTACTATTAAAAAGGCCCGAGAATGCAATGTTACTACATGCAAAGGCAAAGTCACCATCCTAGGCCCCTCTGCTCATCAAGCCAATATTACCATACCTGGTCCATCTATCAAGCAGCCAAAACCAAATCCATAGTTTAACTTTATCGAGCAATTGAACAAAACACCAGCTCAAATCTCCATCCTTGAATTGCTCTACATCTCACCTGCGCATAAGGCCATCTTGGATAAAGTCCCGCAAGAGTCTTCCATCCCAAACAACATTGATGTCAACCATTTCGAAACTATGGTCGGATATTTGACTTCACCTCACTACATTACCTTTTCAAAAATTGACTATTCCTTGCCCAAATGATCTCATAATGATGCCCTCCATATCGAGGTTTTTGTCCATAAGCACAAGGTTAGACGAGTCCTAGTAGATGGTGGGGTAGGATTGAACATCTGCTCCTTAAAATTTGTTAAATCTCTTGGCTTCTCTGATGCATGTGTGGATGCTACCAAGAGCATTGTGATAAAAGCATATGATGATGAGGAACGCGCTTCTAAAGGCGTCATCATAATTCCAATTCGTGTGGGACCAATTTTCATAGACACAACATGCCAAGTCCAGGATCGTGACATACATTATAATATCTTACTTGGTCACCCATGGATTCATGCCTTAAAGGCCATTCCCTCCACCTACCACCAATGTTTGAAGTTCCCTTTTGATGGTGCTGAAATTACTATCCCAGGAGATCCAGATCCATTTCAACACTGTACCAACCTAAGAGCTACCACTAAGCATCAAGTGCCTATCAATTGAGAGGCTTCAACATCCACTTCCTCTAAATACATCGACCCATCTGCGCTCACCAAATCATTTGCATCCATTCCATCGACTTCCACCACACCATCCTCCTCGGCTTCCATACCAAGTAATGACGTTCAGATCTAAGACATTGCTTGTGGAGAGTTCAAATTGAATATGGCTTACTGCATCACAATAATACCTAAGCCACCTAAATTCTATGGTAGACCTTGCTTTGCAGTCGAGCCTAAAACAACTTTCAAAGTTCCATCGAAAGGGGTCTTCACACTGCGGGGGGACATGAGTAATGAAGCCATTATTGATATAGCTGACTAGATCTACAAAGACCCCAAAGGATTAACTCCGCTACCACTGCATCTCTATGGAAAAGGCATGACATATTCAAAGCATTGGGTTTTGATGGCACAAGTGACCTTTGAAAATCCAACAATGGAAGGAGAGAACCTGTCATTATTTTTGCAAGACCAAAGTATATAGGAATAGGGTTTGACCAACTTAGAATTGATGATCGACATACATATGTACTTTCAAGTAAGGACATAACGGTTTTTGAAAGTGTCAAGACATGCAAAGACTCCCCTATCAAAACTGACTCTCATAAATGGGAATGGGGATCTGCCAGAACCCTGACTGATTATGATATTGAGGAATTATTCCAGGAACCCGACCAACTTCCTTTTGAAGAAAGATTCAACCAAATGTACAACATTGATCCTATTGACTGCCATTCTAAAAATAAGGAATGGGTAAGCATTCCTTGGGATCCAGAAGAACATAAATTATCACCGGCAACATCTAAATTAACCCACCCATGAGCCTAGCATGTGTGAACCTATTGTCCATCCCTCTGAACCACCATCTAGTAGTGATGATGCTAATACTTTTGTCCCCTATTATGACTATGAATACAACTCATCATAATCTGAATATGGTCCTTCCATTGAATCTAACACAGAAGTTGAAATTAGCAACTCCGCCTTCACACTTGAGGCTTCAATTTGCATGCTTTTCGCATCTTCCCCATATTTTACCAACACTAACGATGGGATTTCCCTTGTTTACCCACAACTGATTCACTAGGACCAACAAGATCCACCCACCATGGACATTTTTTCAGAATGATGAGGCCATTGCAGAATTCATGGGACTCCGTGAGGGCATACCATGGGGTGACCACAAGGTGGGATTTTCTATTGACCTAGATTATGCAACTTACTTTGGGGAGAATGTGCAATCCTCCAATCACAAAAATAAAAAGAATAAAATAAAAAAAGAAATGTCTCTAGATGAAAACTGCAAGGCACCTTCAGACAATACAATAGTAAAAATAAAGGATGTATTTGAGGGTGAAAACCTCTCTAAGGCACCTAACGATGGAGGATTGGACTTTCTTCATGTAACACAAGGAAAATTGGCAATGCTTATTGAAGACACCATAGAAGTTAACATAGTTACACTAGAGAATCCCAAAATGGTTCTCTTGGCCGCATCATTAACAGAAGAAAAACCTGAATTCCAACAATTCTTCATAGAAAGGAAAGTTAACTTTGCATGGTCATATGCCGACATGCCAGGTCTGGATCCAGATTTGGTATTGCATCATCTTCCTTTAATTCCAGGTATCAAACCATTCAAACAAAAATTACAAAAAATGCATCCACAAATTGCACTACTTGTAAAGGCTGAACTAGAAGTTATTGGATGTCGAATTCATAAGATCAATAGACTATGTTGACTGGATTTCCAACATTGTCCCTATCAAAAATCCAAATGGATAAATCCACATCTCCCTCCTCACCCTCCTCCCTGATGGGTGATAGGTGTCCTCCTCCCACCCGTTGTCTAACTCTCCTGGGTTGCCTCTGCCCTCCATCACCCCTCCTCCTCCTCCCACCCATTCCATCACCACCATCATCTCCTCCCCCGCCACCTTTGTCATCTCCACCACCTCTCCCTTCATCTCCCCGACCACCATCTCTCCCTCCATCTTTGCCTCCCTGACCTCCCCTCTACACCCGTGGAATGACTAATCTACAGTCAAGGGGCGCAAGACCATCTAGATCTGTCAATGGAATGGGTCTATGGATCTGCCACCAAGTGTCATACTTAGTCGATGTCCCTGCATCTTCTGGACCTCCCCTCCATCCCCATTGTTGTGTGACCAAGTTGTCAATTTGTTGCTTTGTCACTGCCACTACTATCGGTGGCCCCCATACGGTCTCTCTGGATGACCGTGCATACTCAATCGTCCCCACAGGTACACCCTGATGCTCACCAAATTGTCGTAATACACGATGGAGTAGGTACATATCTATGATCCGTTGACTCTGAACTATGTGGCCAATCAAGTATCTGAATTGTCTGCACAAGGAAAGATGGCCATCCTCATCTGGCCAATAGGTACAATCTCTATAGGGCCTCTAGACAAAACTCACCAAGGTGTCAATATGATGTCGCCAGTACCTGGTATCTCCCACATGGTTCTGGCTAACTGAACCAACATATAGGTAAACATAAGGCATACCCTCACCCAGCTATTGAATCTGTACTAGTGGGCGAAAAATGAGAATGTGCTCCCATGCCCAGATCATAAGTAAAGTGGTATCGCAATTGATACTCTGTCCCTCCTGGTATGAAACCTCATGTAGCTGATGGTATAGCATACCCAACAAGCAGGGCCCCAAGCAAACACTGTCCTCTAAGCTCGCATGCGGACCAATACATCCCCCCATCCTATGGGAAATCCATGTCCACAACGATCTAGAATCAGGACCCCAGAAATCAATGTCATAAGCATGGCATCCCATCGTGGATAATGGTCAGCCACAAACTCCCACCTGATCTCATATCTGTGAATGCTTAAGCTGATACCATTTGCATCCTCATACATCTCTCCTAGGGCATGTCATCCTCTGTGCGGATCATATACTACCCTCTCCCCACTAATCAGGATGCACATAATATGGTACAAATCCTCCAGAGTAACAGTGGCCTCTCTTGTGGGTAAGTGAAAAGAACATGTCTCAGAGTGCCATCTCTCGCAAAACGTTGTCAGTAATCCCCTGTTTGCTTGAATAATGGGCATGTAGGTGACATAATATAGGTCTATTCTCATCAATCACTGCCTCTCTTGGTCGCTCAACCGATCTCTGAAAGCATATGTTGTAGGTCTAAACTCGCATGTGTAAATAGGCACTAATCATTTATGCACACGCAGAAACAAAGGTTAGCACACAGATTAGCATTTCAACATATTATTACTATCTGAGAAACCAAAAACGCATCTAAAAAAGAATCTACACTAAGTCAACTCTGGTCAACCCTAGTCAACTGCAATTACGTCACGTTGACTACAATTGTGTCGCAATATGTCATATGCGGCTTTTCATTTCGTAGTTGTGTCGCACTATAGCGGTTGTGTCATTTCAGCTGGAATTGCAAACCTTTACGATGATTATGTCTTTCTATGTGGCAATTGCGTCATTTTATAACAATTGCGTCATTTGGCATGGCGGTTGCATTGCAATAGTACACTTGCATCGCCCATTACCGCACTTGCATTGCATATTCACACTTGCGTTGTTTTCCCTATCACTTGTGTGCTTTTAAACCCAAACCTTCCCATCCATTGCATATGTGTCACAACGCAATCAAATGCGTTGAACGCAAAGGCATTTGCAACTTACGCGACGACATTTGCGTCGCAATGCATTTGATTTTTCCCCCTAAACTCTAATAAATACACGAAAATTAAAAAAAATAAAAGTAGGATAGGGTACTTATCGGTGCCTCTGCGCCCTCGGGTCGTCGGAAAGTCCTCACGTAGTAGCCTCGGTGCTCTGTCACGGAGATCACCATCTTCTCTTTGTGCTCTGCTCTCCAAATTTCTAAATGGCAATTGTGAAAATGACACTTGGTTTGGCTTTTTCAACTTATTTATAGATTGAAAGTTAGGGTTTGACCTGATAGGTCTTTACTGGAGGTTCATTTGACCACCTTTGATTGGCATTTTCGTTGGCTTAATGTCCTCCATTTTCAAAACTGATTGCACTATTGGTTTTTTGGGCATTCATTTTAGCTTATCGAGACACTTTCCAAATTTTTCTAACCCCGGGCCAAAATTCAAAAAATTTCCCGAGGGGGCATAGGCACTTCGTACCTTCATTGGGGCATTTCTTTGACTTGTTTTTTTTGCCATAACATGATAAACTGCATTATGACAAAGAGGGGAGAAATGTAGACACTTAAAATTGACCTAGGCCTACGAACTCAATTTTCTCATCAATTCCTCTATACATAATTTAATTATGCCACTCTGACTAAATTCAACTATTAATTAAATAAGGACTAATTATTTAATTAATTCATCTCTCTTATTCTTCTTGGCTGTTTAAATAAATCACATTTATTTAAATACGTCACTAATGTCTAAAGTCCTCTTTAAATTAAATAAATTATTAAATTTATTTAATACACTATTCTCTCTTGATTATTTAAATAAATTAATTTTATTTTAATATGTATCTAACATTAAAGTCCTCTCATAATTAAATAAATTCCCCATAATTTATTTAATTATTAATCCACTTCTTCCACAATTAAATCTCACAATTCATTTCTAAATTTAAATAAAAATCATTTATTTAAATTTTTCTCTCCTCAAGTAAATAAAATAATAATTATTTACTATCACATGAGTTCACCATTTTGGAATTAATTTAAAACATTAATTTCAAAATAACATTTCTCTCCACAAATTAAGTTATTTCTAAAATAATTTGATTTTCTAACTCATCTTTTTCCACTTACTAATTCTTATCTCACTGTCACAACTATTCTCTTTCTTTGGTTTAATTTCTTAAATTAAATCTTCTCCACTCAATTTGATTTTCACCTTAAAGTTGCCCTATCCCTAATTAAGAGGTTGTTATTTTGAATCTTGACCACAGATTCTAGGGCACTTCTCAATCTTTGATCTCATCCGTCCATCCAAAATTGCATTTTCTATAAAATGCCAATTTTGTCCTCATTTGGCCATCTAGGAATTCTCATCTCTTAGCCATCTTGAAATACTTCTTGCATTCTTGTGAATTGAGTATTTTATCTTTTCATTTAGTCATTGCATGTAGGAACTCTCTTGCATTAGATTCTTAAATCCTTCAACACTTGCTTAGGACTAGTCTATAGTTTAGATTTTCTCATCAAAAATATAAGGGCAACATTTCATATCTCAGCAAGCTAGAAGGTGTAATGGAGGTCAGTTATAGAGTATGAGGAAGTTGGGTGAGATCTCTTCTTTGTTCTTTATTTTGTTTCCTTTGCACTTCATTACATTATTGTTGTTTTTTTTGTATTTGCATGTGATTTGCTAACATTATCTTGCAGGAAAAATCCATAGTTACACAACCTATAACATCTATCAAGTGACCACCATCTCAACCACAACACTCTCATTCTCCATCATGGCTAATCATGAAAGATAATAAACCCAAGCCAAGAACACATTCTAAATTTCACATAGAAACCATTGTATCACATGTCTCAACCCAAACAAATACACCAAAGTCCAAACTATAACACCATTGTAACTAGAAGCTCACAAGGAAAAATTATCACAATACTCATTTAGTAGATTTACCTCCACATAATAGCCAATCCTCTCACTATAATTAGGAAAGAATGTAACAACAAGAACTCCCTATGACTCAATAATTTTCAACTCCATTAAATAAGATCATCTATCTCCAACTAATAGATATGCTTAAGAGCATCCACATCATACAATAACTAATAATAATCAATAGTCCATCATGGCACGATAACACCTATCCTCTAAACAAAGGATTATTCAACTAAATCAATAGATCATAACCATCAACTCAACCAAATACTCCATGATCCCTTAATGATGATATAGGCTAGACCCACAATAGTGTGTCCCACTTGTGGGACATTAAAAAATTATATGGTTTAAAAGAGAAACAAATAGACACACTTTCATTGGAAGGCATTTCTTTGAACGAAGGTATACCTTTGTTTGAAGTTCATATATATTTTCAATATTTTAATGGTTTAACAAATATTAATAAAGTTTAGAATATTCTAATATTGAATCAACATATCACATTGACTTAAGGTTATCCAAAGCTTTGTTATCAATCTATTTTAGAACTTTCCATGACTTTTAATTATTCCATCAGTATTGTTACAAAATAGCTATATTTATTGATAAGATTAGATTTGTCTATAATTTCATCTAAATGTTGTCCATTTACTTCTAAATATTTAGAGAATTGTTTGGCCGAGATCTTTATTTTTTATAAAATTCAAATGGTTGACAGTTGTTCCAATATTAAGGATACACAATAAACATGGCTTAAAGTTGTTCATCTTAAGGGTGTAACCCTCTAATCTCTAATCCAAGAGATCTTAAATAATAGCTCTTAAATTATTATTTATAGAGAACAATATTACCAAAAGGTTCCCTTGTAACCAATACTTATTTCTAGTGTACCTACCCCTAAAAAATAGTGAACTTGTATCTCATATTCCTATAATAAGACACATAATTCTCCACTTGTAGTAAATTTAAAATATATATCATTAATTTCTAACCACCAAACTTTGGACTTATGAATTCCTATTCTAGTAGATATAGATTATCAAGGGTCGTGCATATCATTTTATGTAGCTTTGTATATTCTAAAATATACATAGTTATTTATTGGGATTTTTTTATAGGAATGTTTATTTCGTATAACATAGAAAGAATATCAAATAGAATTAAATGTGTCTCTATGTCACTTAACCTAAGTAAAAGGTTAGAAGCTTTTTCCTACTATGAGGAATTTTTTATACAATACTTGAAACAAGGATTAATATTCTACAAAAAATATTTGTACTAGTCCATGCATAGAGATCCATATGGTTTCAAAATCCTTATGAAGATTGTCTCATGTGGTTATGCACTTGACATATTTTTAAAATTCCAAACCCATTTGAGATTTTAAAAAATATAAAAGGAGCTCATAAACTAAATCCTCAACTTTTGATACCATAGAAAACCTTCTCACATTTTTAAACGCTAAATTCATTATGTGGACCATGTAGTAAATGAAAATTATTAATTTTGAAGAAGTTTGTATCTTTACACAAAGACTATTACTACAACCTTGTGCATTAATAAAGTTCCATCTACCCCTACACTCCAACTTATTTTTATAATTGTGTAGTCATCCATACCTCTGATTTCCTTCAAAAAAAGTTAACTATTTCAAATGGATTTTGAGATATTGCATTCTCCTTGATTTTATAAAAAAGGGTAGATGAGTTGGAAGATATTGTTTTTTATAATATACATATGAATAGGTAGACACATAATCTTCCTAACATCATTATATACTAATGTTTTAATGTCATTAATGTTTAATTAATCTAATCTTTCACTAATTAGTTAAATAGTTATACTGTTTAATTAATCTAATCCATTATCAACTAATTAAATAAATATTATTTAATTAGTCTAATTTAATTTCATCTAATTAAATAATTACCTTAATTTTCATACCACGTATAATCATACAATAGTATTATTTAATTATCTCAATTTCCACCTCACATGGATAATTAAATTAATATTTCATTATTTAATTTACCTATATTTTCCCCACCATCCCAAAATAAATACAATTCCCTCCCAATTTTTTAATATACTTTTTATGGTTGCAAAAACTATTATTTTTAGTAAATACAAACTTAGCCATTCATTTTAAACAAATTAAATTCAAACCTTCCATTTTCTCCTTGATCTTGTGTTTTCATTAATTATCCATCATAGATCTCATCCTTGAATCTTAACCGTCCATGTCCTACCTACCAAAAATCTATAAATTGACACATCATCCTATGCAAATCAAATCAACCTTCAATATTTACATGTAGAGATTTTGAGCAACCACTTCTTCAATCCCATTAAGAAAATCCACTTGCAGTAATCAAATTTGGTAATAGTTTCTTGTTTATTATTTCAAAATTTCATTGTGCTCAATATTGAGGTGAACAATTAAATAGGATTTCAAACTTATTTTTGTATTGGTTTCAGTGCTTGATTTAGTGTTCACATTTATGGTGATCATGGTAGGATGCCTCCCCCTTCATCTATATCATTTTTTATGGTAACATTTCTTGTGTTTCAATAATATTTTGTAGAGATTAATACTTCCAACTCCAAATTAAATTTTTACACGGTTTTTCATTCTTAGTTTTTTCATGTTTGTTTCCATTGTAGTTCAATGTATATAATATATGTGACTATTTTGATAATTAAAAAAGACTAGTTTTAGCATACATTATATATTTAAAATTGTCATGAAGTATGAACTTAAGTAGAGCAACATTCTTGTTATATGTAATCTCCATTAACTACTTAATCTCAAATATTACAAAGTATATTGTATAAGATAAAATTTAATCTTTGAGTATTATGGATAGTGTTTGATTTATTTGTATTGTAGTGACAAGATCAAATAAAGAAGAACTACAACAATCTTACTTTCTAATGTAGTATCAATCTAAGCACTCAAGGCAAAAATTCATTTCATTCTTCCAAAGTAACTCGTGGACATTTATTCTTAGAGTGATGTTGATCTAGAGCTCTTTTAAATTCAATTCAATTCTTTTGGTGATCTATATTTTAGTTTGATTTAGGTTGTAAATAAATTTGAGTTTGTCTCCCCATTCTTCTTGTTGTTGATGTAGAGCAAGCCACTTAAGCCTACAATTGGTCAAGCTCTAGGGATTAAAATAAAAGATGAATTTCCTAGGCTTACCCCCATGTCTACCACATTCAAATTTTCACATCATAACAACCACCAAGCCATACAATACAATGCCAATAACCCATGTTCCATAGCATACATAATTAGCTCAAATTGTTGCACCATAATATATGCCTTCCACTTATTCTTTGTCATGTTAGAATTCTCATATTACACGAAGTTGAGGCATATGAAGGACTTCTTTATATGTTGTGTAATGCAAATTGTTTGCAAGTACTAGTAATTATTTTTGCATCGCTACTATAGGTAATTGTTGTTGAATCATCGTTGCCAAAGATTTATATCAATTTTATTTTATATGATGGTTTTGATATATGATAACTAGTTTGGTCATGAATAGTTGGTAAATTTTTTTCCTTTTTCGCTTGTATTCCTATAACTTGTAGAAAAATCACTTGACGAACACCAAATTTTTAAAATTATCAACTCATTTTTTATAGGATGTTTTTCCAAGGCTCAATTTTTTAAATATTTTTTTCTTGTTTTCATTTTCTTTCTAAAGAGGAAATTATTTTTTTTGTTGGGTTAGTGAGTTTAGAAAGTGGATATCCTCTTCCCCCACACCAAAAGGTTATTTTGGGAACCAAAAGCACTTCTTATGCTCATTCACCTTCACAGTTCACACTTCATTTTCTTTTGGATAAATGAACTTTATTTATGTGATTTAAAAACTCATGTATGCTCTCTTATCATGCCTTTTAGTGATCTTGAAGATCAAAAGTGATTTCATTTCACTTTTTATCACTTGAAATTAGAGTGTGTCCACTCTTCTCTCATGTGATTTCATGATCTTGAGAATAAAAAACTCCATTTCTTCTTTATTTATTTCAGTGGGCCTAAATTTTTTTTATGCTCTCCAAGGTCCTGGGTTTAAATCTGAGGTCCAGATTCAAATGATGTGTGTGGCTACGCACATCCTCAGAGGATTAGTCTCGCCTCAGCTTGCCCCTTCCTAATCCCAACTTGGAAGTAAGTAAGCCCAAGGTAAGGCAGGTTAGGCAATGGGCTGGGTCACAGGGATACCTCTGAGTTATCAAAAAAAAACTTGGATTTCATCACCAAGTGGATCTCCTAAAACCTCAAGTTCTAACAATATAGAAAAATTTGGGAGAGAATCAAAAGACTCTCCCATTGAGGGACATTTTCATTTTTGGCTAAGCTTTCAAGGAGTTTTATACCTTTCAAAGTGAAAGAAAAGAGTGGGTTACCCTCTTGAACCAAACCATTATACATACCCCTAATTTCATGGACTTGGACCTCATGTACCTTTAGATATATTGAGGACTCCCTTTAGCAAACCTTGTGCACATCTAGTTAGAGGTTTTTAGTCATACATACTTGTGATACACCAATAAGAAATTAGCCCTAAGAAGTTACTTACCTTATGCCTATAGAAATGGGATTTAGCCCACATATTCTCTCCTTTCATAAATTTGTGTGATATCGAGGTTCAAAAGTGGTTAGTTCCTCCTCATGGGCCCTAATTTTCACACCTATCCAAAGAATTATCAATGGGATCACAAGTGTGTACACACCCACTTAAATACCATACATTTTTTTGTCTATATTTTATATTCCCCTTCATGTGAAACTAATATATTTATTCCAAAAATATTAAAATAAAAGTGAAAATTTCAACAACAAAAAGTCCAATAGGCATAATGAACCCTTAGTTCAACATGTTCATTGAGTAAGCTAAAACCCCACCCAAATCTAACACAAAACAAGGTAATTACAAATATATTATTTGAACCTAAAAACCCCTTTGACTATGATAATGACAATGATAGTCTTGTTGACCAAGAAGAATATACTAACGAGCCCTTAGATAACATTATCTCAAGAAAGCTTATCATAATTCCTAGTGACCCAAGCCTAAACCATTAGTACTATAGACCAAAGATATCCTAGAATAGGGTATTCTACTGACTCAAGCCCAAAATCCATTGATCAAGTTTCCTATAGTAAAATAAGTGATCCACTAGACTACATCATAAGACACTTGACGAGAATGTCATGATTAGATACCTTATGAGCATTAGAGGTAAGCCTCCCCCAAACTATCACCTTCAACATCAAGGTAGGGGAACCCTTCCAAATCAACAAACATACATGGCTAATTCACATCCATCAAATCTATTGATCCTCCACTCATCCATACCAATCCCAATCCCAAATCATTAAATCCATTATCCATCCCTATTAATCTTGATATCGGTCCATTCATCCCTATAGATATTATTCTATCTAAACCTATAGTACTTCATCATTTGATCTCACCATCTACCCCTATAAATCCTATCACTTTTGACTATTCATCTATCCCTTTCAACCCTTACAAATCTAACATCCTTCCACACTAGCTATAATCTAATCCACTTACCCACAATAACCCTAGTCCATATACTCATTCATTCATCCCTATAAATCCTATAGAATTGAATCCTACACCCACATATATTAATCCTAATTCAAATCCATACATCCCCATAGGTCCTAATCCCTTGACCAATGAACCCCCTAATCAAGATAACCTATGTGTTGACATCCATCAAGAAGAGTTTTTTCTATGACAATAAGATGTTTCATGCCTAAACCAAGGCCAAAACCAAGATTTAATTGAGCAATTCGATGGTTCAAATTAACAAATCATCCTTCAAAGCTAAAACATGATCAAATTGGCCAACCCAATCAAATTAATCAATGTAATCAACCGAGACTACTATTAAGAAATAAAAACATGAATCTAAGGAGTTGGGTCACACGCCTCACAAGTGTGAGCATATCAAGACCATCTAAAACCCCCTAGCATGGCTATTCTTGAAAATCAACCATACAAAAGGATAAATAGATTCTATCCACCCCTTTCATGCTATCCATTAAATATAAAGGCAACCAAATTATTGACACTTGAATTTTAAGAGATACATCCAAGATCTCATTGATCATGACTATATCAATCTTAAAGGAAATACACCCATATCATAAAATGAACATCAAGATCAAATTTTTATGTTGCCACATAGCCTCTTCTATGAAAAATCCACCCTCTTAGGATATTCCAACCCCTTTTGCATAGAATATTATTTTGTGTCCAACACCTTCTCCATCAACTTCTCAAGATCTTCTCTTCCTAAGAACATGGGCGCTTCCTCTCCACTATAGGTTTCCTCTACCATCTCCTTCTTCTACATCAATCTATTATTTAGTGCATCCATCCAAGCTATCATCTATGTAATCATCACCATAATCTATGAGTGATTATAGCCTAGATTATAGACTTGGATCTCACAATTCCCACTATAATCACTTGAACTCTCAAATGTGGAAACTCCTCAAATATTAGTGCCAAAATGTCCCTTAGCACACATGATGCTACTATATATTCACTTGAAATTTTAAAATTCTCATTCTTCATCCCTTTTGGAAATCAAACTCTTTTTCCACCAATCTTAAAAATCACCTACCTTTGCCAACATGTAATTATTGTTATCCACTCCAATCACTAAGATTAGAAATTCAAAAAATCCTACTAAGAAAATAATTTGAATATTTTACCATATAAGGAAAAAATCACATGTGCTTTCATTCTAGATTCTATCCCTACTACCATGTGGATGACATTCATTTTTCATGTGCAAAGGCATGTGAACCTATTGATTGCACAAAACTCCATTTGTGCACATGACTTCATTTGTGTGCATTACCATCTTTCACTCTACTCTTTTTGCACCCAATACACAAACTCCAATCCTTCATCACAACTACACTTTATTGTGCATGCACATGGCTTGTGTAGACCCCTTATTCGTCCATTCTATCCCTAGGTAATGTGAATCTATTTGGAGCCTAGATTCCCTTCCATCACCAAGGAGGCCCAAGAAACTATGAACAGTTTTTCAAAACCATGAATCAAATACTAGTCAAGATGGTCCATATTCAATCCATGTACCCCACCTACAAAAGTAACTCCTCCACAAATCAAATGTAAATCCCAATTGATTAGTTTGAACCCAAAGCCCGCATGGATTCAAAGTAACTCCTAAGTGTTTCATGTAGGTGTACTTATTACCACATGCACAACTCTTGCACACAATATAAACAAGTCAAAGGTACTAGTCATGTTCCACTAAGGAACCCTCCAACTCATTAAATTTTTACAATCATAAGACTAATTACATGGTCTAGAATGTCAACTATGGAACCTTGATGGGGATTGCCTTATTCTGTATGGGCACATTATTTATATTATTACAAATTTTAAATAATTATAGACTAGACCTAGGACTTGCAAGGTGTACAATACACCTACTTCCTTGGTCCTAAAACATTAATGTTAGTTATTTCAATTCACTTCCATTCCTATGGAGCTAAACCCTATGCATAGATTTCAAACTTTCCCTAGATCTAAACTACACAAAACTTATGTCAAAAATTCACTCACCTCGAAATCAAGAACCTGCAATTGAAAAGGGGAAACCATAAGTCAAAGATGCTAGTCATGGTCCACTAACCCCCCATTTCATTGACTTCTTACAATTGCCATAAGACCAATGACATGGTGTTAAGTGCCAACTATGGAATCTCAAGATTCCTTCCAAGTGGAGTGCCTTATTTTAGGTGGGTGCATTATATACAATATTATAAATATTAAATAATTATAGACTAGACCCAAGACTTTCAAGATGTACAATACACTTAATTTCTTGGTCCTCAAAAATTAATATTAGTTATTCCAATTCTCTTCCATTCCTGTGGAACTGAACACTATGCATAAATTTGAACCTTATCCTCAATCTAAACTACACTAAAACTTATGTCAAAAAAATTCTCACCTTGATTTCTAGAACCTACAATTCAAAAGAGCAATGTCAATAGATGTCACAAGGATTTTGCTAGGATTGGATTGTTCTCCTTTGGTCAAACCCCTATTATCAAGTCAATGATATAGAATAATGATTAAAGATAGCAAGTAGTCATGCATTGTGCCTAGAGTATTGATGTAATGCTAATGCTATACTCTTGTGACAATGCAAGTGTAACAAAGGTCTCGTGCTAGGTCCTAGATGTCTACATATGTGCTCAAACGAACTAGAAATTACATTTTACAAACATCCTAGTGTGTAATTTGAAATATTATGCACTTTATTTTTGTTCAAAACAACTAGTTGAAAAGAGGTCAACTTAGGCCCATGTTCAAATTTGAATTTGAATTTGTTCAAGGGTCATTTTCATTCTTATAGAAATTATTTGGGATAAAGATTGCATTATACAATAAATTGATCCCTTAGGATGTGTGATGATGGAATTAAGTTAAGACCAAATTATTTGTCAACTTCAATGTAAAAATAAATTATTTTACACACTAATCATTGCATGAGAGACAACTAAAACAAAGCAAGTCCAAAATTTAAAAAAAAATACAAAAAAATACATTTTCACCATTACAAAATGAAAATATCATCCTTCTAATTATTGTATTTTATCTTCTCATTACTTATTATCCTTTATACATACATCTAAAATAACCATAAGGAAATCTTAAAAAGTTTCTTCTAATAACTCTTGAGGCATTATATCTTTGTTCCTCCATTACTAACTATGTATTAAGGCTACCTTGAACTTTCAACTCTCCACTAACTAGGGGCCCTTACTCAGCCTGGATTGACACAACTTGATGGCCAATAAAAGTATCATCAAACCAGGGTGAGAAAACTGTTGCAAAGGTTGGATAGAGCCACTTCAACTTTCATTTACTTCCCAAGCCAGAGAAGATTATTCTTCTTTGCTGCCAATGTCTAATAGCTGAAAGCAGAGAATAGTTAGGAAAGAGAATCATGTGGCTGAGTTTCAAATTTGTCATTGGAGAAGTATCATGTCCACTATCAATCCATCCTTTAATTGATTCAAACTCATAGCTGAATCCATCTGCAGCAATATGAGGATCCTGCATGACATCCTTCATAGACAGTATGAAAACAAAATAAGAAAAAACAAACTGATCAGAAGATAAGTAGGAGGTATTTTCCACAGCATGTCAAAGTGTTGATATTGTTATCAGGATTCAACTGTGTAGTTTCTGTATAGTTTTACGAGTCAATTGTGATATTGTGATATGGGTCAATAAGTTTGACTCGTAAAACTACACGGCTGAATCCTGATAGCAATATCACAAACTGATCAGAATTTGAAATTACAATGACAAATACTTCTTGGAATCTGATATGGGTTTGAATTTTCTTGCCTGCAAGATTGGACAAATAAAGAAGCCCGGGACCTCACTTGCTTGATGAGAATCCTCATCGTCCTCATCTTCTAATTGAAGAGCATTAATAATGGCATCTCTATCATCGTAAGAGTATTCTCTGTAGGGACAATCATTTAGCTTGAACTGATCTCTATTATGATGGGTTTGCAGTTCTCTTAGTGTTGAATCCCTTTCTTTTTGGTTTTTAAATATTTCTAGCTTTAGCTTGATTATATTTTCTAAAACATTTTGTAGGTCTTGAGATGCATGATCCCTTTTGGCAGAAACCTCGCTTGCTAGGTTTCCAATTATTCTTAGGCTTTGCCTTGTTATTTCTAGCTCTTCAATTGCTTCATCTCTTTGCCTTGAAATTTCTAGCACTTGTTGTCTAGATATCCTGAGGAGCTCCCTTATTTCTTCCTTTTGTCTGACTTCTTTGTGATAGAGATCTTCATAACGGTTAGCCTGCTTTGCACCAGGGCATTGTTATCAATGTTAAAGAGTTAATCTAGCACTATCAAAAAGTTATCCTACTATTGATGCACTACACATTATATATTTTTTTAATCCAGGATTTGCAAACCTATTGCATGCTTGTAACCTAACTCTGACCTAATCTCCAAGCATGATAAGAAGATGTATCATTGTAAAATCTATAAATCAAAGTATTGTTTTTCCAAAACCCACATAAGTTTAAAGATTCCTACCTTTTCGAGTGATATGTGAGTAGCCAATTCTGCTTTTTTGCATTTCTCAGCTTCTTTAAGTCCTGTATTTTTGGCATTCTTCGCCTCTTCCAAGGCTTGATTTATCCTCATTTTCAGATTTTCAGTGTCCATAGCAGGTCCCTGGAAAACAATGGTTGAAAAAAGACAAGAACTCAGAAGAAACAAGAAGGAAATTCAAATAAGAAGAAACAAGAAGAAAAAATTCAAAATATCACCCCATACAGCAAGAGAATCTTAAAGTAAAATCTCTGACCATGCTCTGATCCAGAAATTCATGTGGGTCAGGGCTTATAATTCCCATGACTCCTGATGCTTCGTTATATTCTGTAGATGTAGACTCACGCATGGAATTATAATCTGGAATTTTTTCTACTACTGACTCATAATATCTTTCAAGATCTTCACTTATATCTTCTGAATCTCTGTATGGAGATACATTAACTTGTTGCTCAGGAATTCCTGCATTCAGTAGCACAAAGTTAGCAGCATTTAGTGGAGATGACTGCTTAGATTAATCTGCAAGCCGGATTTTAAAAGTACTTGTAGCTGGCTCTATCCTCATAGACAACAAATTTCTAAGGCCTTTGTTTATTGGTTATATTTCCTCTAAAACCGGTTATTCTACCCACAGATTTACCTTGGTGTGGATTCAGTCTCCCCACTCTGTACAAGAACAAATCCAATGAAATTACATCCATTCCTGTCTCTAAAGTGACAGTCCAAAAGAATTTGTTGCTCTTACCTTCAAATCCAGCAATTCTACTGCAAGTCTTGGAAGAGATAAATGTTTCTTGATTTCCAGGGTCATCATGTCCTTTCAAATACACTAGCTTCCCTTTACATACAATGTATAACTTGCATAAATCAGGCGTATGCTTCTGGACATAATCTGCTTTGTCTGTCAGCTTCATTTTCCTGTGACAGTTTGATTAGCAGTTTGTTTATGATCTAATCAAATCTTTGTTGGAGTGCTTCTGTTTTCTAGCACTTCGGTGTAATGGTGTGCCGACATGGAATTTTACAATGTTTTCTTCCAAAAATTGCTAGAAATGTGATCTCTTACCAAACCTTGATTCAATGGTTCTAAAAAGTTTGATGAAATGGTGCATATCCATGAAACTTCAATCACTAGGGAGTGATTACATAGAAAAGATGATTAGACCCATACCTTGATTTACTGCAGGATGATGTTCCTATTACAAGCTTTCTCACATGTAGTTCTGAGATCAGTCCTACTATGACTTTGTGAGCTTCTCCCTTTTCAAATTTCAAGACCTCTGCCTTAATCTATCAAATTCATATTAAAGGGGCATTACATTTCATCTCAAATCAACAGAATTTATCTAATTAAAGGGTTGTCACGTACCTTAAAATTAGAACACAAGATGATATATTTGTCCAAGATTGCATCCATCCTTGCTTTTTCATCCTTCCTAAAGGCATCCAAGGTATCCTGCCCCACTTCACTCTCCCGAAGCTTTCCCACTGTGAACATTACACAACAACCAAGCCAGTTGCAATTATTACTTCAGGCATTCAGTCATTAATTCTGCAAGAATGTGAATGCTTTAACTGTTCATCAATCATGATATGCTCTGAACTCGAGCTAAAATGATTACACTATTACTTGCATGGTGTTGAGATTGAGGTAGAAGGAGCATAGACATGAAGGAGAACAATGGCGTCTCCATTCAGGAGAATCCAGTTGTTTAAAGCCCACTCCAATGTACTAAGGCTTTCCAAAATGTCCTTACCAACACCCACATAAATCTTCCTTTGTTTGAAGATACTGTTGTGCGTTGTAGCCATATTACCTCCAATTCTATTAATCAAAGCTTGATTTTCCTCGATTCTTTCACCATTGCCTTCTGATTCCTCTTCTGCTCCTTTAAAAGCACTTATTCTGTGTCTCTCAGAACATTCAGCTAAATCCATGGCCTTCAATGGGAACTCAGATGATTTTCTGTCATTTGTTATAGTCTAGTGTTAGATTACCATGGTATGATGATTATAATTAATCTTCATAAACAAGATTTTTTTCGATAACTCCGATGGGTATGCTTTCAATCAATTAATTACAATAGGGTTAATGTGATTATATATTGCAAGGGGAATATGCATCAGAAGATTCGTCTGCCAAAAAGCTTAACGACAAATATGTTTGACGAGCTCTCAAACCGACAAGCAGAATATCTTGAGAATTATTTTTCACTAATATGTTTGATCAGCTTATAAAATTTAAAATTTGTATATGAAGATAACTAGTTTTGAAATATCTTTCGAAAGGATCAAATAGTTTTCTTTATATATGGAGATATTCCTTTTGATGAAAGAAAATATCCCTAGTTCTCCGGAGGGTGACATTTTTTATAACTACTATTCTATAATTATATTTAGTGAAGAGATAATTAAAAATATTTTTAGATGTATTTTACATCAATTTTTAAGATAATATTATGTGATTCATCATTAAGAAGAAGAGAATGTTGATATAAGAAAATCTCATATGATTGTATTTAGAAGCATTTTTTATTTTACTATATTAAGCAAATATAAATATTAAAGAAAACATAAAAAGTTTACAATAAAAATAGTGGTTGAAATGCATGACACAAAATATCAAAAGTGCTCAAAACATTTTAAATTCTAAAAGGTCAACAAGTCCAAACACAAGTAGTAGCTTCTAGAATTAGTTGAAGGTTATCTTGCCAAGGTACTATCTACTATGTAGTGTCAATTTTTAGCTATGAATGAAACTCAACAAAAATATAACCATATTTTTAATCATGCATTACACTCAACTATGCTACTCCAAATCTAACACACTACTACTATGTATGAGTTGAAAGTGAGGAGATACACGTGTTGCTCATGTGGGGCCTATATATGAACATGTCACTCTTTCTCACATGGTAAAAGCTCATGGAATAGGGGATTTTTTATGATATTCTAAATCAATTCACCACAAAATAGATGATATTGACTTAGAATGCCACATGCGCTACACCCTTGCTAATGACATGGACCAAATTATTCCTATTCTCATGGAAAAAGCTAGCCTAGCAAGGGGAAAGTTTGATGAACTACCCTCTTCATGGGGAAGAGGAGCTTGGCGAGTGACAATGGTATGCTTGCTTGAAGCAAGGATCACATCACATTCACTCACTTCTCATGGAAAGAGTTCCTGGTGACAAACTATCATATTACTTTTTGGGGTCAGATGCAAATTCATAGGTGTGTTTAGGAATTTTCTTATGGCTTGTTGGAGTGTTATTGCTACAAGTGTAGCATTGATTAGTTCAATAAGTTTTGTCCAAAAGGTATTGTCTCTTGTGCAAGACTTGTCCTTTATCTACCTTTCCTCATCCTCTTCTCGAATGTACCTAAAAAGAGACATGTTCTTTTTTTGAATTTCGACAAAAATTAACTCAATTAAATCTTCCTTAATCCTTGGACTCATCCAACATGAAAATCTAAATGAGAAACAGAAAATTCAGAGGTTTTTTTTTTCCATGTTTCCTTACTTTGTTGAAGTTGTGATGTTTGCCTTGATTGTTGAATAGTCATTGAATAAATAATGATAATATCAAGGGCTTCTCTCTTTTTTCCCCTTTCTAAATATTTTTGAATGAATACAACTAAATGCAATAATCTAAATGCATGCAAAAAGATTATCTACTTTTATCTTTGTGTAAGACATTTGAGAAGGAGCTACCGCGATGTCGTCTCTGCATGCACCCTTGGCTGTCGCGGCTAGGATTTCCTATGACAGAGCTGGACACAAGTTTTATGGGGATAGGCATAGAATTTATGGCGATGGGCGTGTCTCTGGACTGGAGCCTCTACCACATGTGACAAATGATGTGCAACATGGGCGTTCGATCTCGAAGATGGGTGGAGGGCATTGCTTCGCGGGATGGTACGGGGAATATGAATGCGATCAGAATCGTGCGATAGGGGCTTCCTCGAGCCGGCATTCTGCACAGAGGGGGGAGTGGAAGAAGGATGGAGGTCATTCAAGGAGGTTGGCTGTGAATGTAAACCCTGGAGTGGAGAAGGACGCCAGGGCCATGCGTTGTTCTAGTTTGACCCCATTTGTTTTCTTCGAAGGGGATATTATAGGTGAAGTGGAAAAAAATGTGTTGTATTTTGAGGAGTTGGGTTTAATAGGTAGATTTAAGGGGTTTTGTTCGCGTCTCGTCGATCTGCATCAATGGATTTCAGAAACTTGGCGCCCCATATTGGAGGGTGATGTGCAGATTTACTCCAATGCAAGGGGATTTTTTGTAGTGGTGTTTGATAATGTGAAGGACAGGAATGCAGTTCTATGCAACTACCAGTGGAGTTGGGAGGACAAACATTTGTTAATGTTGAAGCCGTGGCATCAACCCAGTCACTGAATCCTTTGCTTTGGCTCTGATTTGGGTAAGGCTTCCAAATCTTCCTCTACACTTCTAGTTTGAATCATGCTATGCAGATCATTGGCAACATATTGGGAAAAATTTTGGGGGTTGATGAGGGTACTCTAAATTTTTTGCACACTACATATGCTTGCATATTGGTAAAAATGGACATTACTAAAGATCTTCCGGCAGAGATAAACATGTCCAATTTTCTGGTGGGGATTGGAATCAGTTGCTTGATTATGAATGTTTACCATTTCGATGTCGCAGATGCTATAACACTAGACATGTTGCAGATCATTGCTCCACACATAAGTTGGTTCATCAAGCAACTTGGTTTAAACATGTGTCCCCTCATCATTATTTGATGGAAAAGGATGGCATAGACTCCCTAGTTGAAACTCCAAAATCTGACAAAGCCATTAGCGAGGTCTCCCCAGGTAAATAGCAAGAGCAAGCAGTGCATAACTCATCTTCGGTGGAGAAGGACAACGAATCAAAAGTAGTGTTGGGTGGACAGTTTGAGTGTTTGAACATGGCTTCTTTTGAAGGTGGGAGCTTGCAGGTGGGAGAGACTGTAAAGAGAAGAATTGGCAAATGGTTCAAAAAAAAAAAGAAGAAGAAGAATGAAGGTGCCTTCAGCATGCTTCTTCACTCAGAGGACAAAGGAAAAAGTAAACAAAGCCTACCAAAAGGATAACAAAAATGTTTGTTGCAGATTTTTGTAATGAATATCGATTTATTAGTATTTTAAATGTAGGGGGTTAAATTGGGTAGAATTGAGATTTGGATTGATGATTTATAAAAAAAATGTTTGTTGCAGATTCTTGTAATGAATATCGATCTATTAGTATTTTAAATGTAGGGGGGTTAAATTGGGTAGAATTGAGATTTGGGTTGATGACTTTTAGGAGGATGTTGAAAGGTAGTGTGGGGCTTAGGCGGTATATGCATGAGGCTGATTACAAATTAGAAGATGATCATGGATGAAATTGATGGATGTAATGTTTTTTTAGAGATGAAATAAAATACATGCAGGGATTCCTGCCTTTATTTATCAAAAAAAAAAAATTATCTATTTTTTTCTTTTTCATGATTTTCCAAATTAAAGTGTGCATTAATTAATCTATATGCAAATAACAATTTCTATATCGCTTTTTAGATGTGATTACACTAGTATGCTTTTTTTTAAAAAATTATTCCAATGAATTTTCTAATAAAATTTATAATCTACTTACAAGAAAAGTACATAAAGTAATCTAAATCTAATTTACTTAAGGAAATGAAAACTAAACTAACTAAGAAGTAGCAATAGAGTGTTATAATCCTTAGGCAATATTATATGATCTAATTACTAACAAATACAACTTTGAATAAATAAATTGCTTCTTGAAATAAAATTGAACCTAGAAGAATATTTGAAGCTTCTTTTCCTAACTATTGTAATTGTGTCTTCAAGGGATTTGTCTTTTATCTTATTATTTTCTCCTCTTTCATCTTTAAGGTACTTCACTTGATGGAAAGGGAAGATGTAGATTGGAATTTATTTTGGAGGAAGGAAAAGTATCTTATTGCACTAAGTGAGTGAGGATAAAGCCTATATATGATGGTTCAAGATTGGGCTTTGTAAATAGGCATGCAATATTTTAAAGGTGATCCAAGATTTAGAAGAACGGATACAATTCTTCTACTAAAGACTTGCAATGATAACCTAACAATCCTCCTATCCTATGGCAGAAAATCTCAAGAGTTCTTCTCTACTATTCAAATGTTTCTCTAAATTTTATGCTTGTGTGTATTGGAATCAGAGCTTGATGGTTTAAATAGGTAAAGGAAAGAGGAGACCATAGAAGAAAGAAGGAATGAAAGCAACATTCAAAGTGAGAAAGAAAGTGGGGACAAAAGTAAGAAATAATGTGAGGATGAAAGTAAGAAAGAAAGCAAGCCATCCCACATTGAAAAAATAAGTTTTGGGAAAGAAACTGGAAAAAAGTAAGAAAATTTAAATGACTTGTGGACAGGCCAAATGATTATAGGATCACTTGTGTTAGAGGGTGGTTCACCCCTCTTACCAAGGCAAGTCACCCAAGCGACCCTACAACATAACATTGGTTGCCTAGGTGACCTTGAGGTCTCTCAAGTGTCTTTATAGCTTAAGGCAATGGACTAGAGTTTTAGAAGGAGAAAAGGGCTAGTGGTCCAATAAGAGAGAAAAAAAGGGCGGACACCTAAAGGAGGGTACTAGATCACTAGGAAGGCTTCCATCAAAAGAAAAAAGGCTACAAGGAGAAATAAGCACACCACATGGATTATGAGCTAGACCACAAAATTATCATCAAATATGTATGTTAACCCATATAATTTTTGGTGCTTACATATCATCCCTTGAGTATGGAAAACTACATAGAAGTTAGGTTTCATTCCCAAAATGGCATGTGGGACCCACACTTACTTGTACGTACCTATTTCTTATTGTCTCGTGTCTAGCCTTACAATCGAATTGGTTAATCACATATAATATAATAATCAAGAAAATAACAATGAAAAGATGAAAAAATAATTTATAATTGATGTGGGATTAGAGAAATACTACCTTCATTACATGCCTCCATTTACTTGAAAACCTATAAAACAAATGAACCAACTCAAGTACATTTTGATAAATGATTATCTCAATATTAGTGGAAAGCAAGGATAGGAGGATGTGCCATTGTTGCAAGGTTTATTGTATACTTGTTTTGACCTACTCTAATCTATATAAATATTGAAATAAAACATGAAATGGAAGGAAAATCAACTCTATTAAGGAAAAAATGGATAAAAGGAAGGTCATTCTCACTTGCAACAATGAATAGAGCATGGGAAAGAAGAGAGGGGAGAGAGGGGTGAATAGTCAAATAGTGATAGAATCATGCAAACAAATAGCCAACAAAGAGATATGGATGTAGAGATCAATCTTATGGTAGGTGCTTAGGCTCACATAGTATCACAAGTATGAGAATCGAGAAAAATTCCATTGCTTTCCCTATTTTAACGTCTATTGATTTCTTTCAAAATTACTAGTTGAATTTCATTCTATTTGTTACTTTAGAATGATTTCTAGGTTATAACTACTTTTTAACTTTAATTTTGTAATTTTTGTTCAAATTTGTTATTTTTGGGTGCCTTTAGTTTGCACATGGCACGGGTAAGGTTGCTCCTTTTGGCCCTACTTAGTCACCCAAGTTGAGGGGTTGGGCACCCTTTTCACTTTTTCTAGGTCACCTAAGCTACCCTATGATCACCCATATTGGCCAAGAATGACTAATAATTTCTTTGTTTTACATTATTTTACAATCACTTTCATTAGTTGTTGCAAGTCAAATTTTACAATTTTACATTTTTTTGGTATTTTACTTATTTTCCAATTTTTTGTGTGTGTTTTGTTTTTACATTTTTTATGGTTTTTTTTTTAAGTTTAAGATGACTTTGATATTTTTTTAAGATACTTGAATTCAATGGAAAGCCACTAGGGAGAAGACATGGTTTGTAAATTTTATGGAAGCACTAAGTGGAGTATATGTGACCATCCTCTATAGTGTTGGACTAGCGAGAGTTCTATGTGTTTTGATTGTTCGTACTTCCACATTTATCTATTGGGATTTTGATTAAATTATCTTCCAATTTATATTGTTAGAGGGTGAATCGCTCTCTATGATGTGTATTGTAGCCTAGGTTTTCTAGTTCAAGGAGAGAGGTTGACATTACTAGAGGTTGAGTCTTAAGGGTCAGAGAATTTCTTGGGACACTTTCTTAGGGATAATCAACTAGGAGATAGGTTGAGTTTCCATCTTACCTTAGTTCCTTCATGCACCATCTCACCTCTACAAAAGGTTCTAATTGGTTTAATTTCCACCCACTTGTCAGGAGGAAAGAACACCTCTATGTTGAGGTGGTATTGGACATCAATTATTTGAGAAATTGAGTAGGGTAGAGTCTATGCAAGTAGGGATTCAACATATTTGTATTGGTTTATAAATATTTATGTTAGATTGCACAATGGGATTTATTTCCTTCACTCATTCTTCTTTAGTTATAGTGTGGATCCTAGAGCACATTAGACCTTATCAGCATGCAATGCCCCAATAGAGCCTATAGGTCTTAGAGCTATTGTAATGTCCCTTTTGGAGGCGAGCAAGAAAATAAGGTGAAAAAAATATTTTATCATTTTTTTATTTTAGCGCTCAAGGAGGAGGTTAAATGATAATTATTATGATTTTTGGTGAAGGCAAAATATTTTTTATAATTTTTCTATGAGGCCGAGCGACCCTTTTTGGGGGTTAAAAAATAAAAATTATATATATATATATATATTAATTTGAATTTTGGGGCCCAAATTAGTTTGGCCAAATTGGAGGGAAAAGGGGGAAGTTTGATATAAATACAAGTCTCATTTGGAGGATTTTCTCATCATTCAAATATCTCTACTTTTTTTATCTGCACTTTGGTGAATATTCTAAGGACAAAAACCCTTAGGAATATTGGAGGAGTTGGACGAAAACCTAGCTCTTCAATGGAGGACTTCATGACAGGTTCACTTGTGCTTAATGGTGATTTTTGTTAGTTTCATGCTCAAATTTTTGCATCAACATAGGCAACAAGTTTGGAAGGGTGGATTTGGGAAAGTTGGAAGGTTCACTTTAGAATTTCAATGGTTGTAAACCCTACAATTAGATCAACAAACCAGTGCACCCTTGGGGTAGAGTTTGAAGTCATTTTTTCATCGAATATTTGCATTTTATTTGCATTAGTGTGAGCTGGAGCAATTTGCTCAGCTAGGGTTAGGGTTCAAGATCATTTTTATTACATAGTCTAGGGTTTCTTCATATCAACAAACTTCTATATGTTGTTGGGCATGTTTGGAGCCCTTCATTATGAAATTGCATCAATAGATAGGTATGATTTGTAGCAACAAACTGGACAAATTGATGATCAAAATTTTCATGTGTTTGGTGGATGTTTCGATGGTTCATTGTGATGATTATATTCCTAATTGTGGTTGGACAAATCTATTATGATTTTGATGTTATTGGGAAGATTAAATGATGTTGTTAATGCATATGTAAACTCAAAAATTCTTATCAGCAAACTAGGGTTTGAGTAGAATTCATAAATCAAAAAATTAGGGAATAAATTTGTGTTGCAAAAATAATAAAAATTGCATATATCTTGGTTGGGATATTTCAGTGGTATTAGAGCCATGTATCTTTCCAACCTATTGGGTATGTGATTCAAAAAGTTTTGGAGTTATGGCAACACATGGGATTGATGATGTAATGGTTTCCTATGATGAGTACAATACACTTCTACGAGAGGTTAGAAATGATCTCTCCTTTGGTTACTATATGGAGTATTGGAAGAACAAAAGCAAACAAAAGAGGAAACCAAAGAAGCATGATCTTTCACAGGTATTGCAAACTTTTCAACAACAAATAAGGTTGAACATAGAAAATTGAGGGATGAGTTAGAAAAATTAGGAGTTATCAATAAAGAAAGTTTAGAGAAGAAAGAAGAAGTACTTGTATATGACTTGCATCTTGCAAGTAATTATGAGGAGGACAAAAATCAGTCAATATGCAGCCCTAAAGAAGACATGTTCACAATTTTTTTTAGCCCTATGAGGACAAGGATAAAGGAGATTCACCTATTGAATCTGCAAATGAAGAGCACATGAAGATTGAAGAATATACCGCCATGGAGGTTGTTAGACCAACCATGTTAGATTAGCGACATGAAGGTATGGGTTCTTGTGATGTTTCATTAATTGAGCCTAGCATTGCTTCATCATCTCTACATCATAGTGGCGAGAAATGTGATGAGCAAAAAGACTTGGGTATGTTGGATCATAATCCTTTTGCAAAGCATGATAGAGAAGTTTGATCTAGGGTTGAGGAAGATGATGTGGAAGGATGTGTGGAAAATAACATTGTTTTCAAGGAGTCGGCTTGCTATGATGTAGCCCTAGCTTCAAAATAGAAATTAGAAGAAGAATATTTCAAATCAAGAAAATAGTCACCTATGAAGTGGTCTTCACATGAAAATGCAGATTTTAGAACAACTAATGAGGGTATGCATGGAAGGATATTCGTGGTACAAAGCTACACACAAGGTATTTCATTTCCTAGTAAGTTTGATGATCCTTGTTTCATATACATGATCAAATTTGATGACTACCTAGTGGAGTTGTATGAGAAACATTTTGTTGAAGATTTTATCATAAAGACTAATAGATGGCCTAGTAAGAAGATACTATGTAGTTTGATAATGTATGGTTTGTCATGGATATTACACCTTGGTGTTGGTCTAAAACTATGGGACTCACATACAAGGATGAACCAATGATGTTGAGAGCTAGTGATGAGAATGCGACACCCAAAGAAGATGAAGATGTTACCATATGCTTTCAACAAGATGAAATTCACTTCTGACATCTACTAATAAGGAGTACATGTGTCTTCATAATGAACACAAGGAAGAATGGAATGTTGCCACAAGATGTGCCAAACTAGTGATGATTGATTAGATTTATGAAGGTGATGAAGATAAATCAAAAATGTTGCACGAAGATTTTGGGTCTCATAAGTCACATCATTTGGAAGGACAATTGAAGGTAAACAAAGGGAAGATTGTGGTAGCCCTAACTCATTTTTATCATGTTCATAAGATGATGATAGATTTGTGTTGGAAGGCTCTAGAGAAGCATGAAGGTTTAGGAGGTATATCTCTCGATGACTTGCACAAGGCTTTGTTGGTAGTGAGGTCAAACTACCTACACTTACTTTTCGACAAATTTCATCTCCTCACACTTGGTGAGATTCACTTAGATGCTTTGAGAAGAAAAGAAGATGAGGTGGATAAGCTCACCCTTGAGCTTAAGGATACAATGAATTCTTTAAGGAGCACTCAAAGGGCTCTTCAAGAATCATAATATCGTGAGGACAAGCTTTGTTGGAAGATGAAAAAGGGTGGATACATGGAGGAAGGACATAGAGGATTCCATGATGAATTTGTGAAGATAAAGGAGACCTATACACATGAATATTTAGCTTGCAGCCATGGGACAGAAATTAGGGTACATGGCACACTTGATTTTCCATAAAATACATCTCTTGGACCAACACTTGATGATGGGCAATTAGCAAAGGATGAAGAATTGTTTGAGTCCCTTGAAGGCACTACAAATAGGTATAACATAAGTCCTAACTTTTTGTTTTATGACAATAGTCATATTTATGTGCATAACCATGAGATTGCAACTATGACACATGAGGGGAATGGTGTTGAGGGATCTCCCAATGTTGGCACTCAATATGTGAATGTCAAATACAAGGAATGTATGGTGGATCTAAGCCACCAAAGTTTTGAGCATATCATACTAGGGAAGAATGTGTTAAGGTTGAGCATGTAAAGGATGAGCCTCTTGAGGTTGTCAAGGAAGGAGAACATTTGAATTTGGGTAAACATGAAAAGAGGTATGATTCAAAAAACTTGTTTATACACATAGTTAACATCACGAGGATCATGAGTTACATCTTTTAGAGAGCCCATTGAAGGCTCAAATCATAGATGTGGATGGGATAGCTAAGCATACACCTTTTGGACCAGCCAACGATGTGATGAATAACCTTATAGGTGGAGACATTGGTGGTTTATATTTGGTTGAGCCCTTGGTCATTCATGAAGAACTTGAGGAGGTTACTTGTGATGAGATACAATCCCATCATATGGATGACTCTTTAGCGAAGCACAAGGCTGCCCTACTTTCGACACTTATGGCACACATCATGGATGCAAATTCGAATGAAGATATTATGGTAAGGTATGAAAACTATTATGATTTTTTGAATTGGAACAATAATCTTTGGGTTATGCATAATCTTGAGTTGGTTGCTCTTACTCATGAGGATGATAGTAAGAAGACTTCTATTGTTGGCACTCATTTGGGAGACAAAAATGAGGTCTCATTTGTGTGTCCAAGATACAAGAGGACCAAGTTAGTAGAACATGTCATGAGAGAGGCAAAGAATATTCAAAGTATGTGGCATATGAGGAATGAGCCTTATATGGTGGAAAAACAAGTGAAGCAATCAGGTTTGAGGTATGATTCAAAATTCTTTGTTTGTAAACATAGCTTGCTTTATGAGGATTTGGTGCCACCTCTTTTGGAGAGTCGTTTGAAGGCTCGCATCATAGACTTAGATGGCATTATGGAGCATACACTTTGTGGATCAGCCACTAGTATTATGCCTTCATATGTAAATGGAGATATGGGTAATGCAGATTTGGTTTGGTCTTTGATCATTCATGGAGCACTTGAAGATTTTGCTTGTAATGAGTTTCATCATGTTGATAACTCTTTGGTAGAGTATGTTGTTGCTCTATTTAAAAAATTTGTGATGCATGCTATGGAGACACTTGCCTTTATTGGACATACTTGGGAGGTTAATTTTCATTTTGTCACAAGGTATGGAGGTATTTCCATAATTTTTGGTTTTGGGTTACTAATGCTTGTGTTCTAGCTAGATTATGTCATAAGGATTGAGAAAAAACATGAAGATCTTGGCTTTCCTGCCCTAGTTTATGAGGATCCACTCCATTCTCTGCTAAGGGATGATTGTTTTTCCCTATTGCTCATTGAAATATTGCAAGCTACTTGGAGGAAAACAACTATTTATGTATTTTAGAGAGGATTGGATAATCTCTACATCAGTGGGGAATGGTGTATGGGTGATACTCCATCATCATATGACAGTGGCGATGATATTAGCACTCACTTGGGACTGATTTTTAGTTGGAAGGTTGTTCTAATTTACATCAACAACATAGGAGGGTTTGACATGTTCTTCTATGCACCTATGAGGGGCATCTTGCACATTCATGGGGAATCCCTTAAAGTTGGAGAGTTGGTTGACGTTGATAGTTCCTTGAGGTACATCTATCTCCTCAGTTTTGTTGGATGTGGTAGTATGATGATATGGGATCCGAGTGGTGGTATGCTTTTCATTGCTCGAGGACAAACAATTTCGAGAAGGGAGGATTGTAATGTCCCTTTTGGAGGCGAGCAAGAAAATAAGGTGAAAAAATCATATTTTATTATTTTTGATTTTAGCACTCAAGGAGGAGGTTAAATGATATTTATTATGATTTTTGGTGAAGGCAAAATATTTTTTATAATTTTTCTATGAGGTTGGGTGACCCTTTTTGGGGGTTAAAAAATAAAAAATATATATATATATATATATAATTCAAATTTTAGGGCCCAAATTAGGTCAACCAAATTGGAGGGGAAAGGGAGGAAGTTTGATATAAATACAAGTGTCATTTGGAGGATTTTCTCATCATACAATTATCTCTATTTTTCTAATCCGCACTTTGGAAAATATTGTAAGGACGAAAACCCTTAGGAATATTGGAGGAGTTGGAAAAAACCTAGCTCTTCAATGGAGGACTTCATGACGGAGGTTTACTTGCGCTTCAATGGTGATTTTTGTCAGTTTCATGCTCAGATTTTTGCATCAGCATAGATGACTAGTTTGGAGGGGTGAATTTGGGCAAGTTGGGAGGTTCACTTTAGATTTTCAACAGTTGTAAACCCTACAACCAGACTAGCAAGCTAGCACACCCTTGGGGTAGGGTTTGAAGTTATTTTTTCATCAAATATTTGCATTTTATTTGCATTGGTGTCGGCTAGAGAAATTCACTCAACTAGGGTTAGGGTAGAACATCATTTTCATTGCATAATCTAGGGTTTCTTCATATCATAAAACTTTTATATGTTGTTGGGCATGTTTGGATCCCATTTCATTGTGAAATTGCATCAATACTAATTTGTAGCAGCAAACTGGACAAATTGATTATTAGAATTTTGGCATGTATTTGGTGGATGTTTTGATGGTTCATTGTGATGATTATATTCCTAATTGTGGTTGGATAAATCTGCTATGATTTTTGATGTTATTAGGAAGATTAAATGTTTTTGTTAATGCATATTTAAACTCAAAAATTGTTATCAACAAACTAGGGTTTGAGCAGAGTTCATAAATCAGAGAATTAGAGCATAAATTTGTGATGCAAAAAGCAAAAAAAATGCATATATCTTGGTTGGGATATTTCAGCTATGGGGTGGCAAATGTTGAAACTCTTTGATGTGATTGATAGTACGTGTTAAAATTTTGACTCTTAGCCCTTTTAGTACCTTTAAAATTTTGCTAAATGGTCATATTTGATAGGGTTTTTAGTGTAATACATTAGAGTTTTTAAGGAACCCTAAACCCTCATTAAAACCCTTTGTATGTTTTCTTATTGAATGTTGGCTCCAATATCTTAGTCCCTTAATTTATGTCTCTAAGGCCTCCATTTTATTTAGTAATATATCTCATTCACCTAAGCATTGGTTAAGCTTGTTATCTTTACATGCCTTAAGATATCGCTTATATTTTTATGCTTTATCAGGTCCCACTTTACACTTGATGTTATTTCACACATTTCCTTCAATTCGCAAGACTTTTTATTTTATTATTGTCTCCTTGTGAACTTGAAAAATGACCATCGATTTCCTTCTATTATTGACCTATATGGGTTCTTTGTCAATCATATCATATATATGTTACTCTCTTCGGTTCCTTTGGGTCAGTAACCTACTCTTCAAGTTCTTGGTGTGTTAAAATGTGGTGTGATATCTTTAAACCATATGTTTGTTGGCTCATTTTCCTAGTAGCTTAAGTTGTTCATTTATGCACGTGCTTTTGAAGATCTTTAAGTTATCAAAAGATAAACTTGTCGGTTGGTTGCATATTCATCCTTGCCAATGCCAAATGTTAGCTTTTAATTGAGTCATGCTAGTTATAACCTTCACAAAAGCTTTTAACCCTAACAAATTCTTTCCATAAGCCCCCAAAAAAGTATCTTTCATAAAGTCTTAAGCTGAGATGTCACTACATCATATTAGTTGTATGCATTATCTTCTTTTCATACTAGTTTAAATATTCACGGGATAATATTCTATTAGTTCCTTATTTCCCTTAACTCCTAAAATCATGCCATGTGTCTCTTCATTGTCCATTTTTTGTTTCATTGAAGAAAGCCTTGTTGGGGAGGCTTATAAGATTTTCATTTTGTTCCCATGAGTCCCTGAAATGTTGACATGTGTTCCATGTCATCATAAAAAGGAAAATGTCTTTTTCTTTGTGGAAATGATTTCAAAAATCTGCAACTACCTTTGATCTTCAACAAATTGACGATCAACATTCAAAAATGGAGAACGGTAATCACCAGTCACGCCTTCAAGCATGCAAAGACATTAATGGCAGATTTGATCTATATCTACCAAATTTTGTATTATATTGGCTTAATTACATGCATGTGTATCCTTCAAAGCATAAAATGAATGTTGTAGAGCAAAATTATTGTGGATTTCCAAGAAAACGAGGGTTTTCTATGACATATCTAAGGTTTGCAACAAGCAAAAATTAGTAAGTTAATTCATATATTCTCTATTACATTATAGTATATAAGGAAAGGTTTCTAGTTTGCTAGAAATAGAAATTGAATTGGGGATTTTGAAGGATAATGAATTATCTAAAATTTTCAATAAATTTTAAAATTTTAAGCCCTACTTCATATACACTAAAACCCTAAAAACAAGGAGCTATGGCCAAAATGTCAAGGCGTGTGAAGAGAGGTTTCGATGATGATATTATGGCTCAGTTGTTTGTGACATCCAAGAGGCCCAAAATGTCACCAAGTTCAAGGATTCTAGCAAATAGAATTTTGGATAAAAATGAGAATTACAAAGACCCCATTATACCAATTCAAGGGTATGCCCTTTTCAAACACGCTTTTAGAAAATGCCTAGCTAACAAGCCTATATGAAAAATTTAGAGATTGGGGGTTGGAAGGCTGGTAGTACCAAATGTGTTCATAAATGTAGACCTGATCAAAGGAATTTCACATTCCTACAACCCTAAGAAGAGAGCTTTGTATACCACAGATGGAAATTTTTTGATGAATCTAAACAAAACTTACATATGTAAGTATTTACTTTAGGCCCGGATGTCCAATTGTCGATAGACTTGGGGGCATTAGCTAGAGAATATCAAAGGCATAGGAATAGCTACAGAGTTAAATGGTTGCCAGGTAGACAATTAATGAGGTTTTCTAGTGGGGAGTTAGGGTCATTCAGTTATGATATAATCAAAGATTATTTCATAAGAACATCCTTCTCCCTTTTCCAAGTGTTGGGCATGGATTGCAGGCCTCAAATGCCAATAATTTTGATGGTGTTGGTAGTGGAAATTTAGAGCAAGGATGTCAACAAGACCTATGGTTATGCGAGCTATGTTGCAGAAGAGATTCATAAAGCCTTGAGCTTTATTAAAAAGGACAATAATGATGTCCACTTTAAATGGTATTCTTTGTTGTGTCGTATCATTTTGTTCAATGGAAAGAATATCTAGTCTCGCCACATGCAGATAAGGAATATTACTAATAGTGTAGGAATGGACCTATGTATGGGACAAGGACTGTGATAAATCAAATTATTTAGTCTTTGAGGAGTATTTTGTCTAAGAGGTCCTAAGGAATTTTGTCCAATTTGTGGAGTAGATGCTCTTAGAGGAAGTAAGAAGATGCTTGAGTCCTAAGGATCTTCTCCCAAAGGCAGGAATTAAGGAAAACTAGGGTGATTGGTTCTATTATTCTTATCCAACATTGATTAGGGTTTATGGTTCCCCAATCACACCACATGTGTTGCCTAGGACAATTTTAGATATAATTTATTTTCTTGAGATTATATGAAAAGTAAATATCTGACAAAACTCATTTCAGAAACTATAAGAAGCATGTCATCCTCCCTTCAACAATTGTTTTCTCATATTTTCAGGTCACAACCAAGATAGGATTGGAGCTACTATTGAGTAAACTACTCCCATACAGAATTAAGGTGGACAAATTCAAAAGGTGTGATCCTAATAACTTTATCCATGATGCTAGGACCAATTTCAAATTCGTTGTATTTGTGTGTGAACCTCATAATATTGAGGATTTGATCAAGAACTGCTCAACAAAAGTAGAGGCCAAAAAAACAAGAGAACAATGGGTGAGGATCCAAATGGAAGAGGGAAAGGGGAAGCAAAAAAATATTTCATACAAAGGTGCATACTCAAAGATTGGGGATCACAAAAAATTTGGATAATGCCAACAATTTTCTTGCAAATGTACCTATCCCACCAACTAATGTTCCTAGCCCAACTTCTCAAAAGGAGATCCCATAAAGTCCACAAAAAATCACCCCCTTGCAAAAGATAGCCCCTAGAGTAGAATCTTTTATGGATTATCTTATAGGTGATGAGGATTTACTAGAGGAGTCAAAAATAAGGTAAATTGTGAGACCATCCTTGAGAGTTTTGGTAGAAAGACCTTCAAATGATAGACTGGCCATCAATTTTGAGATTGGAGATCAGGTGATAGATGATGTGAGAGCATTAGCTTGCTTTGAATTTATACAAGATGATAGATTCATCACCACCAAGGAGTTCAGGGATTTCATCCTTAGAAGTAAAGGTGAAGAGTTGCATAAAAAATTAAAAGAGTATCAACTCACTAAAGAAAATAAGAAGGAGCTTATTGCTCAATTTTGGAAAGAGGTAGATACAGAAATGGTTGCCATGACACCTTAGAGGGGCAAGGAACTAGTAAAGTATTGGTGGATGTTTTATCCTTCTAGGGTGGGATATATCATCTATAATTGCATTTGATCCTATTTGAAGACAAGAACAAATTGACCCAGTGCTATAGTCAAAAGAGCTTGAGTTGATGCTCTATATTTTGGGTTAGGTTTTAATCCAAGGCATAGAACCTTAGAAATATGGTCAATTTTCTCAAAGACCAATAAACCCTAGGTAATTAATGATGCAAGTAAACTCACTAGAAATTTGATAGTCAAAATATTAGGGGATATAAATTCCCTTCAAACAACCACCCTCACAGTAAACACAATACTATTTACAAAAGCAATGGTTAAGAAGTTGGAGGTAAACTTGGAAAAAGTCAACATCATTAATTTGAAGCTAGAAGAAGAGGTAAATATGTTTATAGGGTTATTACCACCTCCATAAATTATAATTGAGGACAAGGAGTCACATGGAAGGGAGGCTTTAACCCTTGAGGTTAAAAAAATAAGAGAAAATCTCAAGCAGAGCAAAGAAGAAACAAGAATGACAAAGGAAGGAGGAGCTAAGAAAATTTCAAACCTAGTTGACAAAATGTTGGGCTATAAATTGTCTAACATTTTGATTCATGTTGATAAGGTCTTGAATAAGTACAAAATTATGAAATATGCATCCACTAACCAGGCCAAGATAGGGGTTATATTGAAATACTTTCAAGTTAGTTAGGCCTGAGGAGTTGCATTGTTGAAGATTATTGTAGAGCACTCCAATTTTTATCATGATTTTGTATTTGAAATTATTTGTAAGTTTGATTATGTAGACATCTAAAATTGATCACTTCCATATGATCAAAATCGTCTACTCTATTCATCTATTTCATTAATAGTGATTAAATAATTTATTTAATCATTATTTCATTTTCTGCCTAAGGTTCCTAAAGTATGTAATTGAATAATTAAATACTTTACCTTACACCTTTTCTTCTCTAAATTAAATAAATAAGACAATTTATTTAATTTAGTCATTTGACCTATTTGGATTAAAACCAATTTTTAATCCCTCTTTTTCTCTCTCCTTGTCACATTCTCCATAATCCTCATCTAATCTAGATTAAATAAATTAATCTATGATTAGGATGTGCACCACTTAATCAAGATTAGTGTCACATCCTCCATAACCTCCCACTTGCTCCTAATCTCTCATTAATTATCATAATCAAGGGTTTTCACAACCTTAATCAAAATCATTATCCACATTTAGCATACCTTTTTTAGTCAACTTTCTCACTTGCCTTTCTTAGCCTTGACTCCCTTTCCCATGTGAATTTTTAATTCACATTTATTCACCCAAGGCTCCTTTCTTCCTCATGTGAATTTTTAATTCATTTTTATCCTTCCAAGGTTTACCCTATCCCCATGCAAGTTCTAGAATACTTGACTTGTCACTTTACATGTGTCAAGGACTTCTAGAACCTTTGACTTGTCACATCACTCACATGTGGCAAATCCCCACCTTTTTGGAAACCCTCTCTTATCCACTAGATTCTTCCAATCATTGTGAGTTTTTAATTCACTTTTATTCCTCCAAGGAATCTTCTCATCCCCCAAGGTACCTACAAGGTACTTGTCCTTCATCCACATCATGTACCTCTTTTCCACCTCATTTTCACATCATCCCACCCTAAGCCATCTCACATTCCACATGTCAAGATGTGAGGGCTTGTGAGTCCTCAACTCACCATAGCCCTCCATCTTGATCTTGTTGGCTCAATCTCAACCATTGAATTCTCTAGATAATTCAAATTGTTCTATAAATACCCCCTCATTTCCCTCATTTTGAGAATGAATTTTTTGCTATCAAAACTCTTGCAAAATTACCATTTGATCTCTCATCCACCATAGCATTTATCATTTCACCCATCTTGCATATCACTTTGCACATTCAATTTAGCTTTTCATCTAAAGAGCACACAAATCTTCAAAGATCCAAGGGCCAACCAAGGAAGAAGCAACATGAAGGTATAATCAACTTTAATTTGTTTTATCTTGCTTTCATGTTTATCATTTCCTTAGGCTAATCATTGAGGTGTCCTCTTTGTGTTATTTCTTTTTATTGCATCATTAGTTTGTTCAGCATCTCATATTAGGACATAACATTTTAAGGGATCACAGATTCTTTAGATGATATCATCTACCATCATAATAAATTCCAAGCACTCATAAGGAAGAAACTAGATGTTTTTTAGGGTTTTTAGGAATTTCGTATGCCGCCTATATTGGATAAAGAGGGAAATATGAAATCTTGCAAGGGGTGAAAATCCAATTTTATTGAAATTCTCCCTCCTATCTATGTAATAATAAATAAAGATGATGAAATGAATGCAAAGCAATTAAACCTCAACATGGACATGCTCTCCAAATTTGAATACAACATGATTGGTTTATTTGGCATGGTGCAGGTATTAATAGGTGATGATCATATGCATCACTTGGTTAGAGCTAATCAGTTTCTCCCTCTTAGATAATAAATTATCATTGAAGCAAGATAATAAATAAGGAGATAAGTAGTACTAAGATTTGAGTTTCTTTTCAATTGGTTATCAACATACAACATAAAAGAAAGATTAACAAGTCAAAATGAGAATATTAGATTCAATTTTTCAGCTCCAAAAGGAAATTTTGGTGGAATCAAATCTGTTTAGTGTTATAAATTTTCTTAAAGGGGTTTAATAGCCATTGCAGCAACCACTTTTCATGTTTTAAATATATTTTATCTTATTAGAAGGTGGCACCACTTATTTTGTCTTTTTATGCTATAAGTGGAGGAATAAGGCTTTTAGCTTGGTGTTTCTTACTTCTAATTCGGATCCTTAGGTTTTGAGAAATTATCTATAAAGAATTAGTCTTGTATAGTTAGGTTTTTTGAAGTTCAAAAAGAGTTGTAAATTTTCTCGGTGATAGCAATGGACAATTCAATTTTATTGTTTACACTAATATAAGTCACATTGTTGATGTCTCCTTACTGTAAAATAGTATCTTTTTAATCTTAATAATTAAAGATTGTGAAGGTTCTTGTTGCATATTTTCTATAATGGATGTTTGATTATTGGATTTATTCAAGTAATTAATGAAAATTTGTTTTCAGTTGAATGATTGAAGATATTATGGTTGTGATAAGGATTTTAAAGAAGATTAATGATTTTGTCCATTGGTTGGTTTTATTATTGTAAAGATCTAATATTTTGAAATACCATTGAATTAGGTTTTTAGTTTGTTATCAAGGAAATTTACTTCATCTGAGACTTTGCAATTGATGCAAGAGCATCTAGCAACCTGAAAATGTAGGTTTTAGATTTTGATGAGAAAGTTCATGAAGAGGTCCATTTTGGTGTTTTATCATGGATTCCCACTCAATGGGATCCTTTTTAGTATGTAATAAGGTCTAGAGGATTTTCCCTCCAAAAGACTGTTTAAATATTTGAATTTGTTAAGGAGTCTTGGAGGTCAAAAGTTAGTAATGTTATTTAAGGAGGTTGCAAATATTGTACAAGGGAAAAATAATATTATAATAAACCTCTTAACCCACCCAAGTGGGGTTGTAAGTGAGTTACCAACTTAGGTTAGGTTTTTAGAGCACGTAACTACTCCTAAGAACATGTTACATTAGACATTAGGGTTTGAAATCTTGAAAAAAGGCATATTTTTGCACTTTTGTTACATTAGACATTAGGGTTTTGAAGGAAAGGAGGCATATCTTTGAATTATAGATATATTTTTTTATCATAATTGAGATGGAATGAATGAAATGTACTCTCCAAAAAGTTACAAAAGGAGTTTTTTATGAAATACCTTGTTTTCATTACAATTTTTGATAATTTTCTATAAAAACAGTGAGAAATTGGTCTTGTACGGCCTGTTACGGATCAATGACAAATTTGTGAGTGGATGGGAAGTTAGAATTTTATTTTCAAATTTTAATTCTTTTGGTTTCATGCAATTTCATTGAGTTTTGAGTGCTCAAGAAACAAGCAAAATGGTGTTAGCAACCCTGTAGCAGAACTAGGATTTCCAACAAGCTTAAAAAATTCATAACTTTTGTTTGCATTGTCAAAAATTGATGAAATTTGGTAAAAACATTCTTTAGGCTATTTATCAGATTTCCACCAAAGGAAATTGCACCAATCAATTTTATTCATTTTTTATGCATGTCTAAGTGTGTTCTTTGTCATAAAGACTATCAAAATAATAGGTTTCTTTGAGGGTTTAGTGAAAACCATAGTTCTTGAGTTCACCACAACTAAGTGAGGCTTTGAATAGGCCCAGTGGAGTGTATTGAGGGTTTGAAATGTCCAATAATGCATATGAGTGAGATTTGATGCAAGGAAACACCAATTAGGACCTTCTTTAAGGGTTTAGACCTAGAGAGGAAAGCTTCAAAGAAATATTGCAAAGTTGGGTTTAGTGAAAAACATGTTTCTTTATTTTTCCATAGCAAAGTAAGGAGTTGTAAGAAAAAGAATGATTTTTGTTGCAACAAATACCCAATTAGGACATTGTAAGGGTTTGAGCCTAGAAAAAAAGGTTTGTAGGTAAACTTTCAAAGTAGGGTTGAGACACTCAAAGAAGAGTCATTCTAAAACATAATTGTCTTTGCATTCTTCATAACTCTACATCCATAATGCATAAGACACTAGTCTGATTAGTTCATAGGATCAAAACCCATGCAGGTCAACATAAAAGCTGGAAAATTATCTTTTACTTTGTATTTCTTGTTTTGCTTAGTTCACACTATTGATATACAAAGCTATAAATGGTTTTGAAGAAGATTTAGACAATAAAATTCATCTCTAAATTATTTGTGAAATCGTTATCTATTTTGACATCATTTGGCACATTGTTGTAATTTGAAAATGATGTTATAAAAAGGGAAACCCACCTTGGTTTTGTAGATCCTAAAGTGCAGCACGAAAAAATAATTATAAATTTGCCTCATGTTCGTTGGCCACTAATCTAGGGTTCTCAAATATAGGATCTAGCTACTCTCTAGAGAAACTTGGGAAATTAGTTGGAAACACCAACAGTGACTATACCAATTATGGTGAACCTTGTAGATGATGAATTCAATACAAATGTCTAGAATAACATGGAGGGGATGTGGATAAGAGATATGGTTGTTTGATCCTATTGTAGACGAGTGGACTCTCAACAAATAGGAATGGCCTCATTGAGATCCACTCTATTTTATGAGTCTTAAATAGCAACTTGAAGAGGACTTTCCGAGAGACTTCCCCCCTATGGCCCCATGTTATTGATCTCTTCAAAAGATGGCAGAGGCATAGTGAGGGAATTTTTTGTGGACCTTTCTTGCTCCAAGGACACCTATTACATGAACTTTATGAGTATGTAGTCAAATATAGGCTCAATTGTGTAGGGGCCACTTATTATATGATGCAAAGATTAACTACAAGGAGGTTCAAGTTTGGGGGTAAACAAAATTTTGAAAATGCACAAAAACCTTTTTTTCGTGTAATTTTGATGTTTGAAATGTATCCTAATGATAAATTTTAGAATTAAAATGTTGTAATTGACTGAAATTTTTAGAAAATGCAAAAAAGCAAATACTTTTTGATCTTTTGAAATGCATATGATATGTAATTTTTTTACCTTTTTCAATATTTTTCAATAAAACATTGCAATTTTGTCAAATTTCCACAACATAAGATTTTATTCAAATTTCCAATTGATATAACTCGGATCTAAGCCCCCAAACAAGAAAAAATCAAATATCAAATTATGTAATTTAATTCAAATTATTTGCAATGTATAATGATGAAAGCATACAAATGCATTTTTTGGAAAAGTGAACTAAATGCAAATAACAAAAAGATCTTCAAAGAACCTAGGTTTTGAATTAATTTTCATAATTCATGCTAATGAAAATCAGAAAATTGCAAGTGTAGAACACATCGGGTTCACCAAAATGTGGAGTAGGAAAAGTGATCCTAGATATAAGTAGGTTAACTAGAATTATCTCCTTTTCACTTTGACTCCACTTTCAAACATAAACCAACTAGGGTTGATGATTGGCTTACTACTACAAGGGATATCCAACCTTCTAGGGTTTATTTTTTTCTTGAGTTATAAAAGAGATAAATTTTATGTGTGTTTTAACAAGCCAATTTGACATATAACCCTAGATCTGAAAATATCATTTATCGCGTAGATAAAAATGAAAAGTTATAGAAAAGCTTTAGATATGAAACTGAGATGCACAAAGGAACTTGTAACTAAAATTTAGATCTGACTTGCAAGGTCAAGGATGTGGGGCGCCCTACACTATCCTCCTCTTTTACTAGATCTACAAAGTTTGAACCGTGGATTAAGGTTTGCACCATGTTTTCAGAAACTATCACCTATTGAAACTATAGACACCGAAAATTGGTCTAGGCCTGCGAGTACACATTCGACATAATTTTCTATTATCCATGGTCATGATTAAATAATGTTAATTATTTAATTACCTTTTCTAACACATATTTCCTCTATTAATTAAATACCCTTTTTAATTAATTCATTAATTCATTTTGATCTTTATTCAACTTGATTAATTAAATAAATCATATTTATTTAATTATGTCGCTAACTAATTAATTCCTCCTTCTCAATTAAATAATTTATTATTTAATTACCCCCTTTATCATATCTCAAAATATAATTAAATATTTATTATTTAATTATTCATTTAATCCTTTTCAACAGTCAATTAAATAAATTACATTATTTATTTAATTAAATCTCTCATTTTCGAATGTTGAATTAAATTAACATTTAATTCATATTTAATTATTTATGTCACATTCTTCTATCATTCAGTGATCTAATCATTCACTCACCTTTTGACTCAAGATCTATTTTTAATTTGCCAGTTATCTCCGGATTCAACATTTGATTGTCTCTGCAAGAAGATTCTCTGTCACAACTAGTAAGTTAACTAGTTCTAACTCATATGCATGAATGTGTTTATTAATTAAATATCTTTATTTAATTAATTCATTCATGTTTGCATTCGAATGAATTATTCTTCGAGTTCTAACTTTGTCTTTTACATTCAAAGTCTATGTCTTCTATTTTCGAAGACTCTTAACTGAAGATTAAATTGTTTATTTAATCTGGAACTCTTGTTCTTTCTATTTTCGAACATTCTTGACACAAGATTAAGTTATCATTCTAATTTAGCTTTATCCTGCAGTCTTTTCTGACTCATGTTCTAACTCACGTTCTAACTGACACGTAACTCACATCGCATAACATTCATCAATCTCATCCGTCAATCTCTCTTTCAATCTGAGCCGATCGTTCGAAAACCCAAAATCTATAAAATGGCATGTCATTATCATTATTCCTCCTCCCGAAATCATACACTTTTGAGAAGAAACTTATCTTCGATATTTTGCTTAGACATTCAACACGGTTATGCTTGCATCAATACTGAAAATCTGAGGGCAAGAATACTAAAAAGGCAAAATGGAGAAGGGCAATCGAGATAATTTGAAGGAGTGGACGCATATTCGGTGAGATTGTTTCATTGTAGTTGTTATTATTGTTCATTTTTACTCATTATTTGTTGTTTGATTTAGATTAATATTGGTTAGATTAGGATTAACATCGTCTATTCTAGTTGCAGATACATTCCAGATTTTATTCTACGTTACATTTGGTGAACCCGACGTGAACCACGCTTCAAATTCATGAAACATCTTTTCGTCTTTCAATTTTTAAAAAATTTTGCAGGTTATCGTACGACACACCGCATCTACTCAAATCAATGACGCATCTGTATCCACAATCTGCATCTGCTAAAATCCGCAACACATCTGCCATTTCGCACCGCATCCGCGAAACCCTGAATCTCATCTGACTGTCAATATTTTGACTCGCGACCAACTGTCAACACAAACCGCATCTGTTTGTCAAACCCGCGCCACATCTGTGACCCCAAAAGCTGCATCTGTCTGGTAAAGTTTTTTTTTCATTTTTTAAACTTTCATACATCCACGTTTTCTTTTTTCATTTTTTGACCATATTTTGTTTTTTGCTAATGGTTGTTCGCAGTTGTGTTAAGAAGGATTAACTTAGTTTTTGCAGGACGAAGCATAGAAGACAATAAAAAACCAAAGACATATTTTTCTATAGAACGAAAGCCGAAGACAAGAAAAATGAACTACTGATCAATTTGCATGCAGGGCCTAATGCCTTTGTTTTAATTTTATTTAGCAAGCTTTTTGTTTGGTAGATAAATAAATATCATTTGGATTAAAAAGAATCAATTTTTGATTTGTCTGGTGCGAAATCACATTTGTGTCACCCTTTACGATTCGGTATATCGGAGTATCCTCTCCCCTTGCGCAGTCATGCGATCCTGGGTGTAAGAGAAATGGTTACTGACTCTAGAACTTGGGCCTGTCTTGGTGGGAAAAAGTACTCACCCCAAGATGACTCAAACCAGTAACATGCTTTAGCTAGCGACTTCCACCCGGTGTATAAAAATGGTTTTCTGGGAGAAACCCCAGAAATCAGGCTCACTATTCTGATGATAAGGGAAGAAATGGTCTCTTGTCGATCTGAATAGTGCCCCATGAATGAACTGCCCTTACTAAACACCATGTTGTAGTTTTGCCAAAATCCTACCTATTTGCTGGCGCAGCAGGGTCAACCCTGTGAAGCTGTCTTACATTCTTACAGTTCATGTGTGGAGATGAGATGTATGCCATGGGAGTTTCATGGGTACAATAGCTTGGTTACCCTGTATAAGTGAGTGTCGTGGAGGGGAGCCAGTGGGGTCAAGCTACTAGTCATCCGCCATGAATATGCGTAGCTGGATTTATCCAAGTAAGAACTCAACAAGTATTGTCCAAAAAGCCTAGGTTGTAAATGTTTTCTGGTATTTTAACAGATCTATCACTTCAAAACTGAAAACACATTGATTTATGTGCTTGTGTTTGTTGTATTCGTCAAAAAACTTGATCAAAAAACGAAGTCAGTCAAAACAACTTTAGGAAAACTGCAATTGTCAAAAATTGAGTCGCAACTGTCATTTTTAACACCGCATCTGTCTTAGAGAGTCGCAATTGTTAAGGGAAACGCCGCATGTATCTGTCAAAAAAAGTTCATTTCCACAGTCTAGATATTATGAGCCGCAACTGTCACATTTTGAGTCGCATGTGTATATGCAAGCCGCATCTGTGAAACAAAAAGCCACATGTGTATCTGTCATAAATTCAGGTTTATAGAGTCCATATTCTGAGTCGCATATAATCCGGTGAGTCGCATCTATCATAACGAAAACCGCATCTATCAAAATTGTCTGCCAATTTAGTCAAATCATCGCATGCACGTTGTAAACCGCATCTATCAAAAATAGAACCGCATTTGATAGGTGAACCGCATTTGACTGTCAAATAGAAAACTTTGACAAACCGCAAACCGAATACAAAACATTACTGTCATTTTTTACTTATGTTTCTAAAAGATCAACCTTCGACAAAAAATAGAAAAGAAATTACTCAGAACCTTGCATCATTAGGTGGCATATACGTCCTAGTCATAGTCATCCTAAGTTGCATGCATATAGATACTTTCTAGGAAATTGTATATAGTCGAATAGAACAACTTTTCCGTGTTATTGGATACGTTCATGTTCCCATTTGTCCTTATCATTGAACCTAGTCACTTTGGTCCTATTGGTGAATCTTTTCGGCTCAACAGTCTAGTTTGGAAAATTCACTTTGTCAACTGTCTTTTGTCCAACAATCAGGTTCCTTGGTCAAACACAAATCATTGCATGCATTTATTCCATAGGTGGTAGGTTACACCCATCTTAGAATCATTTATTGTCATAATCTACTCGAGATTTTGCATATTTTCCATCCTACCATATGTCATCTTAGTATACGTCATTTTAGAAATCTTTAGCAACATCCTTATTTTTTTAGAAAATCCAAAAAACATAGAGATGGGTCATATCAGTTTTTAGACATAGTCTGCATTACCCCAGTTTGAGCAACTTTTCATGGTCGAAACAAGGTCTCAAAAGAAACATAAAGCAATGTCGGACCCTAACGAATTTGTCAATCCTTTCGAAAATCAACCATCAGGGAGTGAGAGACCACACAAAGCTTTGCTTGAAAAACACGTCACTAGAGACACTCAGGGATAATTTTTTGTTGAGGACATAGACATCATTGTACAAGATCTTGAGTTTGCATCCTTTATGGATGAGTGTTGGAAAAATGATCCCCAACGATATCTAGCAAAGTTGCTAGTAGAAGGTACCACACTACCACCAGATTTGATATTCATACTTTGAAACCACAGTCTACTCAACCAACGCAAATTGCGATGTCAAGTGTTTTTATTCCCCAAATCACCGCAACAATACCAACTGGCATACCAACTCAAACATCATCAATTGTAAGCACAATCCATTTCAATGTAACACAAGGTTTACAATTTACTACAGGAGCAACTTCCTCCAACCCCTTTGGCACTAACACTACTGGTAAGAGATCCAAAGTTGGCATGAGAATTCCTATACCAAATCAGAACATTCAGACAGGAAATATTCCTATACCAAATCAGAACATTCAGACATGAAGGATTCCTATACCAAATCAAAACATTCAAACAGGAAATATTCCTATACC